>MCJB01033210.1:105354-157208 GCA_002018475.1 Nicotiana obtusifolia | reverse complement strand
TGACACGCCGTCACGAGATATTGCGCTACTGAACCCTCCACAGTAAGCGCCGGGTACCTAGGGAACGGGTGGCACGCCGCCACGATAGTCATGAGTTGCATTGCATTTCATTGCATTGCATTGCATTGCATTTTTGTTTGTGTTGGTGTTGTTTCCGTTTACTTCATGTTATCTATTTGAGATGTTACATGTTATTACTGTTCCATCGTGGATTTCTCTAAGTCTTATGTGTTTCTTACTTTCAGTCATTATTTATATGTATTACTCACAGAGTTGGAAGTACTCACATTACTCCCTGCACCATGTGTGCAGATTCAGGCGTTATCGGTTCCGCTCCGAGACATTGATTACTACTGTCAAAGCGGCGATTCAGAGACTACGAGGTAGCTGTTGGCGTCCGCAGCCCCGTATCTCTTTTATCTTGTTATTTCCAGTATCTTCGAACAATTGTGCCAAGATATTGTATTAGTAATCTTATTATTAGGATTTTCATTAGTTGCTCATGACTTTGTGACACCCCGGTTCGGGCTGTAGTCGGGATGGTTCACTGTATTTTGTCGCAAATTGCTGTTATTAAACCGTACTTATATTATTTTTGTATTGTTTAACTGTTTGAATGAAGTTTAGTTGAATTGGCTGGCCTTGTCTTCATGAGAGGTGCCATCACGATCATGGTTGGGATTTTGGGTCGTGACAAAATCCCGACTTCCAGCCCTTTTGATCAGCTGCGGATGTTGCAAATGCGAATCTGAGTTTGCATTTGCAAACATTCTCAATTGAGGAACAGGGATCGCAAATGCGAACCTTGACATCCCACACAAATGTCGCAATTGTAAGAAAGGCTTCGCAATTGCGATGGAAGCCTTCTTTGCAAAAGCAATGTGGCGGTCGCAAATGCGACCCAACTTAGGCCTACACTATTTTCGGAAATGCAAAGAGGAAGTCGCATTTGCGACATCTGGTCCTCCCCTGCCCTCTTCACAATTGCGATATTGGTGCTCCCAATTGCGAGAACTGCAGCATCAACACACCAACAACCTAAAAATGAGTTCAATCAAATCTGAAATCCGTCTGAAACTCACCCGAGCACTCAGGGCTCCAAATCAAATATCCACACAAGTTTTATAACATCACACGAACTGGCATGCGCGATCAAAACACCAATATAACATCTAGGACTGTGAATCGGGAAAACAAAACACATGAATTTAAAAAAACAAACTCAAGAACCTCCAGAATTGCAACCAAGCGTCCGAATCCTATCAAACCAACTCCGAATAATACCAAATTATGCAGTCAAGTTCTAAATAGAAAAACGGATCTATTCCAAGTCCCAAATCCAAAATCCGAACCCGGTAGCCATAAAGTCAACCTACGGTCAAACTTAAGAAAATTCCTAAACCTCAAATTGCCAACTTTCGGCAAAACAAGCCAAATCAATCTAGGAACCTCCGAATTCAATTTCGGGCATACACCTAAATCCAAAATTACAATACAAACCTATCGGAGCCATCAAAATATCGCTTCGCGGTCAATTTTATAAATGTCAAGCTTCGGTCAATATTTCCAGCTTAAGCTTCTAAATGAAGAACCAATGGGTCAAATCAACCCAAAAGCTTTCTGGAACGTAACTTACCAACCCCGCAGGTCATAAAATCACAAATACACATGTGAAAAGAATCAAAAGGAGAAACGGGGTGCAAATACTCAAAATGACTGGTCGAGTCGTTACACTAGTTCCTTTGCTAATCTACAGAAGAAAAACATTATTGAAATTAGAAAGGATTAAAATTTCAGATGGCTGCAATGAATTGTTGGAACTATTTTATTTCTCCAATTCCTTGGTGTGTTCTAAATACAGAATAAGGGCTAAATGTAAATTATACCATAAAATTATCTAAAAACTTAAGAGATGTATTCATTAGTAGGACAAAATTGTGTATTATAATTCCTAAATGTTTTGGCATAAAGATGTCTTTTATTGTGCTAATGATTGGAAATTATATTATGCATAAACAATAAGGTAACTTTTTATCAAACACATCATATTACATTTTGATCAAACCCATTATAAGATTAAGCCTCCATTCTAAACCAAAAGAAAGCAATATTCAGCTTTAACTACATCAAGTCTCCTTCCCAGAGGTGTACTCTAACGCGTGAATTCAGTTTATTCTCCTCTTAAATATGGTTGCTTTTTGATCATATATAAATCCCCAAACCCTGATACCCAAAAATATAAATATTTTAGAACCCCATAAAGCAAAAAAGAAACAATATTTTGTTAAGTTGTAAAACCAAATAACAGCTAGAACACAACTCAGGGTAAGTTTTACTACAACAAATAGCAAGTTCGTCAGAAAAATACATAGAAATACTGAAAGTTGCAGCAATGGTGCAACTAAACAAGCAATTTAATTCATTAAGTTCAATGAATGATTCTACAATATCAAACTTGCTATCTTAGCTACTTCAAATTTATATTGATTAGTAAAAATTATCTCTTGTAATCAGTGTAGAACTGTAAGTGAATTTAAATTATTGTGTTTAAATCAATTATACCTTGAAAATTAGCTCCTAAACCAAACATGACAAGAAAGAAATAGATTAAATTGTCACGATCCAAAATCCCGCCTTAGGCGTCGTGATGGTATATAATCTCTAAGAATAAGCAAGCCGATTACGTACAACAATTAAACTAATTTAACACTAATAATATAAAACAATGTTTAATATAAAAATTGAAATAAAGGTGAACAAGCCTATGCGGCAATAATCACAACATCTTCCCAAGACTAGGTAATACAAAGTCACGAACTCTAGCTGAGTACATAGAAAGATCTCAAAAATCGAAATATAATACTGTTCGGATATCAAACTGATAGTACAATAAAAAGGGACGCCAAGGGACTGCGACGACCAAGCATCTCTACCTTGAGTCCTTGCGATCAAGAAGCTAACCTTGCTTGAGTCCGATATCTCCATTATCTAGATCTGCAATAAAATTTTCAGAAGTATTGTATGAGTACACCACGGTCGGTACCCAGTAAGTATCAAGACTAATTTCGGTGGAGTAGTGACAAGGTACAAGTCAAGACACCTACTAGTCAAAATAACCTGTGCAGTATAGAAGTATAAAGCTAATAATAACAGCAAGAATCAGTAAATGGCAATAAGAATCAACATGTGATATAAACAGGAAAGTAATAAGAACACCGTTAAAGTACCAAGAAACCAAATAAGGAAAAGAAATGAAAACCAATTAATAAAGCCGTTTGAAGACAAGTCTTACAATGAAAATTACTCTGAGATACTTCATCTCATAATCATACGACACGAGTCTCAAACCACAAATCATATGCTCACGGCACCTCGTGCCCATATTTTCAATCACCACTGCACGGACAACTCATGTGCAAATATCTCAATCCGTCCAGCATGTTCACATGCTCACAATCACAATCCACCTCGCACAGTCACAAGCTAACAATCACAATCCGCCCGGCATGGTCACAGGCTCACAATCAC
This sequence comes from Nicotiana obtusifolia, assembly GCA_002018475.1. Classification (NCBI taxonomy): domain Eukaryota; kingdom Viridiplantae; phylum Streptophyta; class Magnoliopsida; order Solanales; family Solanaceae; genus Nicotiana; species Nicotiana obtusifolia. Next base: position 153,680 of record MCJB01033210.1, on the reverse strand, counting down.
AATCTGCCTGGCTTGGTCATAGGCTCACAATCACAATCCACCTGATGTGGTCACATGCTCAACATCATAATGGAAGCAAATAATATAAGATTACAGGGGCATGATCAATGAATGTCAAGTTTCAGACTCCTGAACTGGTATAAGTCGCATGCTACGATGTATGCTTGTGCGAGTGTAATATCACAGTCCAAGTCAACAAGTAATATCAAATACATCGAGTAGCTCATTGAAAGCAACACCACAAGTCATGTAAGGTGCATGGCATACACAAGGAAAATCATACTATCACACGAATATCATCAACATAATGTCCCCAGGCCATCGCGTATCATCCCTTACATAACCACCCTTATCTCTCCATATTGATGACATCATGGTAGCCACTCATATTTCTCCACCCAGACATTTAACATAATATCCACCCTATCACTCGGATAGCCACCCTTATCACCCCGCCTGACAATATCAGTTGCCACCCGTATCACTCCGATAGCCGCCCGTATCACTCCGCATAATAGTCACTCTTATCGCTCCTCCCAGACAATAACACAATATCCACCCCAATCACTTCGCACAATCAACAACAACGAGATACCACCCTTATGCTCCGCATGACAATCAATCCAAACAATAAATTCGCTAATATCACAATAGCATGACATATCACTTCGTAGCACAAATGCCTATAGGCCACAACCTTTTCGAAACAACAATACCAATATCACCACAATACATAGCACACGGCTCAAACATAATGTGTACAAAATCTCAATAGCAATGACATAAACGAGGAAAGTAACTGAACAATGTACAATAACCCATTAAACAACAACTTCAATTGCAATAGGTTAATGACTTTTAATAACTTCAACCTCAATTATTTTCTTAAGAACAAACTCAATAATGAAGGTATTTTCATGAAATAGCACACTTCGAATTCTAGTGTATGACATAAGCTAACAATGAAAGAGATAGCATAAACTAGCAACTACGTTTAAATGTATGAGAATAACCCGATAATGAAAGGATCATGTAACAATAATTTCATTTAAGAATAACTCAACAATAAAGGAGGTCACATTAAAATAAAAGAAGTAACAACTTCAAATATAGCATAAAGAGTAATCCTGACAAGTAAAAGATATGACATGTGCTAACAACCTCAAATAAAGCATGTGAGAGTAAACATGACAAATAAAAGGTATAACATGTGCTAACAATTTCAAGTAAATAAAGGAAAGAAGCCTAAGAGTCTAAAATAATCAATTTTTACATATAAGCCAGAGTACGCATTCGTCACCTCGCGTACACGTCTTTCACATAAGTCAAATAACAGTCTCAACCAAAATCCTATGGTGTAGTTCCCCCACACAAAATTAAGAAAGATACTTACTTCAAAGAAGCTAACAATACTCTAAAATGATCTTCTCATGTGAATCAACTTCCGAACGGCTCGAATCTTGCCAAAATAACTTAATATCATAAATAAAAACCATAGGAAACAATTCCGGATAATAAAGCTTCGATCTTTAATGAAAATTAAAAAGTCAACCAAAAAGTCAAATCCGACCCCTCACCTCGGAACAGGAAAACTTACAAAACCCGAACACCCATTCTAATACGAGTCCAACCATACCAAAATTATCAAATTCCGACATCAAATCGTCCATCAAATCCTCATTTTACATTTTGGAAAGTTTTTACAAAAATCCTCAATTTCTCCAATTTAAATCACTAATTTAATGATAAAAACAAAGATGGAATCATGAAATATAATCAAATCCGGGTCAAGAATACTTAACCAAATCCAACAAGTGAAAATCCCCCAATTAAAATCGCCCAAATTCAAGCTCTCTAACTCAAAAAGTAATAAAATAGCAAAAGCCTTGAAATAGAGTATTTATAATTCAGTCTAGGGATTTACTCATCGTGATCTTGTAAAATACTTCTGGATCGTGAAGCGCAAAACATGAACTACCAAAATTACCTCTATGAGAACATGACAATGTTGTTGCGAATGCGGTGGCGCAAACGCGTCATCTCTCTCGCGAACGTGGAGAGCAAGCCCCTGATGACCCTTTCTAGATTTCCTTGTATGCGATAGTGTAATACCGCTTGCGAACGCGGTGGCTAGAGTCTTCGAAGCTTTGCGAACGTGGTGTTCAAAATGCCTATCGCCACGTTACACTACGTGAACTCGATCCCTTAGACGCAAACGCGATGAATAAAACCCCATAACAGAACCAGCATTTCAAAACATGAGAAAATGACCCCTAGCCCATCCGAAACACACCTTAGGCCCCCGGGACCCTGTCCGGACTTACCAACAGGTTCCATAACATAACACGGACCTGCTGGAGTCCTGAAATCACAACAAACAACATCAAAACTACGAATCGCACCTCGATCCGAGCCTAATGAACTAATGAACTTTCAACTTCTACAACTCGCGCCGAATCATATAAGATCAATCCGGAATGACTTCAAAATTTTCATGTAAGTCCCAAATGATAAAAAGGAGCTATAACAACTTCCGAAATTGAAATCCGAACCCGATATCAACAAAGTTGAGTCCCGGTCAAACCTCTCAATCTTCTAAACCTTCAATATTCCAACTTTCGCCAAAATACATCAAACCAACCTACGGACCTCCAAATCAAAATCTGGACATACGCCTAAGTCCAAAATTACCATACGAAGCTATTGGAATCATCAAAACACCAATCTGGAGTTGTCTACAAAAAAGTCATACCCCAGTCAACTTTGCCACTTAAGCTTCTAAAACAAGAATCATTCTTCCAAATAAATCCCGAATCATCTAGAAACGGAACACGACCATACACGCATGTAATAATACATAACACGAAGCTACTCGAGACTCTAAGCCACCGAACTGGATGCTTATTCTCAAAAAGACCGGTCGGCTCGTTACCTTCTACCCCTCTTAAATAAACGTTTGTCCTCGAACGTGCTAAGAACCGTCCCGAAGCAACGAAATCACTAAATGAACTCACTATACATATACTCGCGGGTGATCCCACATCACCTCAATCAACATAAGCCCGGCAACATCATCTCGACTGAAGATTATTCCTTCCAACCACACCGATAAGCCTTAGAACCAAAATTTTCACATCCGATCATTTCCCAAAGACCCGATTCCCACATTAACACATAGTATCAACCTTAACCAGCTGCAACGGCTCATGCATACACCCACAAGGTATAACCATATGACGTAACACATCACACATATGCCCATAACAACAACTCTGACCATGATAACTGGCCATAATCAAATCCAGCACTGGTAAATAATCTCATAATAGCTAGAACCCTTTTCTAAACCTTCACAACGCTGACAACAATGCAAGAAAATTGAAAATCTCATAACCATTCACCCAAATGAACAAGTCAAATCCAACACCACTTAGGCACATACCTCACAAGCTAATCCCAATAAGCACAATGCAAATATGACTGGATATGGAAAGAGACACATGAGAAAACTATCAAACAAGTCCGACAGGCACAACTCCTTATAAGTACCATACAATGAATCAATTCCACATAGGAGAATCAAAACGTATGAACTAATCACAAGGATCTCATCCTAATATAATTCCACCGCGACACGTAGCCCGGTTCAAACATATCAAACCACACGAAAATGCGAGGATCCCATCCTCAGCTTTGAATAACAGTAAAGTACACATCAGTCCAATCAAAACCTTCCACTAACTCAATTCTGCGAAATAGAATCACAATGCATAATGGATTTCCCATACCGGTAGAGCACCTAAATCACAAATTGTAACCAAACCATCCAGAAATCATATCAAAACCTACCATAATGAGTAACAGAAAGTTCACTCTAGTCTCATATTCCCAATAGGGAACAATAGAAACAATAGACATGGGCTACCACTCTTGGGTCTCTTAACAGAGGTAACCACATAAGCAGAGTACAAGAATCACGAAACTAGCCCATATAAGAGGTAGATAGGAGGACTCACTTCGATAAACAGGACCGAATCAAACTAAGACGCATGCTCCTCTATGACAAATTGAAGCCATACCTGTAACGACACCATCTGGTGTAGCGGCCTCAGTCCTACGATGGAAAGCTAATCAAAGGGCCGGGCCTCCCCCTCTAGGCGCCCTCTACCTGCATGTTCTCCACCCTAGCTGGCTGTGCAGGTGGAGTAGAGACTATAATGGACCCCATAGCCTAAGAGCTTTGATGAAATCAACCCCTCCTGAGTTTGGTACAATCTCTCATGATGTACCTGGTATCGCCACACTCATAACAACCCCTTTGTGGGCGTGGCTGCTAGTACTGAGTCTGTGCTGGGTAACTTGAATAACCATTGTAGGAACCCCGTGCGGGTGATGCGCTAAAAGATGATTGCCCTATATGAGTACCTTGAGGTCCCTGACTAACTGGAGCACCATGAGTAGTTTGAAGTGCGAACTGGACTGGCCGACTGCCCAAGCCTACGCTGCAATGGGTCATAACTGAACAGTAGAATCCACTGAATCCTCTAGAACCTCGAAACCTCTTGGCCTCCTTATTCTCCCTCTCCTCACCTCGAATACACTCTAGGCTCTTGAAAATCTCTACAACCTACAGAAATGGAGTATCAGTCTCCAACTCCAGAGCCATGCTGAATCAAAGACCATAACTGAGCCCCTCGATAAATCTGCGGACTTGCTTTCTAACTGTAGTAACCAAAGTAGGTGCATGAAAGGATAACTCACTGAACCTGACGGCATACTCTGACATTGTCATGGTGCCCTAACGCTGCTACTTGAACTTTGTGCGCCACGCATCCCAGAGGGTTTGGGGAATAAAGTCCCTCAAGAACATCTCTGAAAAACTGACTCTAAGTGAGTGGTGTTGCATCAGCGAGCCTACCCTCCTCATAAGCCTTCCATCATTGATACGCTGCTCCTGATAGCTGAAATATAGTAAAAGCAATTTCGCTCACCTCCACAATATCCGTGGTGCCGAGAATACGGTGACACTTCTCTAGAATACATTGCATATTCTTGGTAGCTCTGCCACTGAAAGTAGGTGGGCCATACTTCTTGAACCTCTCAAGCCTCTTCTGCTCCTTCTCTGATGCCCCTGGCCTGCCCTCAGGCTGAAAATGAATAACAGGTTATACCGGCACCACACCCGGAGTATAACCAACATGAGCTTGCTCTGGAGTATGGGCGGCGGGAGTCTGAGCTCCTCCTTCAATCTGTGAAGTAGCTAGTGCAACGGAGATCAATCCCGCCTGAGCTAATATACCAAATATGCTCAGGAACTACGCTAAAGTCTCCTGAAGTTCGGGGGTAACTTTAGATGCCTCTGGTGCCTGTTCCCTAACCGGGGCTACTGATGGCTCCTCAACTACTTCTCTAGCAGGTAGTCTAGCTATGGCACGTGCCCCTCCTCAACCTCTACCTCGGCCCTAGCCTCTTGCGGCTCTAGCAGGGGGTGCGGGTGTCTACTCGGCTAATCCGATAGCGCATTTCCTCACCATCTGAGAGAATAGAGATATTAAGGCTCAAACTTTGAAATCAACAAATCCGCATGACAGGAATGATAGAAGTGGAATTTTTCTATTAATTTTGTAGCCTTTCAAAAATAAGTACAGACGTCTCCGCACCGATTCGTAAGACTCTAATAAACTTGCTCGTAACTCGTAGAACATATGAACCTAGAGTTCTAATACCAACTTATCACGACCCAAAATTCTGCCTTAGATGTTGTATGGCACCTAGTCTCTAAGACTAGGTAAGCCGATTACTTACAACAATTAAGCCAGTTTAACACTGATATCTTAAATTAGAGTTTAACATAAAAATCGAAATAAACGTGAACAATCCCATGCAGTAATACTCATAACCTCCCAAGACTAGGTAATATAGATTCACGAACTCTAGCAGAATACATAGAAAGATCTCAAAAATCGAAATACTGTTCAGATATCAAATTGAAAGTACAATGAAAAGGGAAAGGACGCCAAGGGACTGCGACGACCAAGCAGCTCTACCTTGATTCCTCTCAATCAAGAAGCTAACCTTGCTTGAGTCTGATATCTCCAATACCTGGATCTGCCCAAAAATGCGCAGTATTAGTGCATCACGGACGGTACCCACTAGTATCAAGACTAACATCGATGGAGTAATGACGAGGTACAAGTCAAGACACCTACTCGTCAACATGTCAAAATAACCTGTGCAGCATAGAAGTATAAAGCTAATAATTAAAGCAAGAATGAGTAAATGGCAACAAGAATCAACATGTGATATCAATAGGAAAGTAATAAGAACACTGTTAAAGTACCAGTGAAACCAAATACGGAAAAGAAATGACAACAAATTAATTAAGTCTGTTTAAGACAAGTCTCACAACGAAAATTACTCCGAGATACCTCATCTTATAATCACAAGTCACGAGTCTCAAACCACAAATCATATGCTCACGGCACCTCGTGCCCACACTTTCAATCACCACCGCATGGACAACTCACGTACCAATATCTCAATTACCGGCATGGTCACAGACTTACCATCACAATCCGCTCAGCCTGGTCACAGGCTTACAATCACAATCCTGGTACGCTCACAAGCTCGCAATCACAATCCGCCCGACATGGTAACAGGCTCACAATCACAATCCGCCCGGTGTGGTCACAAGCTCAATATCACAACGGAAGCAAATAATACAAGAATACATGGGCATGATCAAGGAAAGTCAAGTTTCATACTCTTGAATTGGTATAAGTGGCATGCTAAGGTGTATTCTTATGAGAGTGTACTATCACAGTCCAAGTCAACAAGTAATATCAAAGACATCGAGTAGCTCATTGAAAACAACACAAAAATTCACGTAAGGTGCATGCCATACACAAGGAAAATCACATCATTACACGAATATCATCAACATAATGTCCCCAGACAATTGCATGTCATCCTTGACATATCCACCCTTATCTCTCCGTAATGATAACATCATAGTAGCCATCCTTATCGCTCAGCCCAGACATTTAACATACTAGCCACCAGTATCACTCCGATAGCCACCCGTATCACTCCGCCTTGACAATATCATTAGCCACCCGTATCACTCAGATAGCTCTGCCTGGACAATAATACAATAGCCACCTATATCACTCTGTTTTATCAACAAGAGTGAGATGCCACCTTTATGCTCCGCACAATAACAAGAGTGAGATGCCACCCTTATGCTCCCCACTACAGTTAATCCGCACAACAAATTCACATGTGCTAATATCACAACGACACGACATATCAACTCGTACCACAAGTGCTCATAGGCCACAACTTTCCAAAACAACAATACAAATATCACCACAACACATAGCCTACGACACAAGCACGATGTGTGCAAAATATCAATGGCAACAACATGAACGGGGAAAGTAACTTAACAATGAACAATACCCCATTAAACATCAACTTCAATTGCAACAGGTTAATGACTTTTAATAACTTCAAATTCAATTAATTTCTTAAGAACAAACTCAATAATGAAGGTATTTCCATGAAATGGCAATCTTTGAATTCTAGTGTATGACATAAACTAAAAAAAAAAGAGATGGCATAAACTAGCAATTACGTCTAAATGCATGAGAATAACGCGACAATGAGAGGATATCATGTAACAACAATTTCAATGACTTATAACTCAACAATAAAGAAGCTCACATTATAATAAAAGAGGTAGCAACTTCAAATAAAGCATAAAGAGTAAACTTGACAAGTGAAAGATACGACATGTGCTAACAACCTCAAATAAAGCATGTGAGAGTAATCATGAAAAATAAAATCTATAACGTATGCTAAAAATTTCAAGTAAATACATGAATGAAGCCTAAGATTCTAAATCGGTCAATTTTCACATATGAGCCCGAGTATGCACTCGTCACCTTGCTCGCTTTCACATAAGTCAAATAACACACTCAACACAAATCCTATGGAGTAGTTCCCCCACACAAAGGTAGTCAAGATGCTTACTTCAAAGAAGCTAAATTAATACTCCAAAATGACCTTCTCGTATGAATCAACCTCCGGACGGATCGAATCTGGCCAAAATAACTTAATATAATTAAAAAAACCATAGGAAAAAATTACTGGTAATAAAGCTTCGATCTTTAATGAAAACTAAAAAGTCAACCCAAAAGCCAATCCCGAGCCCTCACCTCTGAACCTGAAAAACTCACAAACTCTGAACACCCATTCCGATACGAGTCCATCCATACCAAAATTATTCAATTCCGACATCAAATGGACCTTCAAATACTTACAAAAATCTTCAATTTCTCCAATTCAAACCACTAATTTAATGATAAAAACAAAGATGGAATCATAATATATAATCAAATCGGGGTCAAGAATACTTAGCCCAATCCAAAAGTGAAAATTTCCTCCAAAATCGCTAAAATCCGAGCTCTCTAACTCAAAAATTGATAAAATAACAGAATCCCTCAAAATAGAGTACTTATAATTCTGCTTGGGATTTACTCACCGCGATCGCGTAAAACGCTTCGCAATCACGAAGCAAAAGACATGAACTGCCAACATAACCTCTATGCGAACGCGACAATGTGGTCGTGAACGCGGAGAGCAAGCCCCTTATGACCCCCTCCAGATTTCCTTGTACGTGATCGCGTAATACCTCTCGCGAACGCAGTAACTAAAGTCTTCCAAGCTTTGCCAAACGTGTGAGCATCATCTCAAAAGCGGTGTAAAAAATGCCTTCCTCCACATTACACTATGCGAACGCAATCCTACAGACGCGAACGCGATGAAGAAGACCAGATAACACAACCAGCATTTCAAAACATACGAAAATTGCCCGTCGCCCATCCGAAACCCACACGGGCCCTCGGGACCCCGTCTAAACTTACTAAAAAGTTCCATAACATAAAACGGACAGCTCAAGGCTTCAAATAACAACAAATAACATCAAGACTATGAATGATACCTCGATTCAAGCCTAATGAACTTTCAACTTCTACAACTCGCGCTGAATCATATCAAATCAACTCGGAATGGCATCAAATTTTGCATGTAAGTCCTAAATGACACAAAAGAGCTATATCAACTCCTGAAATTGAAATCCGAACACGATATCAACAAAGGCAACTCCCGGTCAAGCCTCTCAATCTTCCAAACCTTCAACTTTCTAACTTTTGTGAAAATACATCAAATCAACCTACAGATCTTTAAATCCAAATTCAAGACATATGCCTAAGTCCAAAATCATCATACAAAGCCATTGGAATCATCAAAACACCATTATGGAGCTGCCTATACAAAAGTCAAACTCCGGTCAACTCTTGCCCCTTAAGCTTCTAAAACAAGAATCATTCTTCCAAATCAATCCCGAATCATCCTAAAACCGAACCCGACCATACACGCATGTCATAATACACAATACGAAGCTACTCGAGACCTTAAGCTACCAAACGGGTTGCTAATTCTCAAAACGACCAGTCGGATCTTTACATAAATAGACTTGAAATATTCAATAGAATATGCAATGCACTAACATTAGCTTTCTTAATCATTAAGTTTAGCACCTAGATAAGGCTATTGTTGTCAAAAGGAATAAGAAAATAAGTACGACCTTTGCACCAACGTACTAGTTAATTTGCTGAAGAGTTCACAAAATGTACTTTAAACAGCTGCACCTATGTTTAGAACCTCAGCTCATCATCTATGTTTTAGGTGAATCAATATGGAATATTTTGCTATTCTAGGAAAAAACATAGTCATTATAGAACAAACATGTGAATATGAGAATGAAACCTAGCCAAAGATAACTCGTCGATTTTCATATAATTAACAATATAGGCAGCAAAATTTATTTTTCATCAACTTAATATTGAAAATAAAGGTGTTACATGGGATGTTGATGCATGTGAGTTGAAAACAGAGTTGCTACTTGAAGCTGCATTACAGGTGCTAGAAAAATATGGAAAAAAAACTAATGTAGCAGATGTTCGAACTAATGCGAAAAGGCAAGTTGAAGCGGAAATTACAGATTTAAGAGAATATCAAATCATTCAACCAATTTTATCTTGAGTAAATTATTATACAACAAAGAACAAAGTTTTGAGTATACTCGTTTATTTCATTCTTCTCTTCAATCTTTTCTCAGTTATTCGATACCAATAATTTTTTTTCCAGATTTCACTTAAAATAGATATTTTTAATGTTCAAATATTAGTAAAAGATTATATCTGGTCCTTTATGACCTTCGCAGGGAAAAATTAACAAGTTGCAAAATAGTTTTCCGAACCTTTTAGCCGCTAAAACACCGTTTATAATAATCAACAATAAGCTGAATAATGCACTAAACTATTAACTAAGAAGTAGAACAAAAAATAGTATACATGTCATACTCAGGCAAAACATTTGAACATGGTTAAATTCATATCTCGACTAGTGGTAGATTAAATGAAAATATCAATATGCATCAACGACACTTAGAAAATTTATGAATAATCACAAGAATAACAGTAGCTTTGGAAAACATACATAGAAACTAATTCATAAAATATTAGAGGAACATAGGAGGAATAAATTCAATCAATCACACATCAACTTAACAACAGCAGAATAACACTAACGACTTAGCATATGCAAAAAAAAACTATACTTTCACAAATCCTAAAACACCATCGTTTGATATCAAAAAACTCAAATTTGTGTCTGGTAAGTAGAATTTTTTGTCAATAAAGACATGAAAGTGAAGGAGAAGAATGATTTCTACAACAATCTTAAAACCTACACGAAAAGAAAAGTTGGAGACAGGTGAAAGGGAGAATATTGACCATGATGATCGAGCATAATCAAGCAGGACCAATCCAAATAACAACAAACCTAGTATAATCTCACAAGTGGGGTTTGGAAAAGATAGTGTGTAAGCAGACTTTACCCCTACCTTGAAGGTAGAGAGACTGTTTCCAATAGACTCTTGGCTCAAGAAAAATGATAGTTAAACTAGACAGGTTAAAATCAAATGAACAAAAATAATACTGGAGAATAAGCTATTACTTGTTATAAAAAAACAAGGACATCATTAATTTTGAAAAGTTCTAGGAATAAATTAATATATAGGTTCTTTCAATATCTCTTTACTTCTGAAGTGAATTTGGAATGTAAAGGAAAAATAAATACATACAATTCGCAACCTTCCTTCTACATGAAAATTAACATAACAAGAAAAATATCAAATTGTTTGTTAGAATGTGCATGTATCTATGTAGACATAAATAACAACTTAGAATTTAATAAAAAAAAGAAGAAGAAGATGCATCTGAAGGTGTACTGAGAAAACAAGAGATATAATTAGAAACGATGATTACAATAATCAAGCACTAAAAAATCGCTTAATCCAATAATCCTCCCCTCTAATTCAACTTAATTCATCTAAATCCACTAAAATCAAGAACGTGAAAAAAAAAAAAAATTTACTCATTAGTGTCACAATTAACCTATGCAGATAGAAACAATGAGCAGAGGAAATCTATAATGACCCGACCGATTGTTTTATGTATTTGAGCTTTGTTTCCCCTTTTGATGTTTCCCACATGTGTATTTGTATTTTTATGACTTGCAGGATCAATAAGTTTCATTTCGGGTTGATTTGACCCTTTGGTTCTTGGTTTAGAAGCATAAGTTGGAAATATTGTCTGAAGTTTGAATTTTGTGAAAACGATCCCATAACGATTGTTGATGGCTCCAATAGATTTGTAACGTGATTTTGAACTTGTATGTATGCCTGGAATTGAATTCGGAGGTTCCTAGGTAGATTTGGCTTGTTTTGCCGAAAGTTGGCAATTTGAGCTTTAGGAATTTCCTTAAGTTTGACTGCAGGTTGACTTTATGGCTATCAGATTCGGATTTTGATTTTAGTAAATGGAATAGGTCTGTTTTGCTATTTGGAACTTGACTGTAAAATTTGATGTAATTCGGAGTTGGTTTAATAGGATTCGAACCCTTAGTTGTGATTCTGGAGGTTCTTGAATATTTCTTTGAATTTCATGCGTTTTGATATCCAATTCATGGCTCTAGATGTTATTTTGGTATTTTGATCATGCGAGTAAATTTGTATGATGTTTTAGAGTTTTTTGGAAGATTGGTTTGGAGCCCCGAGGGCTCGAGTGAGTTTCAGACGTCTTTCAGATTGGATTGAACTCATTTTTAAGTTGCTGGTGTGCTAGTGCTGCAGTTATCACAATTGCGAGCACCAGCTTTGCAAATGTGAAGAGGGCAGGGTAGGTCTAGATATCACAAATGTGACTCCCTCTTCACATTTGTCAAGATAGTGGAGGCTTGGGTTGTGATGACCCAGCTGATTGTCTTATGTATTGTAGACTTGTTCCCCTTTTTATAGCTTATTCTATGTTCACTTGTGGTTACGTGACTTACCGGAGTGGTTGGCTTGGTTCCGAGAATGTTTTGGAGTGAATTGGGACACCTAGTCAAGGCTAGAAGCTTAAGTTGGAAGAGCTGACCGGATTTTGGCGTTTGTATAAATGACTTTGTAATGGAGTTATGATATTTCTGATAGCATCGTATGGTAATATTGTATTGAGGAGTATGTCCGGATTTGAATTTGGAGGTTCGTAGGTCATTTTGGCTTGAATCGGAGAAAGTTGGAATGTTGAAGGTTTGGAAGGTTCAAAAGTTTGACTGAGAGTTGACTTGTTGATACCGGGCTTGGATTTTGGTTCTGGGAGTTGAAATAGGTCTTTGTGTCATTTATTACTTGTGTGAAAAGTTTGAGGTGAATCGGAGTTGGTTTGGTATGATTCGAAATTAGTTTTAGAAGTTGGGAATTCCTTAGTTTATTGGGCTTGAAATGGAGTGCGATTCATGATTTTGATGTTGTTTAATGTGATTTGAGGCTTCGACTAAGTTCGCATTGCATTTTAGGACCTGTTGGTATGTTTGGTTGAGGTTCTGGGGGCCTCAGGTGAACTACGGATCATTAACGAACCAAGAGTTGGACTTAAAGCATTGCTGAAGATTGTTGCTGGTCTAATTGCATCTACAGTGGGCTTGGCCGCAAATGCGAAGCCGTAGGTGCGGCTGGAGGGTCGCAGGTGCGGAAGGGGGTCTAGCATGGATTTTTGCATGTGTGAGCAGAGGTTCCACATAAGCGAAGTCGCCTCTATGATGGTTGTTCAGCAGAAGTGAATTTTTGACGTGAAGGGCAGGAACCACAGATGCGGATAACTTCCACTAGAGCGGACTCGTAGAAGCGTGAGTAGGACCACAGAAGTGCACCCGTAGAAGCAGAATTTTTGCCGCAGAAGCGGCAGGTCGGGACTTTAATTGTTTTCGCAGAAGCGAGCCTTTTTCTGAAAAGCGTAACCGCAGGTACGGTAGTTGAGACTGCAGAAGCGAGATCGCTGGCAGTGTTTCTTAAGGGTTAGGTTGTTTTTGTCATTTTTGGAGAGGTTTCCACCTATATTGAAGCGGTAAGTGACTTTTAATCACTTTTGTCCATGAATATTGAATACCCATTGATTGTTACACCAATTTCTCATGAATTTAAGTTAGAATTTCAGGATTTTCGGGCTATGTTATTGGAGAGTGAAATTTGAGGATTTGAGGGTCGATTTTTGGTTGGAATTGGATGATTTTGGTATGGTTAGACTCGTAACTGAATGGAATTTGAGAATTTTGTCGGGATTCGAGGTGCGGGTCCTTGGATGACTCTTTGGGTTGACTTTTTGATTTTGGTTAAAGATCATAGCTTTATCATTTAGAATTAATTCCTATAGCTTTTATTGATAGTATTACGTTATTTTTGCTAGATTCGAGTCGTCCAGAGGTTGATACGCGGGAAGAGCTTGTGAGGGGAGTAATTTGGGCTACTTGAGGTAAGTATCTTATCTAAACTTTCTTAAGGCACTGGTTGTCTTAATTATTTGTGAGAGCCACGTACTATGGGTGCGCATGGATTCATCCCCTTAGGGTCATCCTCTCTTGTTTCTCTCTTGATGGTGTACACGAGGATATTGAGGAAAACTGATCAGTGGTTTGGTACGGATTTGGAAAGGTTGAGGAAATCTGGCCAGTGTTTGTTTGGATTTTGCATTTTATCTTTACTTGTAATTTCCATGATTATTTACCTGATTTAACTGCATATCATCTCTATATGCTAAACATTGAGTGAGTACAGTATTTGAGAAACTATACACATACACACAGATGCTTGTTCTTGTGCTTTATGACTTGCTTTATAATTCGTGCTTCTTTTACCTTGTCGAGGTTAGTTACGATACTTATTGAGTATATTGGGTCAGTGCACTCATACTACACTCTGCACTAAATTGTGAAGATCCAGGTGTTGGGACTAGTTATCAGCAGCAGGCTTGCTTGTTGGACTGAGTTCGAGAGGCGAGGTGGGGCTACATCCTTGGTCACAATTTTGACTTGTCTTTTCCTTACATACTATTGTTACAATTTAGACAATGTTATTATTTTTCAGTTTCAGACTTGTATTTTTTTGTAGACCTCGTGACTCGGTATTTACAAGTTCTAGGGGATTTATCTTGTAATGATAGTATTTTGTTACATTGAGGTTTCACATATATGCTATTTCCATAATTTCTGTTGTTTTAGCTCTTTATTGTTAAGTTTCGACTTGCCTAGCCAGTGTGTTAGGCGCCATCACGACCGATTGGGATTTTGGGTAGTGAAAAGTTGGTATAAGAGCCCTAGGTTCATAGGTATTACAAGTCATGAGCATGTTTAGTAGAGTCTTGTGGATCGGTGTGGAGACTTCTGTACTTATTTTTGAGAGGCTACCGAACTGTTAGGAAACTTCACTTTATTGTCTTATTTTCATGCCGATTCGTTATTTCAAAAACTTGAACTTGACTCTTTTATTCTCTCACAGATGGTGAGGACGCGTACGAGCCAATTAGGTGGACAGCCACAAGTACCACCAGCTAGGGCCGGGAGAGGTCAGGCCCGCGGTAGAGGCCGATGAGTGGCTTGTACTACAGTCAATGGCGCTAGCTCAAGCACCAGTAGTGCCCATTGTGATTGCTGGTATTCAGGAGGCCTTAGCCCAGATTTTGACTGTGTGCACGAGTCTAGCTCAGGCAGTCCCAATTCCAGTTGCACCAGCCACTTCACAGGCATGAGGAGGTGCCCAGACTCCTGTCGCCCATACTACAGAGCTGCTAGCTCAGGGACTCCAGACGTTGGGTGTATTGCCAGTTCAGGCAGTTGCTGCCGCTAGGGCCAAGGTTGGTCCCCATATGAGTGATGAGGAGCAGAAGAGACTGGAATAGTTTAGGAGGCTTAAGCCTCCAGAGTTTAGTGTAGCAAAGTCAAGGGATGCCTAGGATTTCATAGACCGGTGTCACCGGATTCTTCGCATAGCGGGTATTTTGGACACCAGTGGGGTTTCATTCACTACTTTTCAGCTAACTGGGGCAGCCTACCAATGGTGGTAGGCTTATGAGTTGAGCAAGCCAGCCGATGCAGCACCACTTACATGGAATGAGTTCTCAATTCTCTTCTTAGAGTAGTATGTCCCACAAACTCGCAAAGAGGAGTTGCACATGCAATTTGAGCAGCTACGCCAGGATGGTATGACAGTGACTCAAAATGAGATGAGGTTTTCTAAGTTGGCTCGTCATGCGATATGGTTGGTTCCCACTAAGAGGGAGAAGACTAGGAGGTTCATTGATGGCCTCAATTAAGGATCACACTTTATTATGGCTCAGGAGGTTACGATGGATGCGACGTTTGACGAGGTGATCAATATTGCTAGACGCATAGAGCTAGTTCGCAGGCAGAGCGTGAGGAGAGGAAGGTCAAGAGGCCTCGTAATTCAGGTGGTTTTAGTAGTGCCTCATCTGGATGCCAGTCCTACTATTGCAGAGGTCGTTCTCCTAGACCCGTTCTAACACATCACCATGTTCCTCGTGGTTCTTCAGCTTGCTACAGTTCCTACAGTGCACGCCCAGCTCAGCCATCATTCAGTAAAAAGTCTTTTCAATTCCATTTGACTCGGGGCATCAGGGACCCTCCAACAGAAACCTCATCTTTTTTGTCGTTGATAAGTTCTCTCTGAGTGCCCTACAATTCATAAGAAATACTGATTGTTGAGAGACTGATTTATGAAAGCCCGATGATGCCTCAACCGACAATGTTGCTTCATTCTACGGTAGTTTTCAAGCTAGCACCTGTGTCAGCATATCATCTCGCTCGATTCCACAAAAAAAGCTTTGCCAGGATAGAGTTCTTACCATGCTTCATCTGTCTAGGTTTCCGTCAATAGTTCTTCGGGTTATTAGGGTCAGCACCCCGTTAGGAGGGGTTGCTATGAGTGCGGAGACTTGAGTCATCTCAAGAGAGATTGCCCCAGACTATTGAGTAGGTTTCCGCAGCAAAGATCTCAGCCTATGATTCTAGCACCAGCACCTACACCATCCATTCAACCAGCTCGGGGTGGGGCTCGGTCAGCTCAAGGCCACCATAGAAGGTGAGGTCCATCAAGTGGTGGTCAGGCCCGTTGCTACGCATTTCCAGCCAGGCCAGGGGCAGTTGCCTCCAATGCCGTAATCACATATATTGTTTCAGTATGCCACTGGGATGTTTTAATATTATTTGATCCAGGTTCCACTTATTCATATGTGTCATCATACTTTGCTCGTTGTTTGGATATGCCCCATGATTCTTTATTTATGCATGTTTATGTATCTATACTGGTTGGTGATTTTATTGTTGTGGACCATTTATACTGGACGTGTTTGGTGCCTATTGGGGGATTAGAGATTAGAGTTGATCTTTTACTGCTTAGCATGGTTAGTTTTGACGTGATTTTAGGCATGGATTGGTTGTCTCTATGTTACACTATTCTGGATTGTCATGATAAGACTATGACATTTGGGATGCCGTGATTGCCTAGGGTTGAGTAGAGAGGTTCTCTGTTCTATGTTCCGAGTAGAGTGATTTCATATTAGAAGGCCCAACGGATAGTTGGGAAGGGATGTAGTCATATTTGGCCTTTGTGAGGGATGTTAGTGCTGATACTCCTACTATGGAGTCCGTTTCGGTAGTGAGAGACTTTCTAGATGTGCTTCCTGAGACTTGCCGGGCATGCCACCATGAAAGGGACGTTGATTTTGGTATTGACTTCGTGCCCGGCACTCAGTCCATCTGTATTCCTCCGTATCGTATGGCACTTGCAGAGTTAAAGGAATTAAAATTACATCTTCATGAGCTAATTGATTAGGGATTCATTGGGCCTAGTGTGTCGCCTTGGGGTACACTGGTTCTGTTTGTGAAGAAGAATGATGGTACTTTGCGGATGTGCATTGATTAAATGAAGTTAAACGAAGTTACCACTAAGAACAAGTACCCACTACCGCACATTGATGACTTATTTGATCAGCTTCAGGGAGTTGAGAGTATTTTCAAAGATTGATTTGTGGTCTGGGTATCATTACTTGAAGATTCAGGATTCTGATATTCTGAAGACGACATTCAGGACCCGCTATGGTCACTACGAGTTACTTGTGATGTCATTTGGGCTGACCTATGCCCCAGCAGCATTTATGCATCTGATGAACAGTGTATTCCAGCCATATCTTCATTGTTTTGTCATAGTATTCATTGATGATATCCTGGTGTACTCCTGCAATGAGGAGGAGCATAAGCGGCTTCTGAGGACTATACTCCTGCCATTGAGGGAGAAGAAGCTTTATGCTAAATTCTCCAAGTGTGAGTTTTTTCTTGATTCTTTGGCGTTCTTGGGTACGTGGTGTCCAGTGTGTATCAAGGTAGATCCGAAGAAGATTGAGGCAGTTCAGAGTTGGCCCAGACCGTCACAGCTGCTAAGATTCAGAGTTTTCTTTGTTTGGCCAGATATTATCGCCGTCTCATAGAGGGTTTCTCGTCCATTGCTTCACCTTTGACCAGATTGACCTAGAACGGTGCCCATTCAGGCAGTCTAATGAGTGTTAGGAGAGCTTTCAGAAGCTCAAGACTGCCTTGACCACAACTCCAGTTCTAGTGTTGCCTTCATCATTGGGGTCATATACGATTTACTATGATTCTTCTTAGATTGGTATTGAGTGTGTCTTGATGCAGGAGGGTAGTGTGATTGCTATGCTTCACTCTAATTGAAGCCCCATGAGAAGAGCTACCCCGTTCATGATTTAGAGTTGGCAGCTATTGTTCATGCATTGAAGATTTAGAGGTATTATCTCTAGGCGTGTCTTTTGAGGTAATTACAGATCATCGGAGTCTACATCACTTGTTTAAGCAGAAGGATCAAAATTTGAGGTGGCAAGGATGGTCGGAGCTATTAAAAGACTATGATATCGCCATTTTGTATCGTCCCGGGAAGGCCAATGTTTTAGCAGAAAGGTTGTGAGTATGGGTAGTCTTGCATATGTTCCAATTTGTGAGAGATCACTAGTCAGATGTTCAAGCCTTGGCCAATCAGTTCATGAGATTAGATGTTTCGGAACCTAGTCGGTTTCCTGCTTGCGTGGTTTCTCGGTCTTCTTTGCATGAGCGCATCAGAGAGCGTCAGTATGTTGACCCCCATTTTCTTATCCTTAAGGAGATGGTGCAGCATGGTGATGCCAAGGAGGTTACGCGAGTTGATTCTTGAGGAGGCCCACAATTCGCGGTATTCATTCATCCCGGTGCTGCTGAGATGTATCAGGATTTGAGGCAGCACTATTGGTTGAGAAGAATGAAGAAAGATATAGTAGAATATGTGGCTCGGTGCTTGAACTGTCAGCAAGTGAAGTACAAGCATCCAAGGCCAGGCAGTTTGCTTAAGAGAGTTGAGATACCGGAGTAACAATGGGAGCGTGTTACCATGGATTTTGTTGTTGGTCTCCCATGGACTTTGAAGAAATTTGATACAGCTGGACTGATTGTGGATCGGATGACTACCTAGTCTTCAGAACGGCTGAGTGAGATCTATATCCGCGAGATTGTTCGTCTTCACGGTATGCCGGTGTCGAATATTTCTGATCGGGGTGTACAGTTCATATCGTAGTTTTAGAGAGCAGTGCAGTGAGATTTGGGCACACGGGTTGAGTTGAGCACAACATTCCACCTCCAAACGGATGGACAGTCTGAGAACACCATTCAGATTTTGGAGTATATGCTACGCGCTTGTGTTATGGATTTCGGGGATTCTTGGGATCTGTTTCTTCCACTTGCGGAGTTCGCATACAACAACAACAACTACCAATCAAGTATTCAGATGGCTCCTTATGAGGCCTTATATGGGATGTAGTGTCTTTCTCCAGTTGGTTGGTTCGAGCCGGGAGAGGCTAGGTTGTTGGGTACTGATTTGGTTCAGGATGCCTTAGAGAAAGTCAATTTGATTCAGGATTGACTTCGTACAACACAATCTAGACATAAGAGTTACGCTGATCACAAGGTTCGTGATGTTGCCTATATTGTGGGAGAGAAGGTATTGCTCAGATTTTCGCCCATGAAGGGTGTTATGAGATTCGGGAAGAAGGGGAAGTTGAGCCCTCAGTATATTGGCCCTTTTGAGGCGCTTGAAAGGATCGGAGAGGTGGCCTACAATCTTGCATTGCCACCTAGTCTATCGAGTGTTCACCTAGTATTTCATGTCTCTATGCTCCGGAAGTATTATGGTGATCCGTCTCATGTATTAGATTTCAGCACGATTCATTTAGAGGGGGATTTGACTTATGATGTGGAGCCGGTGGCCATTTTAGATCGGCAAGTTCAAAAGTTGAGATCAAAGAATATAACTTCAGTGAAAGTTCAGTGGAGGGGCCAGCCAGTCAAGGAACCTACTTGGGAGATCGAGTGGGAGATGCAGAGCTGGTATCCAAGCCTATTTTTGAGACTCCAAGTATGATTCTAGACCCGTTCGAGGAGAAAGTTTGTTTAAGAGGGGGAGAATGTGATGACCCGGTCGGTCGTCTTTTGTATTGTACCCCCGCTCCGCTATTTATTGCATATTCCAGTAATGTTTCGGAGTGAATTGGGATACTTAGTCCCATGGTTCAAAGTTTAAGTTAGAAGAGTTGACTAGATGTTGACTTTTGTGTAAACGACTCTAGAATGGAGTTTAGATGGTTCTGATTGCTTTGTATGGTGATTTTGGACTTAGGTGCATTTGGCTTGCATTGGCGAAAGTTGGATTGTTGAAGGTTTGGAAGGTTGAGAAGTTTGACCGAAAGTTGACTTTATTAATACCGGGCTCAAATTTTGGTTCCGAAAGTTGGAATAGGTCCGTTGTATCATTTATGACTTGTGTGATAAATTTGAGGTTAATCAGAGTTGGTTTGGCATGATTCAACATTAGTTTTAGAAGTTGGAAGGTCCTTAGTCATTAGGCTTGAAATAGGGTGCAATTCGTGATTTCTATGTTGTTTGATGTTGTAACGACCCAGCCGGCCGTTTTGAGTATTTATCCCTGTTCCCCTATTTATTGACTCCTCCATGTTATATTGTGGTTGTGTGACTTGCTAGGATAGTTGGTTTTGGTTTCGGGTGAGTTCTGGAATGAAATGGGACACTTAGTCCCAAAGTTGGAAGCTTAAGTTGAAAGATTGACTGGAGTTTGACATTTGTGTAGACGACAGGCTTTTGATGGTTCTGGTAGCTCCGTATGGTGATTTTGGACATAAGAGCTTGTCCTGACATTGATTTGGAGGTCGGTAGGTCTTTCGGCTAGAATTGGTAAAAGTTAGAAAGTTGAAGGTTTGGGAGGTTGAGAAGTTTGACCGGGAGTTGACTTTATTGATATCAAATTCGGATTTTGGTTTTGGAGGTTGGAATTGGTCCGTTGTGCCAATTATGACATTTGTGCAAAATTTGAGGTCAATCAAAGTTGGTTTGATATGTTTCAGCATTAGTTTTAGAGGTTAGAAGTTCATAAGTTCATTAGGCTTGAATGGATGTGCGATTCGTGGTTTTGGTGTTGTTTGATGTGCTTTGAAGCTTCCAGCAAGTTAATATTGTGTTTTAGGACTTGTTGGATGTTCAGACGGGGTCCCGGGGCCCCCAGGCGTGTTTCTGTTTGAGTTCGGACCAATTGTTCTTGAAATAGGAATGCTGGTTTCTGTTCTGGTTTCCTTCTATGCGTTCGCGAAGGTTCTACCGCGATAGCGTAGAGTCCTTAGGGACTGATGGAGTTTTACTTTTCACATTTGTGAAGTCAGGGATGCGATTGTGAAGGTTGAAGAGCTTGTGCATCACGAACGCATGCGTGGGATCGCGTTCGCGTCTAAGGAAGGAGAGACTAAGCTGGGGCACGCTATGTTCCTCGCGTTCGCGTGGACTGGAATGCGATCGCGTAGCTGAAGGATGCTTTTCGTATTTGCGGCTGTTATCATGTGATCGCGTAAGAGGTTTTATGATCTGGGAAGATTTGTTCTTCGCGATCGCCGAGTGCTTGTCCGTGATCGCGTAAGGCAATAACTGAGCAGCAATATATTATTTCCAAATCGAGGGTATTTGTTCCATTTTTCATCTTTTGAGCTAGAGACCTCAGTTTTGGGCAATATTTACAAAGATTTTTAAGGTGCTGATTAGGGTAAGTGATTTTGACTCGGATTTGATTATTTTACATGAACCCATCATTGTTTTTACCATTTAATTAGTTTTTTGGGTTAGAAAAATTGGGGAAATATGTGAAAACTTCATAAGCAATACTTTGAGGATTTGAAAGGTGATTTGAGGTCGTGATAATTTTAGTATGGTTGGACTCGTTATTGAATGGGTGTTTGGATTTTGTAAGTTTGGTCGGGTTCCTAGACGCGAGCTTGGGGTTGACTTTTGAGTTGACTTTTTGTTTTTCTCTAAATATTGCAAATTTATTCTCTGGAATAGTTACCTATAATTTTTATTTATGGTATAAGGTTATTTTGGCAAGATTCGAGTCGTTCGGAGTTGGATATTCGCTGAAAAGGCATACTAGCAGATTGGGTTAGCATATTTTGAGGTAAGTATCTTGCCTAACTTTTTGTGGGGGAATTACCCCTTAGGATTGGTGTTGTTTTGTGTTATTTGTGATACGTGAAGCTCTGTACGTAAGGTGACGAGTGGGTATACGGGCTAAATGTGGAAATTGACTGGTTTAGGCTATTTAGCTTCATTCATGCCTTTAATCATATTGTCATAACATGTACTTTCATCGTTAATTATCCTTACATGCTTTATTTGACATTGTTAAATGCTCTTCCCATCTCTTACTTGTTAATTTCCCTTGCATGCTTAGCTTAAGTTACTGTTTCCTTATTGCCTCATTAAATATTTAACCATTGAGTTACCATACTTGAAGTTGTTATTCTTGGAATATCTTATGTTGAGTTTTAGTGTTGGAGTTGTAAAAGTCGTGATCACATTGCGGCAAAGTTGTCACTAGTTGAAATACCATTCTTGTTGAGCTATTCACTTTCAATTTCTATTGTTGAGACTCTTGTACACGTTGTTGTTGTTGCACAAGCTATTTGTTATAGAAAAATTGTTATTATTGACTCTTTTGGCAAGTTGTGGCATTTGAGCACTCGAGGTGTGATTTTTGATGTGTTGTGATATTGATACACATACGGTGATATAAGGATTGGGGTTGATACACATGCGGTGAGATAAGGTGTGCTTGATACGCGTGTTGCTAGTAGGGGAACTACTTGAAGCCACGTGGTGTGATAAGGTGGTCGAAAACGCGGGTAGATATTTTGGGATAATGATTGTTGAAAACTAAATGTAAGGCTCCCACGGTGATATATGGAAATATTTTGGTTGTGATTGTAAAATGAGATAAGAGGAGGTACCTCAGACATGATTCTTATTGTTATCTTTCATTTACATCACTTGTGTTTTGTTTGCATCGTTGCCTTGGTGTTCTTATTATGTGTTTCCTCTCTTGATGCCTTTATTTCCTTATCTTTCGGTGTAGCATATCTTGTTGTAGTTCTTCATTTCTTCATTCCTTGTTTCCAATATTATATTGTACCACACAAGTTTAGCTTCTTTATTTATTCCACTAGGTTTCTTAACATGACCTCGTCACTACTCCACCAAGGTTAGGCTTGATACTTACTAGGTACCGCTGTGGTGTACTCAAAATAGGCTTCCACACATCTTTTTGTGTAGATCCAGGTACTTCATACTAAGCTAGGCATCCGTGAGTTGAGCTTGGATTAGAGACTTCAAGGTATACATGTCGGCATTCTCAGGCCTCAGAGTCACCCTTTATCTTAGTTTCTATTGTTTACTCCTATATTAGATATTGATGTGTTAGGGATGTTTCAGTACACTCATGTAGAGCTTATGACTCGGTTTCACTAGATTTTAGGTGTTTTATTTAGTTGTATTGTGGAGTCCTTTTTATGATAGCTCTTGGTTTAATTGGGAGTTTTTTTTTTTTTAATTATTTTCGTTAAGTTTTCATGTATGTTAGGCTTACCTAGTCTTAGAGACTAGGTGCCATCACGATATCATACGGAGGAGGATTGGGATTGTGACAAGTTGGTATCAGAGCTCTTGGTTCTTACATGTTACGAATCGTAAACAAGTATAGTAGAGGCTTACGGATCGGTACGGAGACGCTTGTACTTATCTTCGAGAGGCTATAAAACTGTTAGGAAACTTCACTCCTTTGATTCCTTATCCTGCAAATTCGTTGACTTCAGAATTCTGAATCTTTGTCTTTCTATTCTTGTCACTCCCCAAACTTGAAGAGGCGTAGCCAGCACCCAGTGCCATGCTCGGCCCAAGCGTACCACTCTGTAACTGTGAACTCTGGAGGGGTAACCCTCAACTTAGGGCGATGAGGCCATGTTCTAAATCATCTGAAAATAATGTCTCTCTCATATAAGGGGTAAACATACCCAAACGCTGATATATATAAATGTGCAAGACAACGAAGCCGCCATGAACATCTACTGATATATAAAATATACATGACTCATCTACAAGAATCTAGAGATAATGGAACTGTATCATGATCGGGACAGGGCCTCGACCTACCCATCAAACCTGTATAAAAAAGTGGACTCCAAGGTCTAGAACTAGGAACTCTGAGGGAGTGGAGCTTACCAACCAAGCTGATGTTTGACTCTGTGTGCTGGTAAGGTCTATCCAGCTATCTATTAGGACCAGCAGGCATGAAATGCAGCATCCCCGAAAAAAGGGACGTCAGTACGAAATAATGTACCGAGCATGTAAGACAATAGGATAACTGAAAGCTGAAACTAAATTGATAATATAATAACTAAATGTAACAGGGAGTCAAAGATAATCAGAAGATTTGCTTACCTGCTGATACTGACTCGACTCTCTCAATAAAGTAAAATAGCTGTCAGGCCCTATAAGGCTAGGTATGTGTAACTGCTCTGCCAAAGTAGGCTCGCTCATAGGCGCTCGGCCATACTAGGCTCTGACCTCGGCCATTTTGGGCACGTTCATAGGCGCTCGACCACAGTATGCTCGGTATATAACTTACCATCTGATTAGAGGTTTCCCAATAGGGGCCTTCCCGCCGATTATAACTTGATGATGGTGAAAATACTATAATGCTATATATAGATATATTATAGACCTTCTACTCTCTTGAATAGAAGAAGACAATACTTAACTGAATATAAATTCCCAATAAAGGAGAATGTTGTAACTTATGAGACTAGGACAATGTACATAAATCCAGGACTATGAACTTCTTTTTATGTCTAGTTATCAAACAAATGTAACTACGGGATCATGCCAAAATGAAGGAAAGGTTTATCCTTAACATACCTTAAATCCATTGAGTCCTTAATACCTTCCATGATATTATTCAAGCAACTCAACTCAATCTACCATAGCATAAGGAGATTCAAAATCAGTGCTGAGTAAAGGCTAAGTCCACAACTTAAACTAGTAGCTCTTTTATGTAAATTTGGGCAGCATCTCCCCGTAATAATGGCCTCGTCAAATACCATATACAAACAAAAACAACCAGAGAAATTCAATAAGAACAACATCAACAATAGGGTACAAAATATAAATATTTCATTAACAAGTCATCAGCATATCACGATGAGCGGCAAGCACAGATTGAATACCTTTAGCACCCTTCAAGCCCAATTTCATTCATTCTTCTTAGTAATATATCCACTATAATGACCAATACCTTTTAAAGGATTTCTAATTTTGCACTCAATTTTAAAGTTACCCGAAATAGCTCAACACAAGATAATATCATTGTCGACAACTTTCAAGTGCTTTATAACCATTTCCTAATCTATTTACAAATTTCCTCAAAAATATTGACATGTAAACCAACATAATCATACTAACAGTATCATTGACAACTTCTTTTCAATAATTTCTAGCCACTTAAAGTTCATAAGAGAAACTTTCAAATCAATCCATCAAGAACAACAACATATAAAGCTAATCTAAGTTTTATCTTGTAGTTTATCATCCTAACAACTTAACCAACATACAAGCAATATTAAGCACAATTAGTAGGCTCTTATACTAACCTTAGACAGTAGCAGCAACTTGAAATTACAGCCAAACATAGCCCACAATTATCTTCAATAACAATACAACATCAAAGAGGCGTGGTTCTTCACCAGAACTAACTTTTGGTGTTGAAATATCGTTATTCACTTTAAAATCACTTCAAACCCTTATGGTATCTATTTAGGAGGGTTAGAAGAAGTGTAGGGACGAGGTTTTGTTGAAAAATGAGAAATAAAGGTCGTCCAAATCGTTTTTAAAGTGAAGTAGGTCGACCACCACCTAAATGGGTCCCATAGGGAGCTGCTTGTGCAGTCTCCCAAAAACGCGAATATCTCTCTGCTCTGATGTCGTATAGCTGAATTGATTAATGCATTAGAAACTAGACTGTAGATATTTTATTTGGTATGTCTATCACCCGTAATGCCAAGAATATTGGGAGAAAAGCTAAGCTACATTTGACCTAATATTCAACACATTTATGAATGTAACTTGTGATGATCTTTTCCAACTTTTGTTTAACAACTCGCTTGACTTAAAAACATAACACATGACTATCATACCACTAAAATAACTCATAAAATAATCTCCTTATAATATTAAGCCCCCTAGTCTCACCCCAAAAGAACATGTTATAACATTCCCAACTTGTCGACTTTCGATGAAACTTATTTTCTTCAATTGGTTTAGCTTCTAAGTCATCCAACCCTTTTGGTACTTGGCATTCATGATCTTCAATATTTGTAACCCCAACGGTAACATGATTAGCTTACTTTATAAACTTTTAAAAACTGATATCATTTAGGAACTTACATCAGTTGACTTATGACGTACTCTTACGTACGAAAACATGGGGTGTTACACCCCCTCCGGAACATTCGTCCTCGAATGTTGACTGATGCGCTTATCAATCTCAAAACCTATAACTCTTACAAATACTTTACTGCTGTCTTTTCCATCTAGGCAACTGTTCTATGAATAAATCCAAAGGTCAGGGCATTATTCCCTTTAGGCCTCTCTCACACACCACGACTTGTGATCGGAATTCTTCCAATCTCGTAACTATTGCTACCTCATGTCATGCAGCCTGTACGACTCTGTCCTTATATGTGCGCCAATTTGACTCTTCTCTCCTTTTTCCTCTAGCTTTTAGCCAATCTCTAGGCCTCACTTTGTGAACATATACAAAACTATGACAAGTTGTCCCTCTAGGCATCCATAGGTGTATTTAAGTTCTTTGCTCGGTACTTGTGGAACTTACGACTATTGCTATATCGTGTTTCATAGCCTCGGTTAGCTATGCTTAATTCTTTACTATATCTAGGTAGCTTATACTATACCATGACACTTACTTTGATTTATTATTACCAAGGTCTGATACCCAACTCCAGGTTATTCTCTCGCTGCTTATCCTATGTGTATAAATCTATGTCCCTTAATGCACCCTTATTACTGTTCATCTTAGGGATGACAGCCTAATCTCACTTCATACTTTGGAACTTTTATCCATCTATTGATGATTCTTCTTAATGTTGATTTATGATCTACCACTGATAACTTGAAACCTCTTATGTGATATATTATCGCTAGGGCTCATGTTTCATCGGGGAATGTCTGGAGATATTTGCCTTATCTACTTAGGGACAATACAATACTTCAATAACCGTATTTCATCACATCCCAACATGATTCACCTTATGGGAGTATTTTAATCCTGTACAATTCATGAAATCCTTTTTTTGAATCATTACCCCATCAAAGGCCTAAACGTCATCTTCTTATCTATCTCAATTACACCCTTATTATACCACTAGGGCAGCATTCCATCTCTTCTAAATGCTCCTAGTCTTAAACTGCTCTAAGTTTATTCATGCTATACTGAGCTTTATATAACTTACGAAAACCATCCGCTCTCTTGTTTGATGGGTTTAATCCTGAGGACTTACCTATTCTTGTAACATGATTAACTTACTTTATAAACTTTTCAAAGATGATCTCATTTATGAGCTTACATCAACTGACTTATGACGTATTCTTACGTACGAAAACATAGGGTGTAACATCATTCCCCCCTTTGGAACATTCGTCCTCGAGTGTTGACTGATGCGCTTATCATTCTCAAAACCTTTAATTCTTACAAATACTTTACTCTCGTCCTTTCCATCTAGGCAACTGTACTGTGAATAAATCCAAAGGTCGGGGCATTCCCCCCTTTAGGCCTCTCTCCCACACCACGACTTGTGGTCGGAATTCTTCCAATCTCGTAACTATTGCTAGCTTATGTCATGCAGCCTGTACGACTCTGTCCTTATATGTGCGCCTATGCGACCCTTCTCTCCTTTGTCGTCCATCTTTTAGCCAATATCTAGGCCTCAATTTGTGAACTTATACAGAACTATGGCAAGCTGTCCCTCTAGGAATCCATAGGTGTACTGAAGTTCTTTGCTCGGTACTTGTCGAACTTGCGACTATTGCTATATCTTGTTTCATAGCCTCGGTTAGCTATGCTTATGGCTTTACTATATCTAGGTAGCTTGTACTATACCATAACACTTATTTTTGATTTATTAATACCAAGGTCTGCTACCCAACTCCAGGATACTCTCTCGCTGGTTATCCTATACGTATAAATATAAGTCCCTTAATGCTTCCTGATTATTGTTCATCTTAAGGATGACAGTCTAATCTCACTTCATACATTGGAACTTTTATCCATCTATTGATGATTCTTCTTAGTGTTGATTTATGATCTACCACTGAAAACTTGAAACCTCTTATGTAATATATTTTCACTAGGGCTCACGTCTCATCGGGGAACATCTGGAGTTATTTTCCCGATACACTTAGGGAAAATACTCTACTTCAATAATCGTATTTCATTGCATCCCAATGACATTCACCTTATGGGGGGTAGTTTGATCCTATACAATTCATGAAATCCCTTTTCTTTGAATCATTACCCCATCAAAGGCCTAAACGTCATCCTCTTATCTATCGCAATTACACCCTTATTATACCACTAGGTAGTATTCCATCTCTTTTAAATGCTCCTAGTCTTATACTCCTCTAAGTTCATTCAGGCTATACTGAGCTTTTTATAACTTATGAAAACCATCCGCTCTCTTGTTTGATGGGTTTAATCCCGAGGACTTACCTATTCTCATCAACTTCTCACTCACCTTTTCTTATCCTTAGTCATGTCTGCCTAAAACCTTGTTGGTCTACCATACTTTAGCTTGTGACCTACACATATATATTTATAGTACTCACAACCTTCCTTTAACTTACTTGCACCATAGATTTTCTTTTGTCATTCTGGAACCTCAAGTGAGACATCACATCATCTCTAACTCTTCTTTACTCTCTTAACCAGATCTCTCCGTACGTAGAAACCATAGGCTGGAAGATATGCCACTGACTTCTTGATACGGGCGACACCTCCAGCCTTCTATATGATATTTGGAATATTCATAACCTTGTGTACTTAAGTGTCTCATACTTTAATTGTCTTAACCTTACTTACCTTTAAATTTCGTATCGTACCTCCTGTCTATTTCATAACCTCACCTTCCACATAGGTGAAATTCACATCCACACCTTGAAGCTCTAATATAATACTTGGGTCTCTGGTGCATACACAATCTAGCGGGAGCTTCATACTAACTTCGTATGAGGCTGGCACTCTTCTAACTGGCTTTATCATAAAGCCATTATAGAATATGGCCATTGTACAATATCTCATGTACCTCTGATATTAAGAGTGATTTTGCAATGTTTTGAATCATGAATTCTATAATTATCTAGATCTAATAATCATACTCTTGATTTACTTAGCTGATGTACTCAGTAGTTTTCTCTTCTCTCTCAGCCTTTAAGTACGCTTAAGCTATCTTCCGATCTGCAGCTTAGGGTATTAGTTATTACATCAGCCTATTGTGGACACTATGGAACATCCATGATATAATCTTCTAACAATTCAAGCCTTTGTCTGTGATGTGAACTCAATTCTTTCTTTTAACTTATAACGGAGCCTCCTATAGTTGTATGAATATCAACATATGTTACGACCTGACCTCAGGGAGCATGACCGATGCTCAACCGAGATACCCCAGTTAAGCAAGCCCCCTAGATGCCTTCCACCCAACCTTGCCCATTAACAATAGAAGAATCAGTAATAGACATGAGAAGAGTCAAGTGTTCCACATTCTTTTTCCATTACTAAAGGATATTCATTTATGATTTCCAAAATATAACAAGTTTATAGATATGATGAAAAATATGTTTGCCCAAATACCAACAGTTACTAGTTTAATTCCCAACATCAAACACCACCCACAACCTGTCTACGGAGCCTCTAAGTAAAACATAAGAGAAGAATAGAAGTGCCGGCAACAAGGCCTCGACTATACCTTGATGCTCAAAATACAACGTCAAATGACACAAGGCCCGGAATAAAGTAGGGCTCACCAAAACCTGCTGAATAGAGAGTGACTGCTAACGAGGACCAAAGCTGCCTGCTGATGAACCACCTGCATCTATTGAAGATGCAGGGCCCCCAACAAAAGGGACGTTAGTACATGTGGAATAGTACTAGTGTGAAAATCAAAACACCTATTCAAGGATATGGAAATACAGCATGGATATGATGAATCATGGTAACAAAAAAAGTGCTTAGATAGCCGTTAAAGTCAAAGAAAATTTATCAAGAGCTTCCAACAACATTTATAAATTTTAAGTCAGGGATCCTCTATAACCACCTTTACACAAAGTGGCCCTGGCATCTCACCCCAATGTATGCGGGTGGAGGTGCAACCACAAAACCATAAACTCTACACAAAGCGGCCGTGCCGCCTCACCCTAGTGTATGCAGGTGGAGGTGTAATCACAATACCACAACTCTACATAAAGTGGCCCTACCGCCTCACCCAAATGTATGCGGGTGGATGTATAATCAGAATACCATAAACTCTACACAAAGCGGTCCGCCGCCTCACTCCAATGTATGAGGGTGGAGGTGTAATCACAATACCACAAATCTACACAAAGCGGGCCTGCCGCCTCACCCCAGTGTATGTGGGTGTAGGTGTAATCACAATACCAAAAATCTAGATTCCCAAAATTATAATAGTTTGTACAAAGGGTTCTCTTCCAATCAACCATTTGGCACCTTTGGCCTTAGCAAGAGTAGGTTCATAAGGTTTCATCATATGAGAAATAAGTGATTGATTACATTGACTTCATGCAAGGTTTTCTTCCCAAAAAAAGGTATAACATAATTAAGTCACAATAGAAAATCTTTAACACATCATTCATTCTTGAAATACTTTTTCCCAAAAGGGCAATACAAGATTTCAACTCATATAAATAAGAGCTCAAAACACTTTGGAAATAGTTACAAAGTATAGCATTAGTTAAAACGGCCGTATTTCGGCATGACTTAGGTACATATGCTTTTAGGCATATCTATTTTTGAAGTCAATTTGGAACAGTTGAATCAAGGCTCATTTCATAACCTTTCTCACATCATTTCATTTCCTTGGCGCCATTGGCCACAAGTATAAATTTCATTCTTGGCACGTTGGGAACACTTTATATCTCCAACCCACTTCTTTCCCTTTCAAGCATCCTTATAGATTATCAACGACAATGCATTTCAAATCAAGACATTAGGTACACATATAAGCTATTGGAGTTTTAGACGCATGGAGTATTCTTTCCAAGTTAAGCATAATGGACTTTCATTTGAAACACGACTCAAGCCATAACATTTTTATACACATATCTTTCTTTAACACATTCCCGAAGGATAACATAATGTGATAGGAACATTCAGAACACATTTTGAATACATAATTCTCGACACTTGCTTACTCGGGACAATCAAATTTATTGGAAACAACTCGGAACATGGGAATAAGGAACTGGAGCCAACCATACTTAAAACTTACGGGAACATCATGGAATTCAATTCTAAGAGAGTAGTTTAGCCTAATATACCATGTTTGAGCTTTTCTTAAGTTACTACAACGTCCCAACACTTCTAGCAATAACAATCTATAGAAAGATAGCGAAAATCGGATAATAATTAGAAGGATTCACATGGTGTAACTTTCTTAGGAATTTTGTCAAACACCTAGTATGCAAAATAGACTATAAATCTCTGCAATGCTAATCTCTTCCTCTCTCGACCAATTCCCACAAGAAAAATTACGGAAATGGTTCATTAATCCCATATACTACAACCTATTGTCACATGCATGGACTATTTCTAACCCCCACAATATACTTGAACTCACAACCTCTTGCATGAAAGCATAGGAGTAGGACTTACTCGGATAGATGATAATCTAGTGATTGGTGCAAGAATGGGTGATTAGAATGCTAGGTTTCCTCCATCTCTCTCTAAGCTACTCTTACCTCTCTCTAAAATAATCAGACATTTGCTTCAAAATGAGCCCCTAAGGCTATTTATCAAAATAGGGTCGGGTTATAAAAATAGGAAAATGGACCTTCCGAACTCAGGTCTGCGGTTGCAGAATGGACCATAACATATGTGCGGCCTGCAAAATGGGCTGTCAAAATGATGCCATGAACTGGACTGGTTTGGACCTGTCTGAGATAGGTCTGCAGTCTGCAGACCACTTATGCGGCCGCAGAGTGAACTGCAGAATCACTCAATGAATGTCTTCATGCTAAATCTGTGATGGAAAATGTGAACCGCAAAACACCTATGTGATCGCATAATGGACCGCAGAACAACCTTCAAAATTCAACAAATTCTCTGCTCAACTCCACGATGATTATTAGGCCTGTGAAATGGTTTTGCGTTTGCGAATTTGACCGCATAATCGCCTTTTTCAGCCAAAAATTTCCATCAACTCCTCATGCATTCTTCAACCCAAAAAGTTTGTACATCACCCTACCTCGGCACCACAAAACTTGAATCCCTTGGCAAAATTTTACGGGGCCTTACAACATATATGCTGCATAGATAATACTCAGTAATCTTAAGTGCATTCATAATATAACTAACTTTGGGTCGTAGATTGAATAATTCCTTTCGTGCCATTTCAGTTGTGTTTAGACATAAGCAATTACTTTTCTTGGACGTTCTCCCACTTGCTGCATAAATACTTGGCTTATCTTAGTGCCCACATATATTGGTATTTCATGCAACTCATATGATCTGGAAAATTACTTCTGATTGTTTTACTTCCCGTTCATTAGCCACGATAGGTGCCACTTTCTAATGGAGTGCATACAATGTTGTAGTGATGCTATTGTTACTCGATCATTTCTTCTTCATTTACTATGATTAGTTGAATCCTTCTTCCTTATTTCCTCAGCTAGTCTTTCTTTGTAGTACTTAGGAAGACCCTCTGGCTCTTGTAAAGCTGCGAGCTTATTAAATCATATACCCGATAGAATTTTTGATGTTCTTACTGTCCTATAATTATTCTTAGTTACTTACCTTAGCGCCCTTGTGCTTGTATGATTACATCCGAACTCAAAGTTTGATTGTCTCCCCAATGGAACTTTTTCTTATATCCGTAACACTTATATATTACCATTAACTACCGTAACTCTTATCTGAATATTTCTCAAGGATTACGATATTGTATCTGCGAGACTGAATTACCTATGTTGGGGTTCACTATTTTTATCTTGCATGATCAGCTGATTTATCTATAACCTCTTGTTTAGCCATAACTAAGCTCTACCTGAATCAACTACTAACTACTCGTTGCATTGTCACATCTATATCCCTGTTCTCTCTCTTAAGTTATGTCCTTTGTCTTAACTTACCACTCGCACTAACTCGTTATGTATCCATTCACACTTATTTTATCAATAACATCCTGGCCAGGAAACCTTATAGCCTTTCCCCAACATCGTGCTTGCATAGTGTTATGGGGTCCTAACATATCTGTAGGATTTGAATAAGCGCAGTCTCATCACTTTCACATTTTTGTCGCATTCTTCCTCTACCATTCCCTAGTTACCCTAACCACTTAACTCCGACATAATACCATATCACACAATCTTCCCCCCTTGTCAGAGGAGTACTATAATTTAATGCTCTGAAGTTTTACATGCAGATGTTTTACCTCTTCATCTTCGGCGTCTTTCCATATATATATATATTTTTTGTTTTGATGACCCTTACTCTCCTTGCAATAACCCTTCTTGTACCAAGATAACCGAATATCTCACGCGCGAGGGTGACACCTAGTGTAAATGGCACACTTAGTCCCTTAAGCTTAACTCCGCTCACAATGCTTGCTTTAGGGAAGCATCTTCCTAAATGACCTTTACAGGTAATTCTTCTATTGTCCATTTTATTACTATCGCAATGCGGTCATTGAAATTCCCATGATGTTGACTATTATCAAATCCTCTAGTCCCTAATTCATGTTTTACTAGCCCATCCTGATCTTTATTACTCTAGGGGCCTAACATTTCTTTCTAGTAGTCATGTTGGAGTCACCAACTCATTTCTCGAAGTGGGGGTATGACTTTATGGCCTAAATAGTTTTATGTCTCAAGGCCTATAACCTCTTGTCTTTTCCTTGACTTGAGTCTAGACTCTGTCCTCCTGTCATATTTTAATTTACCGTTATCACCCATTTATCACATCTTACTCATAATACTTTTATTTACTTTCTTCATATTCTCCTACTAATATTTCTACCTATCACTTTATTCAGAAAACTTCAACAAAATATTCTTTCACTTTTAGCTCCCCTTGCTCCATCGCACTGGCTCTTCGGGTCGCGTAACACTCTTTTTTCTAGAGGCACGAGTCATACTAAGGTAAATATTTTTACATTCTAGGATTCTGCTGCCTATCTTCTGAAATTTCTGAACATCCTAGTATTCATATATGACTGTAGTAATCTAGAGTGCACCATCTGGGTGTCTCATAAGGAGAACTTTTTTACCATGTTTGCAACATCCTTTGGAAATGTCAGCAAACGCTATTAATCCATTCACCATTTTGAGTTAGTCTAACCTCAGCTGGATTCTGATATCCTATCCTTCTCTTAAACTATATCTATTAGCTCCCATAGGGCATAATTGAGATGGGTGTGACCAATTCTACATATCTCTGTTACTGTTGAAGGTAGCTTAGAGTGCTTATATTTCTATGCCTGAATTGTAAATACTGATAATCTCTACTAACTGGGTACCTCGTACCCTCCTTCACCTTGCTTCCGTTACTTGTTGAAATTTATGCTTTTACCTTCTGATACTCCCATGGCCTCCTATTCACGGGTGTGTTTGATATCCCATATTAGGGCTTAAGCTGGAAATTTGCAAATTTGGCATGCACAATCTGATAGGGCCTCAAATAGGGCCACGTCGTCAAGAATTCTTTCTCTACTAGTGCCCTTACCTGCTGTTGTATTAGCCCTTTGGCTAGCTATAAATTTTTTAATTGTAAGCATCTCTATAATTAGCAAACATAAGTCTTGGTTCGAACTCTTATGACTCAGCTCTATAGCACGATTTGGATTTGAAAGAAGGGTAACAGACTCCTAAATGCCTTGTAGCTTCCTGTTTTAATAATGTGGTGCACAACACATCTATAAACAAGGCTCTACTAGACATGGCTTGTAAACACCCTAGGATAGAACTTCTCAGATACTATGTTTGTCACGCCTCAAACTCGAAAAGGCGTGCTTACCTGCTGATACCGACTTGACTATCTCAACATAGTAAGTAAAATAGCTGTCCAGCCTTATATGGCTTGGTATGCGTAATTGCTATGCCATAGTAGGCTCGCTCATAGGCGCTCGGCCATACTAGGCTCTGAATCTCGGCCATTTTGGGCTCGTTCATAGGCGCTCGGCCATAGTACGCTCGGTATATAACTTACTATCTAATCAGAGGTTGCCCAATAGGGGCCTCCTCAACGATTATAGCTCGATAATTGTGAAAATAGTGTAATACTGTATATGTATACATAGGCACTCTAGTCTCTTAACTGGATGAAAACATTACTTAACTGAATATAAAGTCCCAATAAGGGAGAATACTGTAACTTATGAGACTAGGACAATCTACATAAATAAAGGAATATGAACTTCTCTTTATGTCTTGTTATCAAACACATGTAGTTACGGGATCATGCCAAAATGAAGGAAAGGTTTGTCCTTAACATACTTAACTATGTTGAATCCTTAAAATCTTCAAAGAAATTTTTCAAACAACTCAACTCAATCTATCCCAATATCATTCATTCTTGAACTTACTAATATATCCAGTATAATAACCAATACCTTTTAATGGATTTCCAACCTTGTACTCAATTTTGAAGTTATCCGAAATAGCACAACACAAGATAATATCACTGTCGACAACTTCCAAGTGCTTTATAGCCATTTCCTTTTCTAGTTACCAATTTCCTCAACAAGATTGACATGTAAACCAACATAATCATACTAACAATATCATATCCAACTTATTTTCCATAATTTCCAGCCACTTAAAGTTCATAAGAGCAACTTTCAAATCAATCCATCAAGAACAACAACATCTCAATCTAATCCAGGTATTATCTTATAGTTTATCATCCTAACAACTTAACCAACATAAAAGCAAGCTTAAGCACAATTAGTAGTATCTTATAATCACTTTAGACTTTATAAGAAACTTTAAATTGTACCCAAACACAGCCCACAATTATCCTCAATGAAAACACAACCTCAAAAAGGTGTTGTTCTTCACTAGAACTAACATTTGATGTTGAAATATGGTGTAATCACTTTAGAATCACTTCAAACCCTCATGGTATCTATTTAAGAGGGTTAGGAGGAGTGTAGGGATGATGTTGGGTCGAAAATTGAGAAATAAAGGTTGTCCAACTCGTATTTAAAGTGAAGTAGGTCGACCACCGTCTATGTGGGTCCCATTCGGAGCTGCTTGTGCAGTCTCGCAAAAATACAAATATCTCTCCACTCCGATGTCGTATCGAGGAATGTCTTAATGTGTTAAAAAATGGACTCGAAGATCTTCAATTTGGTAGGTTGATCTCCTAGTAGTTCCACATGTATTGGGAGAAACGTTTAGCTACATTTGACCTAATATTTAGCACATTTATGAATGTTACTTGTGATGACCTTTTCCAACTTTTGTTCCACAACTCGCGTGACTTCAAAACATAGCACCCGACTATCATACAAATAAAATAACTTATAACATAATCTCTTTATAATGTTAAGCATCCTAGTCTCTTCCCAAAAGTTCATGTTATAACATTCCCAACTTGTCGACTTTCGACGGAACTTATTTGCTTCTAAGATTTCCAAACCTCTTGGTACTTTGAATTCGTGATCTTAAATATTTGTATCCATAACGGTAGCATGATTAATTTACTTTATAAAATTTTCAAAGATGATCTCATTTCTGAGCTTACATCAATTGACTTATGACGCACTCTTACGTACGAAAACATGGGGTATAACAATTATCTCACAGATAGTGAGGACATGCACTGCTGGATTTGATGATCAGACACCCGCGTCCTCTGCTAGAGCCACGAGATGTCAGGCCGGGGAAGAGGCCGAGGAAGGGCACAAGGTGCAGCCAGAGCACCTTCCCGAGCTGCCACAGAGGAGCCACCAGTAGCTCCAGTTGGGGGGTAGGCACTTGAGGCGTATGTTGCTACCCCTGCACTTCAGGAGACCCTCACACAGTTCTTGAGCATGGTTGGTACTCTAGCTCAGGCGGGGTTGATTCCACTTGCACCAACCATATCTCAGGTTGGGGAAGGAGCTCAGATTCCCGCAACCCGTACCCTAGAGCAGCAAGTCCATGTTGACTAGGTCCCAGAGGTTATACCAGTGCAGCCGATTGTTCCAATTTAGCCTGAGGTTAGGGCAGCAACTTCTAAGGAGGAGCAGCTTAGACTTGAGAGGTACAAGAAGTACAACCCTCCTACTTTCAGCGGCCTAGCAACAGAGGATGCACAGGGTTCTCTGGAGAAGTGCCACCGTATTCTCTGCACCATGGGTATGGTGGAGATGAGCAAGGTTGCTTTTACTACATTCTAGTTGAACGGACCAACATACCAGTGGTGGCGGGCTCATGAGTAGGGTAGCCCAGCCGATGCAGCTTCACTCACATGTGCTCAATTTTTCAAGATATTCTTGAGAGAGTTTGTTCCCCAGAGCCTTTGGGATGCATGGCGTGCAGAGTTTGAGCAGCTGTGCCAAGGTACTATGACTATGTCAAAGTATGCTGCCAGATTCAGTGTCTTGTCCAGACATAAACGTCCCCTGGTTTCCACAGTCAGAAAGCGAGTCCGTTGATTTATCAAGGGGCTCAACTATGGTATTGGATTCAGCATGGCTCGAGAGTTGGAGACAGATACCCCATATCAGCAGGTGTTAGAGATTGCATGGAGATTGGAGGATATGCAGGGCTAGGAGAGAGAGGACAGGGAGTCTAAGAGGATCGAGATTCTGGCAGATATATTGGTGCTAGTGCCCCAGTTGCAGCCCTTTGTGGTAGAGGCTATGTGAGCCGTCTTGTTCATTTAGCACTTCCTGCTTCTAGTGGTACTCCAGCTACTCCCAGGCCTCAAGTTGCCTATTATGCACCGCCACTGTCTAGGGCACCTCCTGCACAAGGTGCTTTCAATGGTCAGTCCAGCCGACTAGGTTGAGCCAGTTTCAGTAGTCGCGTCCTCCGAGAACATGTTTTGAGTTTGGTGATACTAGTCATATGGTGAGGGGCTACCCCAGACTTAGGATGGGTGCACCTCCGCCGACTACTCATGATACACGAATTTTACATTGTCCCCATACTTCTCTGGCCGTGGTCACTGCTCCAATTGTCGCTCCACCTGAACAGCCATCTATGGGTGGGTGTCAGGCGGGTAGGGGTCGCCCTAGCGGGAGGCCATGCCAGATGCTATGTTTTTCCAGGTAGGACGAAGACGGTTACATCGGACGCAGTTATCACAGGTATCGTCTTCGTTTGTCATAGAGATGCGCCGGTCTTATTTGATCCAGGCTCCACTTATTCATATGTATCATCTTAGTTTACTCTGTATTTGGGTATATCTCATGATTTTTTGAGTTCTCCTATTTATGTGTCCATGCCTTTGGGAGATTCTATTGTTGTTGACTGTGTGTGTTGGTCGCGTTTAGTTGTTATTGGTGATTTTGAGGCTAGAGTTGATCTGTTGTTTCTCAGTATGGTAGACTTTGATGTTATCTTGGGCATGGACTGGTTGTCTCTCCTATCATGCTATTCTAGATTGTCACGCCAAGACGTTGACTTTGGCTAAACCAGGTTTACTACGGTTTGAGTGGAGGGGTACTTTGGATTAGGTTCCTAGCAAGGTTGTGTCCTTCCTTAAGGCACGACGGTGGTTGAGAAGGGCTTTGATGCATATCTAGCCTTTGTGAGAGATCTCAATGTTGATACTCCTACTATTGAGTAATCTTCCGGTAATGCCACCCAATGGGGATATTGATTTTGGTATTGACTTGTTGCCAGGCACTCATTTCTATTCCACCATATCGTACGGCCCTAGCAAAGTGAAATAGTTAAAGGAGCAGTTGCAAGAGTTTCTTGACAAGGGTTTCATTCGGCCTAGTGTGTCACCTTGGGGTGCTCCAGTTCTATTTGTGAAGAAAAAAGATAGTTCTATGCGTATGTGTATTGACTATAGGCAGTTGAACAAGGTCACAGTGAAGAACAAATATATCCACGCATTGGTGACTTACTTGATCAGCTACCGGGTGCCAGGATGTTCTCAAAGATTGATTTGGGGTCAGGGTATCATCAGCTAAAGATTCGGGATCCGGATATTTCGAAGTCTGCTTTCAAGACTCAGTATGGTCACAACGAGCTCCTTGTGATGTCATTTGGGCTGACCAACACCCCAGCAACGTTCATGCACCTGATGAACAACATATTCCAGCCTTATCTTGATTCATTCGTCATTGTGACTATTGACGACATCTTGGTGTATTCCCACAGCCAGGAGGATCATGATCAGCATTTGAGGATTATGATCTAGACCTTGAGAGAAAAGAAGTTGTATGCAAAATTCTCAAAGTGCGAATTCTGACTTGATTCGCTGGCATTTTTGGGTTATGTGGTGTCGAGTGAGGGGATAAAGATAGATAATAAGAAGATTGAAGTAGTGCAGATTTGGCGTAGACCGTCACTAGCTACTGAGATCTGGAGTTTACTTTGTTTGGCCGAGTATTATAATCGTTTCGTAGAAGGCTTCTCATCTATTGCTACACCTATGACCAAATTGACCAAGAAGGGTGCTCCTTTCAGATGGTCCGAAGAGTGTGAGGAGATGATTCAAAATCTCAAGACTGCTTTGACTACAGCCCCAGTGTTAGTGTTGCCTACGGGTGCGAGGTCTTACACTATGTACTGTGATGCGTCACGTGTTGGCCTTGGCGCAATGCAAGATGGTAGGGTGCTTGCCTACGCGTCTAGACAGCTGAATGTTCATGAGAAGAATTATCCTGTCCACAACATGGAATTAGTAGCCATTGTTCATGCCTTGAAGATTTGGAGGCACTATTTGTACGGTGTCCCTTATGAGGTCTATACCGACCATTGGAGTCTACAACATCTGTTCAAACAGAAGGATCTTAACTTGAGGTAGCAGAGATGGTTAGAGTTGCTAAGGACTATGATATTACCATTCTATATCATCCCGGAATGGCCCACGAGGTAGCCGATTCCTCGAGTCAAAAAGCGGAGAGCTTGGGCAGTTTAGCATATATACCGGCAGCG
The DNA here is from genome assembly GCA_002018475.1 of Nicotiana obtusifolia. Lineage (NCBI taxonomy): Eukaryota > Viridiplantae > Streptophyta > Magnoliopsida > Solanales > Solanaceae > Nicotiana > Nicotiana obtusifolia. The sequence continues at coordinate 113,390 of MCJB01033210.1, read as the reverse complement.
GAGAGGCCAGAAGCATTGGATGTTCAGGCCTTGGCCAACAACTTTGTTAGATTGGATGTTTTGGAGCCCAGTCGGGTTCTGCCATGCGTGGTTTCTTGGTCATCTTTATATGACGCATCAGAGAGCGTCAATATGACGACCCCCATTTGCTTGTCCTTACGGACACGGTATTGTTGCACCCTAATTTGCACCAGTAAAAAAAAAGATTCAACTTGTGGTTTCTCTGTTGTTGATAAAAGAGAGTTGCCACCTAATAGTTAAAGGTATACTAGGGTACCTATAATTACTAAGTCACATTTTTTATTAGTCTGCTAACCAGTGAGATAAGGGCTCTTGTTCTTCTAAAGGGAAGGTGTTAGGCACCTCTTAAAATCTACCTGAGATAGCTCAATAGGACTTAGACTAGGTTTGGGATCAATTATTTATACAATAACTTGATTAGAGTTAAAGAGTACGACTTACTGTATACCTAAGGGAGGGTATAATAAAAAGAGCGCGAGATCTTTAAAGCGGTATGAATTTATAAATGAGTCTAAAGATATATTGGTGGATACAATTGAAAGAGTCTTGAAATATGTATGTTAGTGGTTTATATTTATAAAGCTTGTGAAAAGAGTTTAAGTTATGAAAATACTTGGTTTAGAGAATTGGTGTTCATGTTAACTCTAAGAGATGTTCATAAAATAGTGAGCCTAAGATATATCTTAATTTCTGAAATCTTAAGTATCTGACTTGAGAAATGGTTTTGAAATTCTTGCTGGGCAGCAGCACTTTGATCTTTTGAAAGAGTAGAATTTCTAGAAAGCTAGCCTTGCGATTCAGACCTGATTCTTCTTTGAAAGTGAGAGCTGCTATTTTTACTAAGTAATGGGCTTCAAAATCTTGTTAAGAAAAGTAGGTGAGTAAAAAAAACATAATATAATGTAAACAAATGTAATTGGCGAAATGGGAATTAATTACTAACTAATTCTTTTAACCCTATGTTCTTTAGGGCTTGCCTAAGTTTTATATGACATTAAAGCATAAAATAAAGTATGTGATATAATATATGAGTGTTATATAGATGTAACGCATAATAATAATAAGGCATAGCATAATGCGATAAGGCAGAAAACTAACTAGCGAAGAAGTAGACAAATAATGAAAGACTTAAGGGAAATAGGAGCGGACTCTGGAAATTGGGCCTCAAGAAGGCAGGCCCAGCACTGAGATGCGGCTACAACTAATTTAGTCTCTAGAAGAAAATGATGCAAGGCTGGGATTGGGCCCGAGTTCCTTAGGAACTCAGCAGGCCCAAATGGATGAACATGTTGAAAAGAGAAAATCATTAGATACATGCTCCATATTCTAAGTATATTCAACCATGCATGAAATATATAAACACACGACTGGAACAAGAATATACTAAAATATCAATACTGTAACGCTATAAGAAATTATACTGATGTGGTGGTTATACCTGGTAAATAATTTACATTGAAAGCCTTTCGTTGTCATTAAACACTAAACCCCCTAGAGAACCAAATTATAAATGAATTAAGGGCTAAAGAGGGAGTTCTACTCAAGGTCGATGCCCCCTTTGAATCCTCCGACACTTCAGAGTTCCCAAGGGACTCAAGGCCCAGGGTAATGCTTGTGTCGGGGAGAGCAGCCCAACCAAGAGTCAAACTCCACTCCCAAATACTCCTAACCACTAACGACTTATTTTTCTCTATGGGTTTAAGTGCCAATGAGGCCCTTTCAATTTAAACTAAATGGTATAATATCCCCTACTACAGTAGTATGATTTCCTTTCTAACAGAGTAACATAAGGGTACAAAAACAATTCTACATTTTCTAACACCAAATGAGCAATCCACATGTTAGGTAAATCTGAAGGTCAGACTTTCGAGCACATATAGGAGAGAAACAAAAACATTATAACATACTGCTAAAGGTCCAAACATTAGGGAAAAACACATTCAAAGGGAAGGTAAAAAATACAAAGTTCATATATGTAGAAACACCAGAAATACATGTACTCCTGCCTTATGAAACTAATTGTGAGTTGATTAGCTTAAGTGTTGCCATTAGTGCATGCATAGTGTCGCGCCCTGAATTTAGGGAGCGCGACCGACGCTCAATCGAGTGAACCTGATCGAGCAAGCCTGCTAGATGCCTTCTACCCAAACATACCCATGAATAACGAGAAGATATCTTTTCATTAATAAGATACTAAGGAGGTCGTGTATAAAATACCAATTCATTACCATTGGTTAATTCATTTTAATGTCCTCAAAATATTACATTGCACATCCATAGTTTGGAAGTGGAACATGTGCTACATTTACAACATCATTAGTTTGACGTTCCCAATACCAACGTACAACCCACACCATGTCTATGGAGCCTCTAATGAGTACAAAAGAGTACAAGCATAATGTCGGCAACAATACCCCGGCTATACCTCAAAACACAATACATGAGAAAACACAAGTACATGACCCTTATATGAAATAGGGCTCACCGAGTAGATGAGAGGAAGATATACTGCTGTCACTGATCGATGCCGCATGCTATGGAACCACCTGCATTCATTAAAAGATGCAGCACCCCCGGCAAAAGGGACGTGAGTACATGTGAAATAGTACTCATATGAAAGACAGACAGAACAACATACGAAAATATCGTAACTCAAATAAGAGGCATTTAAAGTACATCAATAGACTACGAAACATCCCATAGAATCAATATCAAGCCTTATTATACTTGCATCATTCTAAACTCCTTTTAGGATCAACTGAGCCATATGAACCATACGTGGAATACATAATATAATGTAATTGAAACAACATGTACAAACAAGGCCAACAAAAGTGGCACCTATTGTCTGCATTAATAATGCGTCTCACTAGACCGTCCATATCCCTCTCTTATTTTTACGCCTATACATTTCATAGACCGTCCTTGGTGTTCACATATAATATTATACACCTATGCATTTCATAGACTGTCCATAGTGTTTATTCATATTGTACACCTATACATAACAATACACCTATGCGTTTTATAAACCGTCCATAGGAATCCATATACAATGCACCTATGCTTTTCATAGACCGTCCACAGGAGTTCATATAATAATATACCTATGTGTTTCATAGACTGTCCATAGAATTTCATATCACAATATACCTATACATTTCATAGACTGTCCATAGGATTTCATATCACAATGTACCTATGCATTTCATAGACCGTCCATTGGATTCATAATACAATATACCTATGCGTTTTATAGACCGTCCATAGGTTTCCATACACAATGTACCTATGAATTTCATAGACCGTCCATAGGGTTCATAACACAATATACCTATGCACATATTCATATATAAACTCAAGCGACATGACTAACGCCACTTTTAAGGTCGTACGTTCCCGGATCATTGGAACACTTCATGTTCATGCTCATCGTGGAGAAACATAGTTCTTTAAATTAACACATCCATGGCAAATCACTAAGTAGATTTCAATGGTACATGGGCCCAATTTCTTTTCTTATGGTTCATCATCATCAAGTGTAGGATGTCTCTTTTACACCTCATTATATAAAGGGCCTTTAGCTTATCTCATAGTCTTTTACGCATCTTTTCATTTCACTGGCACTAGTGTCCACAAATGTAATATCATTCTTGGCACGTCAGCCGTATTTCATATTTCATGTTCACCCCTTTCCCTTTCACAAATCATCATGGATTATCAACGACAAAGCATCTCTAAATCATGACTTTTAGCTGCAAATAAGAAATCTTAGGCACATTGAGCTTTCTTCAACAATTTGCCATGATAGCTAGCAATTGAGACATAATTAAATTCATAATATTTCGACACATGGTCACATTTAGATATAATCTCGAACGATAACACAATAAGATAAGAGCATTCGGAACACATTTTGAACATATATCTTTCGACATAGAGTTTGTTCGGAATAGTCAAGCTTAGAAAGAACAAATCGGAACATGAGATATAAGAGTTTGAGCCAATCATGATTACAACTTAAGAGGGCATCATGGATTCGATTCTGCAAGAGGAGTTTAGCCAACATACCTTGCTTCGAGCCTTTTAATTTACTACAACGTTCAAAAAATCCTAGCAACTTCAATCTATTTTGATATATAGCAAAATTGAACACAAATTAGGAAGAAATTCATGGTCTCAGCTCATTTGAGTATTTTATCAAACACTAGATGTGCAAATTTGATTAAAGGTTCTTCCACAAAATTTCCTTTGCTCCACAACCCAATCTTTAACCATTTGAGCTCAACAATCTTCCTACAAAACCTTATTGGTACATGCATGTATAAATAATACTCTTACACCCAAGAATCATACTCTCAATCACCCATATTTTACCCCAAACTCGAAATTGAATACTAGAGTTAGATCATGACCTCCCGAGTGAAGATCTCGTGAGATTTCCTTGTTGGATTTCAAAGCTCGGACAAGATCTTGATGAATGAAGCACTTGAGCTTCTTCTCTCTAGAATAGTTTCACTTCTCTCTAAAAATGTCAGCTTTTTGCCTCCAAAACGAGCCCCAAAGAAGCTATTTATCAAAATGGGGTCGGGTTATAAAAATAAAAAAATGGACCCTCCGAACTTTGGTCTACGTTTGCAGAATTCACCGCATAAAAGGTATACTATCCGCAAAATGGACCGCAATTGATGCCCAGAAATGGGCTGCACTGGTCAGGTCTGCGATCGTTCTATGGTCCGCAGACCACTTATACGGTCGCAGTTATGCGACCATAGAATGGGCGCAAAATAACTTTCAAATTCAACAACTCTCTGCTCAACTATGCGATGGTTATGCAGCCTGCAAATTTATTATGCGGTTGCAAACTTGACCGCATTATCGCCTTCTCTTGCCAAAAATTTCCATCAACACTCAGTGCATTCTTCAACCCAAAACATCTGTGCCGCGGCGAGCTTGATCTCCGCGAAGAATTTCTACAACCCTCAAACATGTAAGCCTACCTCGGCACCATAAAACCTCAAATTTCTTTACGAAATTCTTTTTGGGGCCTTACACATAGACTGACCATACTGCTTGGATTTCTTAGAAAGCATCAATAAGGGTTCAACTGAGCAATGATCGTTGATGTTTTGGACCAACGGTTAAACCCAAATGTCCAAAGATCACTGAGTTTGACCTCTAGACATCGAATCCTCATGATGAACTCTGAGATTGAGTCCATGCATGCTCCGATTTGACAGAACACGAAGGAAATTCAGAGATTTGAAGTTGCATTTTTGAGTCTAGGGTTGGTTGGATTCGCGGATTTTAGAAGGCAAAAGTTGGTTTCAGGCTCGATCTTTGACTCATGAGAGAAAATCAAATGATTTTCCTTTCGAGCTTGGGGTCTCGGATTAGGGATCTTGAATTTATGATCGAAAGAGGAAATTATCAGCAGGGTTTGTGGTGTCACTAGGACAGAAGGGATTATTTAGAGTGGTTTCAAGTGACCTTGCGCATATTTTTGTGCAGGATTTTGGGAGATTGATGGTTGATGGAGATGAGAGAAAAGAGAGAGGAAAAGGAAAGGCAGGGCGGCTGGTCTTTTGAGAGAATGATTAGGGTTTGGGGAAAGGGATTGGTCTCCGAACTAAATTTGGGAGATGGAATAGGAGTCATTGGATATGTTGATCAGCGGCTTCGATCATTTTGGCAATTGGAAATTTAGAAATAATTTAAATGAAAAAATTGATGGCCGTTGGATTGCTTTGATCGGATGGTTGCGATTAGATCTCCGTGGCGGGTGTTTAAAATTAAGAGAAAATTAGAGATTAAATGTTAACCGTTGATCAGAAGGACCAACAACTTAGATGCGAGTGTGTTTGTTTTGTGAGTGGTGAGGGAGGGTGACGTGGCATGCCGTGGTTGGTGCAAAGAGAGTGGCCTAGATTGCCACATTGGAATGGAGATGGGGTATTTGGTCTGGGTATTTCCGTTTGGGCTTGGTAGCTGGGCCAAAAATAATTTAAGGAATGGCCACTTTCCTTTGATTTGAGAATTGCAATTGTAGCCTTTGTCTTTTAATCCCCTTTTGAGATTAATTTAAATGAGCTTAACAATTTTCAATAAAATGTGGTACAACTATAATTATTATATATACTACTAATTATTATAATTAATTATATATAAAAAATACTTTGTTTTCTAATATGTAACTCTAATTTCGAAATGCCAACATAGTAACCTAATCTACTAGAGATTAAAAAGTAATTCATTAAATTAATTATAGAACCTATGTATATATAAAAGAGTTATTTTAATAATCTTAGAATAGCAAATATCTTTGTAATTACATAATATTAGTATCATGTGATTAATTTTAAAATTAATAAATAATTAATTTATAAAAATAAGTATTTATTATTAGAAAATACTTTAAAATATTTATTGTAAATTATTAAGTATAAATAAATTAATTTTAAATGGAAGGGTCAAAACTGGCCGTCAACAGCTGTCCCTCTTCGATCGGAGACAATGAAAGAGTTTTCGGGCAAAGAAATTGAACCAAAATTAATTTTATCCCGACTTTACGCATGTATTGCAGGAGTGACATGGAGATTATGAGTTGCAAGATTGAGTTAAGGAAGATTTTGGGAAGAATCTTGGAGATATTGGGGCCGAATTCTGGCTTTGAATTGCTTACACATCTCAGGCTTAACGAGAATCTGGCCTCACGTAGTTCTGGAGTGAAGATTTTTGAGGAATGAGCACTCGCAGGAATTGCCCCAGTATCGTATTATGATGATACAACGAGATGGAGGATTGGGCACTCGTGATATCTTGAGTTTTGCAGCTTGATTTGAATGATTTGAAGATTCTGAGCTTCACTGGTCGTCTTGAAAATGGATCCTTGGCCCGCTAATGGGTTTGCTGTCCCCATAACGTTGTAGTTTGGTATGCAGCTAAGACAAGTTCCACGCTGCGGTATTTGTTCCTGCAAAACAAGTGAAATACACACATACCAATATATTGCAATGCAGAGTATATTAAGACACGGTGTAAATGATACATGAATGATGATGCCTGGCTGCTAGCGAGCAATTATTTGGGGTCGGGATGATGGGATACTTGATCTTGACTCGATTTGTTAGCCGTGCTGTGTACCGTTCTGCAGCTGTCGGAGCATTTGAAAATTACCTCTGCTTGTTGGGACAGCTTGATTGGTAGAGTCCATCTCCATTTTTTTGGGAGAGCTTTGCACTGAAAAATGTCTCCGCATGTTGGGAGAGCTTGATTTGTAGACTGCGTCTCCGCTTGTTGGGAGAGCTTTGCACTGAAGTGTAAAGTAATTTCCGCTTAGGAGTGATTAACAACACCGTAATCATGCCTCAAGTTGCTTGAGCAAAACGTTAAAACATTCAATGTAATAGAAAATGGAATAAAAGCATGCCCGAGAGATACTCTTGACTGCGAAGCTTAGTTGCGGCAATCGATATGCAGAACATCAGTGACGAGGTTTGCGACTGTCTATTCTGGCATCCGTTGCGATGGAGTGGCGACGCGAGTTGCTTTGTTGGCAAAGTTTGCAGTTTGCTATATACAAGGCTCCGATTGGCGAAGGTGACATTCGACTTGTACAAGGCGCTCCGATTGATTGAGCTGACAAATTGCTATATACAGGACTTCAATTGGTGAAGTCGACGGCTCGTTTGTATAGGGTGCTCCGATTAGTTGAGTAGGCGGTTTGCTATATACAAGACTTTAATTGGCAAAGCTGACGGCTCGTTCGTACAGGGTGCTCCAAATTTTTGTGCAGGCGATTTGCTATGCACAGTTTTTTCCATATCAGCTGTCTGATTCCGAGGTACCTGCAAATGATTCAAAGGTTGGCTTTAGCTGTACCAGAAAAATTTCAAGTAAAGAAGGAAGAGAAATAATCTTAGGCAAGTGGCGGATCTATTATTTTCCCTAGTGTGGTGTTAGTGCTCCCTTACTCCCTGTTGAACCTGCAGTCAAAGAAAAAATTCTTGGGGGGG
>MCJB01033210.1:83778-105300 GCA_002018475.1 Nicotiana obtusifolia | reverse complement strand
GGGGGGGGGGGGGGGAAGTTGGTTTGTATCGACCACAGTGTCGGTTGCCTCGGCCTTTGACATGATTGTGCCGCGATGTTTTGTAGATGGAACAAATTAATGTGTGTGTGTATATATATATATATATATATATATATATTGTATTAGAACATTTTGAAAATACTTTATTTTTAAGGCAAATAATGTCGTTCCGGATTATGACATGTTACGAAATATTCTCCACACGTGAGCGTATCCCCTTTAAAACTTTGTCCTGTTGATTTCGATCTTTCATGATGCTTCTGACAACGTGGCTGCTTGCTGTCGTAACTACGTCCTTATTCGAACTAATGCATTACAAGGCTTTTCCTAAGGTTATGACCGAACCATTTCAGGTTTCCTACGTTTCCAAAATGGATTCAGGTCTGAACGTAGTTCGTGGGTTATGAAATATGATGAAGATGACCGACCCTGGCTCTGGCAGCCTACGTATCCAAATGGAATCAGGTCAAAGTGTAGTTCAATTACAACAGATGCAAATGATGAGATTAAGAATGAAAATGGCCGAGTCTGACTCGGATAGCCCACGTATCCATATAGAATCAGGCCAGAACGTAGTTCTATTACGAAAGATGACTTAATCCAATAAGGATTTCCTACGTATTTCATTCTGAGGAAATCAAGTCGGCGTAGTTCCTGGGCAAACACGAAAGTGATATTTGGTTTTTCTATTACAAGAGAAGGAGGGGTGAGGAGGAGAGAAACCGAACCCTACGAGGGCTGCCTACGTATCCCTCCGCGGGAAGTCAGGTTGACCGTAGTTCTGTTACATAAAGACCTAACTCTATTTGTCTTCAAAAATAGTATCTCTTGATTGCGTCTGAGTTGATTGGCTTTGTGTTGACTCTTCCGTCCATTTCTACCAATATTAGAGCTGCACCTGACAGTGCTCGATGAACCACGTAAGGACCTTGCCAGTTTGATGCGAACTTTCCTTTGGCTGCTTCTTGGTGGGAAAAGATTTTCTTCAAGATCATCTGCCTTGGTGCGAACTGGCGAGGCTTCACTCTCTTTTTAAATGCACTGGTCATCCTTTTCTAATATAGCTGACCATGACATACTGCATCCATTCTTTTCTCGTCAATGAGCATGACTACCTCTTGTTTGACCCATATCCATTATGCGTCATCCAATTTTGTCTCTTGAATGATCCTTAAAGACGGTATTCCTACCTCTACGGGTATCACAGCTTCGGTGCCATATACCAGCATGTATGGCGTTGCCCTAGTGGATGTTCTCATGGTGGTCCGATAACCTAGTAAAGTGAAAGGTAGCTTCTCGTGCCATTGTCTGTGACTGTCCAATATCTTTCGTATAATTCTCTTGATATTCTTGTTGGGTGCCTCGACTACCCCATTTATTTGTGGTTTATATGCTGTGGAATTGCAGTGGATGATTCTGAACTTCTCGCAGATTTCTCTCACGAGGTCGCTGTTGAGGTTAGCGGCGCTGTCAGTGATGATAGACTCTGGTATCCCAAATATATAGACAATGTTGTTTTGGACAAAATCTACAACTACCTACTTCCTGACGGCCTTGTAAGTAGATGCTTCGACCCACTTAGTGAAATAGTCAATAGCTACAGAGATTAAGTGATGCCCACTTGATGCGGCAGGCTCTACAGGTCCAATCATGTCCATGCCCAAAGCGGCAAACGGCCAGGGTGAACCCATTACGTTTAACTCATTCGGCGGAACCCGAATGAAATCCCCGTTAATCTGGCACTGGTGACACTTCTGTATGTAGCAGATACTATCGTTTTCCATAGTCATGCAGAAGTATCCAGCTCTCAAGATCTTCTTGGCTGATGTGAACCTGTTCATGTTGGGTCCACACGTTCCTGCATGTATTTCTTCCAATAGTCTGGTTGCCTTGGCGGTGTCTACACATCTCAACAAACCTAAATCTGGGGTCCTCCTGTACAAGATTTCCCCATTGAGTAAAAAGTGATTTGTCATCCTCCCGAGGGCTCGCTTTTGACCATTAGTAAAATTCTTCGGGTATTCTCTAGTTGCAAAGAATTTCTTGATGTCGTGATACCATGGTTTACCATCTGGTTCTTCATCTACATGGAAGCAATAGGCATGTTGATCACTGATTTCTACCTCGATATGGTCAATGCGGTTCTTGTCTGGATGCTGAATTATAGATGATACGGTTGCAAGGGCGTCGACAAACTCGTTCTGAATCCCGGGGACGTGCCTGAACTCAATCTTTGTGAACATCTTGCATAAATCTTTCATGCAGCGCAGATATGGAAGTATCTTGACATTCTTGGTGGAACATTCCCCTTGGACTTGGTGTATCAGTAGATCTGAATCTCCTATGACCAAAAGTTCTTTGACGTTCATGTCGATTGCCATTCCAATTCCAAGGATGGATGCTTCGTATTGATCCATATTATTGGTACAAGGGAAACTTATATTTGTCGATGCTAGAAAAACATTCTGCATCCAGGGTGCAATTCTGCAATATCTTCCTTCATTTAGAAAATACGTGGTAAGCGGCTAGTAATCCCTATCCACTGGTTTTTCTGTGTGCTGGTCCGCTAAAGCTTGTCCCTTGATAGCCTTATGAGTTTTGTACACAGTGTCAAATTCGCTAAGGAGAATTTGCCATTTAGCCAGCTTTTTGGTAGGCATCAGTTTCTGGAAGATGTACTTGAGCGGGTCGAGCAGAGATATCAAGTGTGCAGTACATGCTGACATGTAATGCCTTAGTTTTAAGGCTATCCAAGTCAGAGCACAAGAAGTGCATTTGATCAGAGTATACTTGGCCTCGCATGGCATGAACTTCTTACTTATGTAGTAGATGGCCCAATCTTTTCTCGCATTTTCATCATGCTGTCCCAACACACAGCTGAAGGCACTATCCAAGACTGAAAAATAGAGTAATAGTGGCTTCCCTGGTTCGAAGGGAACCAGCAGTGGTGGATTTGAGAGATACTCCATGATTCTGTCGAAGGCTTTCTAGCACTCTTCTATCCATCTTGTGGCAGCATCCTTTTTCAGCAACTTGAAAATGGGTTCACAGATTACCGTGGACTGGCCTAGAAGCGACTGATGTAATTCAATCTACCCAGGAAACTCATGACATCTTTCTTGCTCCTTGGTGGTGGTAATTCTTGCATATCCTTGATTTTTGATGGATCCAGCTCTATTCCCTTCCTGCTTACAATGAAGCCCAACAACTTTCCAGCTGCGACTCCGAACACAACACTTTGTTGTGTTCAACTTCAAACTATACCTTAACAGGCACTCGAAAAATTTCCTCAAATCGTCCAAGTGCTCTGAACTCTTTCGAGATTTTATGATGACATAATCCACATAGGTGGCACTGGTGTTCTTGAGACCGAATGGCATAACTCTATAGTTGTACACTCCCCAAGGTGTGGTGAATGACGTACTCTGTATTGCTAAATGGACAGCCACATAGCTTCTTTAAGTCCACAAGAGGAGTGAAGCAAGGTGACACTCTGTCACCTGCCTTGTTCATTCTGGCAGCAGAGGCAATGTCCAGAGGATTGAATGCTTTGCACTCCAATCTATACTTTTATGGATTTGGATTGCCCAAGTGGAGTTCCAGGATAAACCACCTAGTCTATGCTGATGATACCATCATCTTCTCCTCATCAGATGCTACCTCACTGCAGCTTATAATGGAGGTGCTGATAGCACATGAAAGTGCCTCTGGTGAACTGATAAACAAGAGTAAATCTGCTATGTATATGCATCATTCCACTGCTGAACACATAGTTAATAAGGTTCAAAGAATCACTAGAATCTTTATGAGAGACTTCCCTTTCACATACCTTGGATGTTCAGTCTTCTACAAGAGAAGGAAGATGGACTACTACAAAGGTCTCATACACAAGGTTATGGACAAGCTTCAAGCTTGGAAAGGAAAATTACTGTCCATAGGAGGAAGAGCAGTGCTTATAACACATGTGCTACAGAGCATGCCCATACATCTCCTTTCAACAGTAAATCCTCCTACTTGTGTGATCACTAAGTTACATAAGATAATTGCACAATCTTCTGGTGCAACTCTGTTTGACACCCAAGCAGACACTAGGCATCATGGAACACCTTATGCTTGCCATGTGAGGAAGGGGGTGCAGGATTTAGGTCCTTACATGACATGTCTACTGCATTGTTTTGCAAACTATGGTGGAACTTCAGAACAAAGGCAAGTCTGTGGAGTGCCTCTATGAGTCAGAAATACTGCAAAAAGCTTAATCCTATGATTGTTCCTTGGAGAGGTGGATCTCATATATGGAGAAAAATGATTGAATGCAGAAACATCATAGAACATCAAATCTTCTGGAAACCTAAGATGGGATCTTCTCTATTCTGGTTCGAAAACTGGACCGGATTGGGAGCTCTATATTTTGTTAACCCACCTGAGTTTATATGTGATAAAACAATACAAAACATATATGATGTGGTGCATGATGGACACTGGAATGAGAAGAAGATCAGAGAACTGCTGCCAGATGATCTTGCTGTACACATATTGGAGAATATCAAACCGCCAGCCCTTATAGATGTGCTTGATAAACCTGCATGGATGCTAGAAACTAGAGGTGACTTCATTATAAAATCATCCTGGGAATACCTGAGGAGGAGGCAAAATCCTTCTAATGCTTACAGAAACATCTAGGTGCAAGGGCTGCCTTTCAAGATTGCTTTCTTCATGTGGAAAGTATGGAGAAACATGCTACCACTTGATGATTTCTTTAGAAAACTGGGGTATCAAATGGCATCTAAATGTTGGTGCTGTGTAGAGCCACAAGAAGAAACAAGACAACAACTATTTTTCACATCATATGCTGCAAGCAAAGTGTGGAGGCACTTCCTTGGTAATGCAGGAATTAACATGAATAGAACCACATTGCATCAAGCTGTGGTTAAATGTTGGACTGCATATGTTGTACCTATATTGAAACCTATAATGCAAGCTTTTCCCTCAATAATTGTTTGGGAGCTGTGGAAGAGAAGAAACAGTTACAAATATGGGGATATAGTCACTGTCAATAGAGTTATTTACCATATCACTGCCACCCTTCAAGTCAGAAAGCCAGGCATCCATCTCACTTTGAAGTACATAAAGGTGCTATGGGAATTCCCCAATCAAGGGTGGTTAAAAGTCAAACACAGATGGAGCCTCTAGAGGTAATCCAGGGAGAAGCTCAATTGGTTTTGTTCTGAGAGATAAACAGGGAGATGTCATATATGCATACTGCAAGGAAATTCAAGAAGGCACGAACACAGAAGCTGAGGCACATGCAATACTGGAGGCCTTGAGATTCTGTGTCCATAATGAACACTTTCTCATAGATCTCCATACTGATTCAATGATGCTACTGAAAGGCATAAAGGGAGAATGGATAGTGCCATGATCCGTTGATGAAACAGTTGAAGAAATTAAAGAGCTGATGGCAAGATGTAATGCAACAGTAACACACACACTCAGAGAAGGCAACAAACTGGCAGATCATTTGGCAAACTATACCCTGGATGTTGGACCAATGGAATGCTACCATTTTGCTGAGCTGGATACACAAAGTAGAAGGTTGATCAATAGTAATAAGAGCCAATGCCCATATCTAAGAATAAGAGTTGCAGGAAACAAGGGGCAGTAATCTTGCCAAAAGGAGCATGGTGGAGGGCAAAACAACAGTGGTAAGGAAAGAATGGAGTAGTGGATTTACACTAACAATATGCTACTTGTTGCAGGAAACACAAGAGCAACCATGACTTATTTGTTTTTGCATGCAAGTAGGAAGAACTGGAAAATGCAGCACCAAGCACAACTGCAGCAAATGCTTGAGATTTCCACACCAGCCTCTAGCGAATGGACTATCATGAAACATCACCACACATGTGACACAATACACAGTCAGCCACCTACTAAGCCTCAACTCAAAAAGACAGTAATTGATCACCCTACTACTTACCAGCACCTTCAACCTCACACTACTACAACAGGAACAAAACAGCAGCAGAAGAAATTCTTTCAAAGATACAACAACTACATAAGGCAGCATCACCCTCTAGTCACCATGATTCAATCTTGGGCAGGAGCACAGCAGTAGTAGAAGAATCAAAGATACAGCGGCTACATAAGGCAACATCAAGAGCTCATGCTTCTATCCACCATGATACACTCTTGGGGTCAGTCTACTACTGAAGAAGCAATGTGCAGCATTCATAATGCTCTTCCCATTGCTACTATGGCATCTAGACTAAACACCAACCAATTTGTGCAACTCCATCAACATTTCAAATCAACAAGTCAGCCCAAACCAAAAGAACACAGAGGCTCACTTCAGCAAAATCACTACCAGCAGCAGAAGAAACTCAGCAACAACTACCTCACCCCTTAAATGCAGCAGACAAGGCAAACTCAAATAATACACCAACACCAGCAAGAGCAAGTCACCACTGAACTCAACAACTTTCACATCACTGCAGATAGATTGGTATGGTCCATATCACGAATGCAATTGCAAGGTGTGGTATTACCACTAGTAGTTCTCAATCTCTTGCAATTACAGCAATCATCATGGATCTTCCCTGCCACCATACACCACTGGAACCAAAACAGCACATAGCTACACAAGAACAGCAATAAGAACAGCCAAAGTCAGCAGCAACTACAGGACACAGATGCACAACCAACAGATAGGCAATAAAAGCAACATTCTAAAACAAACATAGATGATCACAGAGTCATAAAGCAGAAAAGTTAGCACACAAATCAAAACCAACTGATATACCATCAGCAGCAAATTAAATTTCAAAGTAGCAGCAACATAAACACCATTTCCTCCACTGAACTCAACATCTCCTACAACGCTGTAAACAGCTTGAAATGGTCCATATCATTGCTGTGGTTGCAAGGTGTGGTATCAACACCCTTGGTGCTCAATCTCTTGCAACTACAACAATCCTCAGGGACTTTTGCCCCCATAATGCATCACTGGAAATCACACAACATACAACAATACAACAGCAGTATACCAAGCCATCAGCAATTACATGTTATAGAAGCATCACCAACAGATTACCAACTGAAAAAATAGGAATCAATAGTAGACAACAACTCCCACAGAAGCAGCAAGCCAAATAGACAACCTAACAGAAGGCACAAGATACAAACATACACTCAACAGTACCAGACCTAGCACACAGGCTACCCTCCCAAATTCAGAACCAACAGCAGTAATCAGAATATTGCTAACTCAACACAAACAACAATGCCATCCGTTTGCAGGGCAGACTCAGATAGCCATCTTCAACTTGGCTTTCCTTTCCCCCAAGGTCAAAGAAAAATTGAAGATAGCTTGCACTTTTTTGTCATACTTTTGGGAACTCTAAAAATCACTGATAGATGTCAGATGTATATACAAGGGATCACATCTCTCAACCACCTAATAGAAGCAGGAACAAATGTACTTTTTTGTATAACTGACCTAGGAAAATTTTGTTTTGTTTTTGTACATACGATTGTCTATCAATATAAAATAGACAATCCTCATATCACCGGTCTAACACCTTATTTAGGTTCAATTAGTTATCACCTTAGGATGAATAAGTGTACACTCATTCACTTTTGGGAGGTACGATTCATGTCCCCCTCCACTTTTTTATTTTGCTTCTATTAAAAAAACAAAATTGGTCGTCAACAGGTACAACACGACGATGACAAGGAGGTTTCTATAGGAGAGGAAGATGTGTTGCAGATGCAGAGCCGATTATGTGTGCCCAATATGGATGGGTTACGTGAGTTGATTTTTCAGAAGGACCACAGTTCGCAGTACTCCATTCATCCGGGCGCAGCTAAGATGCATCAGTATTTGAGGCAGCACTATTGGCAAAGAAGAATGAAGAATGTCATAGTGGAGTATGTAGCTCGGTGCCTAAATTGTCAATGAGTGAAGTATGAGCACCAATGACCAGGTGGATTGCTTCAAAGATTTGAGATTCCCGAGTAGAAATAGGAGCAAGTTACCATGGACTTTGTTGTTGGGTTCCCACGGGCTCAGAAGAAATTTGATGTTGTTTAGGTGATTGTGGATAGGTTGACCAAGTCGGCTCATTTCATTCCGGTGGTGACTACCTATTCTTCAAAGCAGCTGGCTCGGGTCTATATTTGCGAGATTGTTCGACTTCATGCTGTGTTCGTATCCATCATCTCTGACCAAGGTACGTAGTTTACATCGCGCTTCTGGAGAGCCGTAGAGCGTGAGTTAGGCACATTGGTTAAGTTGAGTACAGCTTATCACCCCAAGATGGATGGACAACCGAGCGCACCATTCAGATATTCGTGGGTTCTTGGGATCAGTTCTTACCGCTTGAGGTGTTTGCCTACAACAATAGCTGCCAATCGAGTATTTAAATGGATCCTTATGATGCCCTATATAGGAGACGATGTCGTTCCCCAGTTGGTTGGTTTGAGCTAGGAGAGGCTAAGTTATTAGGCACGGATTTGGTTCGAGATGCCTTGGAGAAGGTCAAGTTGATTCAGGATCGGCTTTGTATAGCCTAATTTATATAGAAGAGTTATGCAGATCGAAAGGTTCGTGATATTGCATTTATGGTTGGAGAGCGGGCCATGCTCCGGGTTTCGCCCATGAAGGGTGTGCTAAGGTTCGAAAAGAAGGGCAAGTTGAGCCCTAGGTATTTTGGACTTTTTGAGATCTTTTAGAGGATCGGTGAGGTGGCGTACAAGCTTGTGTTTCCACCTAGTATATCTGGAGCTCATCCGGTGTTCTATGTTTCCATGCTCTGAAAGTTGCACGGTGATCCATCCCATGTTTTAGATTTCAGCTTAGTCCAATTGGAAAAAGATTTGTCTTATGTTGAGGAGCTGGTAGCCATCTTGAACAGGCAGGTCCGAAAGTTGAGGTCAAAGAGCATTGCTTCATTAAAGGTTCAGTGGAGAGGTCAACTAATCAAGGAGGATACTTGGGAGACCGAGCATGATATATGTAGTTGTTATCCTCATCTTTTCATCACTTCAGGTATGTCTCTATACTTAATCGAGGACGAACGTTTGTTTCAAAAGGGGGAGGAGGTAATGACCCGGCCAATTGAGCGAGTTCGTATAGCATTTTAGGACTTGTTGGTATGTTCGGACGGGGGCTCAGGCATGTTCCAAATTTAGTTCGGACCATTTGTTCTTGAAATGGGACTGTATGTTTTTCTGTTCTGGTTTACTTCTATGCATTCGTGAAGGTTCTCCCGCGATCACGTAGAGTCCTTTAGGACTAATGGAGTTTTACTCTTCGCGTTTACGAAGTCAGGGATGCAATCGCGAAGGTTGAAGAGCTTGTTGCATCATGAACACGTGCGTGGCACCGTGTTCGCGTATAAGGAAGGAGAGACTGAGCTGAGGCACGCTATGTTCTACGTGTTTGTGTGGCCTGGAATGCGATCGCGTAACTTAGGAAGGCTATTCTTTGCGTTCGCGACTGTTATTATGCGATTGAGCAAGAGGTTTTATGAGCTGGGAAGATTTGTTCTCCGCAGTTGCGTGTGCTTGTCCGCGATCACGTTAGGTAATAATCAATGGTTTTGTTCCATTTTTCGTGTTTTGAGCTAGATACCTCAGTTTCGGGCGATGTTTACAAATAATTTTAAGGTGTTGATCGGGGTAAGTAATTTTAACTCGGATTTGATTATTTTACATGAATCCATCATTGTTTTTACCATTTAATTAGTTTTTTGGGTTAGAAAAATTGGGGAAATATGTGAAAACTTCATAAGCTATACTTTTAGGATTTAAAAGGTGATTTGAGGTCGGATTTGATTAAATTTAGTATGGTTAGACTCGTTACTGAATGGGTGTTTGGATTTTTTAAGTTTGGTCAGGTTATGAGACGCGAGCCCGGTGTTGACTTTTGAGTTGACTTTTTATTTATCTTTAACTTTATCTTTAAACAACTCTATAAAACAACTTTATTTTATGGAATAGTTTCCTATGGTTTGTATTTGCGGTATAAAGTTATTTTGGTTAGGTTTGAGCTGTTCGGAGTTGGATATTCGCGGGAAAGGCTTATTAGCAAATTGAGTTAGCATGTTTTGAGGTAAGTATCTTGCCTAACTTTGTGTGGGGAAATTACCCCTTAGGATTGGTGTTGTTTTGTGTTAATTATGGTACATGAAAGCCGTGTATGCAAGGTGACGAGTGGGTACATGGACTAAATTTTGAAATTGACCGGTTTAGGCTATTTAGCTTCTTTCATGCCTTTAATCGTATTGTCATAACATGTTATATCTTTAATCATTAAATTATCCTTACATTCTTTATTCTGAAATTGTTAAATGCTTGTCCCATCTCTTACTTGTTCATTGCCCTTACGTGTTAGTTGAAGTTATTGTTTCCTTTTGCGTCGCTAAATATTTAATCGTTGAGTTACCTTACTTGAAGTTGTTATTCTTGGAATACCTTATTGTTGTGTTTTGGTGTTGGAGTGTTAAAATCCGTGATCACATTAAAGATAAGTTGTAACTTGTTGAAATACCGTTTTTGTTGAGCTATTCACTTTTAGTTGCTATTGTTGAGACTCATGTACATGTTGTTGTTGTTCCACGGGCTATTTGTTGTAGAAACATTGTTATTATTGATTATTTTGGCATGTTGTGGCATTTGAGTACTCGAGGTGCGAGTTTTGATATGTTGTGATATTGATACACATGCGGTGGTATAAGGATTGGGGTTGATACGCATGCGGTGAGATAAGGTGGGCTTGATACGCGTGTTGCTAGTGGAGGAACTACTTGAAGGCACACGGTGTGATAAGGTGGGCTAAAACACGGGTAGCTATTTCGGGAAAATAATTTTTCAAAATTTAATGTAAGGCTCCCGCGGTAATAAGGAAAATTTTTGTTGTGATCGTGAAATGAGATACGAGGCAGTACCTCATACACGAACTAGTTGTTATCTTTCATTTACATCACTTGTGGTTTGTTTGCATGGTTACCTTGGTGTTCTTATTATGTGTTTCCTCTCTTGATGCCTTTATTTCCTTATCTTTCAGTGTAGCATATCTTATTGTATTTCTTCATTTCTTCATTCCTTATTTCCATTATTATATTGTACCACACGTGTTCAACTTCTTTATTTATTCCAATAAGTGTCTTTACCTGACCTTGTCACCACTCTACCGAGGTTAGGCTTGATACTTACTGAGTACTGTAGTGGTGTACTCATACTACGCTTCTGCACATCTTTTTGTGCAGATCTAGGTACTTCATACTAGGCTAGGAATCAGTGAGTTAAGCTTGGATCGGAGACATAAAGGTATACCTTCCGACGTTCGCAAACCTAGGAGTCACACTCAATCTTACTTTCTATTGATACTCTTATAAAAAATATGGATGTATTAGGGATGTTTCAGTACACTCGTGTAGAGCTTATGACTCGGTCTCACCAGATTTTGCGTGAGATGATTCTTGAGGACGCCCACAGTTTGTGGTATTTTGTTCATCCGGGTGTCGCTAAGATGTATCAGAATTTGAGGCAGCACTATTGGTGGAGAAGATTGAAGAAATATATAGTAGTGTATGTAGCTCGGTGTTTAAACTGTCAGCAGGTGAAGTACGAGCATTAGAGGCAGGGCGGTTTGCTTCAGATACTTGACACTCAAGAGTGGAAATGGGAGCGTATTACCATAAATTTTGTTGTTTGACTCCCACAGGCCTTGAAGACATTCGACACTGTTTGGGTTATTATGGATAGACGGACCAAGTCTGCACACTTTATTTCGGTGGTGACTACCTATTCATTAGTGCACCTGGCTCAGATCTATATTTTTGAGATTGTCGTCTTCATGGTGTTTTGGTGTCCATTATCTCTGCTCGTGGCACACAGTTTACGTCAAATTTTTGGAGAGCTGTGCAACGTCAGTTAGGCACACGGGCTGATTTGAGTACAACATTTCACCCCTAGATGGACGGCAGTCTGAGCGCAACATTCAGGTCTTGGAGGATATGCTACGTGCCTGTGTTATGGATTTTGGGGTTTCATGGGATCATTTTCTACTGCTTGTAGAGTTTTCCTGCAACAACGGCTACCAATCGAGTATTCGGATGGCTCCTTATGAGGCCTAATATGGGAGGTAGTGTCGTTCTCTAGTTGGTTGGTTTGAGCCGGGAGAGGCTAGGTTTTCGGGTGCTAATCTGGTTCGGGATGCCTTAGAGAATGTCAAATTGATATAGGATCAGCTTTGTACAACACATTCTAGGCGAAAGAGTTATGTCAATTGGAAGGCTCGTGATGTAGCATTCATGGTGGGAGAGAGAGTTATAGTCAAAGTTTCACCTATGAAGGGTGTGATGAGGTTAGGGAAGAAGGGGAAGTTGAGCCCTTGGTATGTTGGTACCTTTGAGATCCTTGAGAGAGTTCGTGAGGTGGTCTACAGATGTGCATTTCAACCCAGCTTATCTGCAGTTCACCCGGTGTTCCATGTTTCCATACTCCAGAAGTATAATAGCGATCCGTCATATGTATTAGATTTTCTCTCAATCCAATTGGACAATGATGTGACTTATGTTGAAGAGCCGGTGGCTATCTTGGATAGACAGGTACGGAACTTGAGGTCTAAGGACATTGCTTCAGTGGAAGTTCAATGGAGGTCTCATCCGGTCAAGGGGGTGACCTTGGAGACCAAGAACGACATGTGGACTCGTTATCCTCACCTTCTTGGCACTTCAGGTATGTCTCTATGCACATTCAAGGACAAAAGATTATTTTTAGAGAGGAGAATGAAACGACCAGAATAGTCGTTTTGTGTATTTGAACCCTGTTTCCCATTTCTATGCTTCCCACATGTACATTTTTGATTTTATAATTTGCGGGATTGGTTAGTTTCGTCCCGAGAAGGATTCGGGATTATTTGGATTCTTTGGTTCTTGGTTTAGAAGCTTAAGTTGAAAATCTTGAACGAAGTTTGACTTTTGTGAAAACGGCCCTGAAATGGTGTTTTGATGGCTCGGATAGGTTTGTATCGTGATTTTTGACTTGGATGTATTCCCGGAATTGAATTTAGCGGTCCCTAGGTTGATTTGGCTTGTTTTGCCGAAAGTTGGCAATTTGAGATTTAGGATTTTCCATAAGTTTTAGCTTAGGTTGAATTTATGGCTATCGGGTTTGAATACTAGTTTTGGGTCTTGGAATAGGTCCGTTTTGCTATTTGGAACTTGACTGCAAAATTTGGTGTAGTTCTGAATTGGTTTGATAGGATTCTGACGCTTAGTTGTGATTCTAGAGATTCTTGAATTTTTCTTTGAATTTCATGCATTTTGATGTCCGATTCTTGGTTCTAGATGTTATTTTGGTATTTTGATGATGCAATTTAGACTTTTATGGATGTTTAGTTTGGAGCCACGAGGGCTCGAGTGAGTTTCAGACGTGTTTCAGATTGGATTGAACTCATTTTAAGGTTCCTGGTGTGTTGGTGCTGCAGTTGCCGCAATTGCAACCACCAGAATCACCATTGCGAAGAGGCTAGAAAAGTCGAGATGTCGTAAATGAGATTCCCTCTTCGCATATGTGAAGACAGTGTAGGCCTGGGTTGAGTTGCATTTGCAACCACTATGTCGCTTTTGCAAAGAAGGTTGCCATCGCAATTTCGAATCCTTTGTCGCAATTGCGACATCTATGTGGGCTGTCTGAAATGAAAATTTAAGATTTGAGAGTCAAACTAGAATCGTATTTGAAAACAAAATACATATATGAACTGGTGGGGTAATGGGTAGTCGGGATTTACCCTTGGACTCGGTTTTTGACCAGGTGGGCCTTGGTTAACGTTTGTTGACTTTTGGGAATTGTGTAAGATCATCTATCGTGATTGTTTTCTATTGCATTGTTTGATGATATTAAGTCGTTTTGGTTAGATTTGAGTCGTGCAGGGTTGGATTTTAAAGGTAAAGCTATTCTACAGCGTTGATTTCGCCTAGTTGAGGTAAGTATCTTGCCTAATTTTGTAGGGGGGGAGGGGAAGGGAACTACCCCTAAAGATATGGATTGATTGTATTACTTGAATTATTGTGAAAGATGTGTACACAAACTTATATGTGATATGTGAGCGGTTTAGACTCTTAGGCTTCTTTTATGAATTTAATTGAAATTGTCATATCACGTTATTCTCCCGTTGTTAAGCTTAATCTTGCATGCTTTATTTGAAATTGTTAGCACCTGTTCTATCTTTTATTTTCCAGTTTGCTCTTATATTCTTTAATTGAATTTGTTACACTTTTTATTGTCATGTTACCTCTTTTATTATTGAGTTATTCTTAATTGAAGTTGTTATTACATGATACCCATTGGTTGTTGAGTTATTCTCATGCATTTAGATGTAATTGCTATTTCATGCTATCTCTTCATTGTTAAGCTTATATTATGCTCTTGAATGGGAAGTTCCCTTTTTTTGGGAATACCTTCATTTTGACTTATTGAAGCTGAAGTTGTGAAAGCTACTAACACATTGAGGATGGAGTGTTGATTATTGAGATAGTTTTTCATGTTGAGTACTTCTCATTCATTTTGTTGTTATTGAATTTCTTGTATACATTATGGTTGAGCCATGGGCTATATGTTGTGGTAACATTGGTATTGTTAATTTTTGCAATATTGTGGCATCTGCGCATGTATGGTGCGAGTTTATTATTATGTTGTGATATTGATGCGCGTGCGGCAGTATAAGGATAGGGGTTGATGTGCATGCGGCGTGATAATGTAGGATTTATACGCATGTTGCTAGTAAGGAATTACTTGATGCCACGCGGTGAGATAAGGGGGCTAAAGTGCGTGTAACTTTTTCGAAAACAAAAAATTTAACATAAATGGAAGGTTCACGCGGCGATATAAGGAAGATTGTAGTTATGACTTGTAAAGTGTGAACATGAGACGTGGTACTTCGATATGATTCTTGTTATACATTCTATGTTGGAAAGGCTTGGTTATTTGAATGGTTGTTGTTCTTGTTTCCAGATTTCTTTCATTTAGTATTTTGATTGTAATTGGTTACTTGTTGTTTTATCACATGTACCCTCTTGTTGTCATTTTGTTGCTTTATTTTTGTGGTTAGCCCTATATCAATAAATTACTTTATTGTCCTTTAATTGCTTTTACCTTTCGTTAATAGATTATATTATATTCTATTCATGTTTCTTTTGTCTAGTAGATGTATAGACCTGGCCTCATCACCACTGTAATGAGGTTAAGCTTGATACATACCAGGTACAGTTTTGGTGTACTCATGTTATGCTTATGCACATTTTTGTGTAGATCCAGGTACTTTTGCTCTTGTTGGACGCCAGTAATTGACCAAATATACTAGAGAGTTCAAGGTATACCTGCATGACGCTCGCAGGCATTGGAGTCACCATCTTTTATTTGCTTACTATTGTTTATATTTATTCGGAACAGAATTGTACTTAGAGATTTCTAATACATTTTCTTTAGAGCTTATGACTCAGTTTCACCGATTTGGTGAGTTTGTGATAGTTATGCAATATTGATGTTATCATAAGATTATCAATTTAACTTAATATGCTTCGTCATTATTTATATTAAATTGTCTTGTGTATTAGGCTTATCTAGAGACTAGGTGCCATCACTACTACCTCAAGTGGGATTTTGAGGTCATGACAGGTTGGTATCAGAGCTCTAGCTTCATAGGTGCTCTGTGTCATAAGCAAGTTTAGTAGAGTCATAAGCACGACATGCGATGTCGTTATCCTCACCTTTTTTGGCACTTCAGGTATGTCTCTATGTACGTTCAAGGACGAACGTTTGTTTTTAGAGGAGAAAATGTAACAACCCGACCAGTTTGGACTTGGACATATGCCCAGAATTGAATTCGGAGGTCCCTAGGTTGATTTGGCTTGTATTGCCGAAAGTTGGCAATTTGAGATTTAGGAATTTCCTTAAGTTTGATAGTAGGTTTAATTTATGCATATCGGGTTCGGATATTGGTTTTGGGACTTGGAATAGGTTAGTTTTGCTATTTGGAACATGACTACAAAACTTTGTGTAATTCGGAGTTGGTTTGATAGGATTTTGACGCTTAGTTGTGATTCTAGAGATTCTTGAATTTTTCTATGAATTTCATGTGTTTTGATGTCCGATACGTTGTTTTAGATGTTATTTTTGTGTTTTGATCAAGCGAGCGAGTTTGTATGATATTTTTACACTTTTTTGGATGTTTGGTTTGGAGCCACGAGGGCTCGGGTGAGTTAAAATGTGTTTTGGATTGGATTGAACTCATTTTTAGGTTGTTGTTGTGTTGGTGCTACAATTATCGCAATTGCAAGCACCAGCATCCCCATTGCGAAGAGGGCAAGGGAGGTCCAGATGTCACCAATGAGACTCCCTCTTCGCATTTGTGAAGAAAGTGTAGGCTTGGGTTGAGTCGCCTTTGCAACCATTGCGTCGCTATTGCGAAGAAGGCTGCCATCGCAATTGCGAAGCCTTTGTCGCAATTGTGACATCTGTGTGGGCTGTCATGGTTTGCATTTTCGATCCTTGATCCGCAATTGCGAGGTTTGGACTATATTTCATGATTATATATGAGATTTAACATCAAATTATGAGAATCAAAAAGGAAATTTGGGGATTTTTGTCTACGTATTTAATAAAATGAAAAATTGAGATGTGAGAGTCGAATTGGACTAGGATTTGAATACGCAACACATATATGAACTTGTGGGGTGATGGGTATTCGGGATCTACCCTTGGACCCGGGTTTTGATCTGGAGGGCTCGGGGTTGACGTTTGTTGACTTTTGGGGAATTGTGGAAAGATCATAGCTTTATCTACCATGATTGGTTTCTCTTGCATTGTTTGAGCCGTGTAGAGGTGTATTTTAAAGGAAAACCTATTTTGGAGCGTTGATTTCGCCTTGTTGAGGTAAGTATCTTACCTAACTTTGTGTGGGGGAACTACCCCTTAGGATATGGGTTGATTGTATTATTTGAATTAATGTGATAGACATTACACGGGCTTATATGTAATATTTGACTGGTTTAGACTCTTAGGCCCCTTTCATGCATTTATATCTCGCATTAATCTTACATGTTTTATTTGAAGTTGTTGCAAATGTTCTATCTTTTATTGTCCAACTTGCTATTATATTCTTTAATTGAAGTTGTTACCCCTTTTAATTTCATGTTACCTATTTTATTGTTGAGTTATTCTTAATTGAAGTTGTTATTACATGACACCTCTTTGTTGTTGAGTTATTCCCATGCATTTAGACGTAATTGCTATTTCATGCTATCTCTTTCATTGTTAAGCTTATGTTATGCTCTTGAATTGGAAGTTCCCTTTTTGTGGGGATACCTTCATTTTATGTTATTGAAATTGAAGTTTTGAAAGCTATTAACAAATTGAGGATGGAGTGATGCTTATTTAGATGTTTTTTCTTATTGAGTACTTCTAATTCATTTTGTTATTATTAAGTTTCTTGTATACAATGTGGTTGAGCCATGGACTATATGTTGTGGTAACATTGGTATTGTTGATGTTGGAAATATTATGGCATATGGGCACGTGTGTGCGAGTTGATTATTATGTCGTGATATTTATGCGCACGCTGTGGTATAAAGATAGGGGTTGATGTGCATATGGCATGATAAGGTGGGATTATACGCATGTTGCTAGTAAGGGAATTACTTGAATCCACGCAGTGAGATAAGGGGGCTAAAGCGCGTGTAGCTATTTCGGGAGGATGTTTTGAAAATAAATGCAAGGCTCACGCGGTGATATAAGGACGATTGTGATTGTGTCACGTGAAATGTGAGTATGGCATGGTACCTCAGTAGGATTTTTGTTATACATCCTATGTTTGAAAGGCTTGATGATTGGAATGGTTGTTGTTCTGTTTTCCTCATTCCTTTCCATTACTGTTTTGATTGTAATTGGTTATTTGTTGTTTTATCACATGTACCCTGTTGTTTTCATTTGTTGCTTTATTTATGTGGTTAGCCATGTATCGATATATTACTTTATTATCCTTTAATTGCCTTTACCTTCCGTTATTAGATTATTTTATATCCTATTCAGATTTCTTTTGTCTAGTAGGTATCTTAACTTGGCCTCGTCACTACTCTACCGAAGTTAAGCTTGATACTTACTGGGTACCATTGTGGTGTACTCATGTTATGCTTGTGCACATTTTTCTTCGGATCCAGGTACTTCTGCTCGTGTCGGACGCCACTGATTGACCAGATAATCCGGAGACTTTGAGGTATACCTGCTTGATGCTCACAGGACTCAGAGTCACCATCATATATTGCCTTACTATTGTTTATCTTCATTTCGAACGGAATTGAATTTAGTGATTTCTAATGAATTTTCTCTAGAGCTTGTGATTCAGTTTCACCGGTTTTGAGAAATTTGTGATAGTTATGTAGCATTGATGTTATCATGAGATTATCAGTTTAATTTAATATGCTTTGTCGTTATTTCTGTTTTTTCTCTTGTGTGTCACACTAGGTGCCATCACGACTACCTCGTGTGGGATTTTGGGGTCCCGACAAAAACAACAAAAGGGGATAGATAAAAAAAGGTTCTCAATCATTTCAATTGCACAAATTCTGTAGAAAATTCAAGAAATCCAGTTAACAAAATAACAAAAGATGAAGATTGGATCAATGACACCTCAAAGTCACCTTTCACTTCTTTTCTCGATCAAATCAAATTGGAAAAGTAAAAAAGAAACCAAACAAATTAAAAGACTTAGAAAACTTTTGGAATTGAAAAAGATTGAAGTGTAGATCACAAAGCTATTCTAGAATTGTGAAAAGTATGAAAAACTTGCTCCTACCAACCTACCTATCTATGAACCTATGCAAAAAAGCCCAGCAGCTCTGTGTAAACAATCGAGCAACACCAATAAATCGAACTGGCTGGGTAAGAATAGAAGTTACCCAAGGAAGAGGACCATCTCTATTGGAAATTTTATTGTGTCGAGCATGATTTTGTTATATTGTGTCCGCTTGATTCTGTTTCCATCCGGCTTTCGTTTCCCGGTCGGTAAGAGGATATCATTTACTGGCTAATGGACATGTGCTGCTAATATTTCATCTTAAAGAACCTATTAGCGGCAATTGCTATCACGACCCTAATTTTCCTCCGTAGGATATCGCGATGTCACCTAGCCTCTAAGACTAGGCAACGCTAACAATTTGCGGAATATCTGAATAATAAACTAAACTCCAAACTCAACACATGATATTTAAATACAAACTGCAATTTAATAATTACAACTTCCAAAACCAGGTAGAAATAAGTCACAAGCTTCTAAGAGAAAATAATAAGTGTCTCTATACATCAATTCTAAATAGAATAAGGGGAAACAACATATTAAGGGTAGAGGGGGACTCTGAGTTCCCCGGATGCTGGCAGATACACCTTGAAGTCTCCACGTGCGGTCCAACTCACTGGTATCTGGTATAATGGGAAGAACTTGGATTTGAAAAAAAAGATGTGTAGAAGTGTAGTATGAATACACAATAATGGTACCTAGTAAGTGCCAAGTCTAACCTCTGTGGAGCAGTGACGAGGTCAGGTTAGGGCCCTACTGGTTTAAAAGATAAGCAAGGCAGAAGATATAATAATATTTTGAAATGACTGAGAATTTAAACAATGAGATGTTTCAGAAAATAATAGCTCAGTAATTAGAGGTAAACATCAGGGGCGCTCCCAATGTACCGCCTCATAGTCCGAAATGTAAATATGCACGACAGGGTGATCTCCCGAGGTACCGCCTCCTAGTCCCAAAGTAAATATGCAATACAGGGGGATCTCTCGAGGTACCGCCTTGTAGTCCCAGAGTAAATATGCAAGACAGAGGAATCTCCCGAGGTACTGCCTCGTAGTCTCAAAGTAAGTATGCAAGACAAGGGGATCTCCCGAGGTACCGCCTCGTAGTCCCAAAGTAAATAGGCAAGACACGGGGATCTCCGGAGGTACCGCCTCGTACTCCCAAAGTAAATATGCAATAAAAGGGGGATCTCCTAAGTAAACGCCTCGTAGCCCCAAAGTAATTATGCAAGATAGGGGATCTCCCTAGCAAACGCCTCGTAGTCCCAAAGTAAATATGCAGTACATGGGGATCTCCCAAGGAACCGCCTCTTAGTCCCAAAGTAAATATGCAGCAGATAATCGAAGGAATAACGAAGAAATTAATGATAGATTAGTGGATATTAATAAAAGATGAGTGTAGAATCCTTACCCAACTGTTTCCTCTGAAAATCTCTCAAATTTTCGCCTCAATCCAAGCTCTCTAAGTCCAAAAATGAAAAAGAGATCAAACCCTCATTTTCCCACTTTTTCTGCTCAGTCAAACCGCATCTGTGGCCCAAGAATCACTTCTGCGATGTTGCACCTGTGGAAATATCATCGTAGGTGCGGAAAACACTTAATTCCTGGACTTCCGCTTCTACGGTCAAAGGCTCACATTTGCGGAACCACTTCTGCAGTACAAGGATCTCACCTGCGACACCAAGCACTTTGCGCTCCTGCCATCGCAGAACCGATTGTGCTTCTGCGAAAAATGTTCCGCTTCTGCGACCACTGCAGGGCAAGGCCAGCTCCGCATCTGCAACTCGAACCATGCTTATGCGAGTCCGCACCTACTGCCAACCTTTCCACAGGTGCGATGACACCAGAACAAGCCCAGTACCAGCTATTCCTCTCAGTCCAAAAATGATTTGTTAACCACCCGGAATCCACCCGAGGCCCTCAGAACCTCAACCAAAGTTATCAACAATTCTTAAAACATCATACAGACTTAGTCGAGCCTTTAGATCACATCAAACAACGCTAAAAATACGAATTGCGCATCGATTCAAGCCTAATCAACTTTAAAATTACAAACTTATACATCTGATGTCGAAACCTATCAAATCAAGTCTGTTTGACCTAAAATTTTGCACACAAGTCATAATTGACATTACGTACCTACTCCAACTTCCTGAATCGGAATCCGAACCCGATACTAAAAAGTCTACTCCCGGTCAGATTTTCCAACTTTTTCCATTTGACACTAAAATGACCTACGGACATCCAATTTAACATCTGAATACGCTCATAAGACCAAAATCACCCGAGGAAGCTATTGAAACCGTCAAAACTCTATTCCAAAGTTGCCTTCACACAATTCAAACTACGGTTGATTCCTACGACTTAAACTTTCGTTTTAGGGACTATGTGTCCCATTTCACTCCGAAACCAAAAGCAAATCCTCTCGTCAAGTTACGTAGCCACAAAAAGAAATAGAGGGAGAAATAAATAGGGGTTCGAGGCTACTACTCTCAAAACAACTGGCTGGGTCGTTACATTCTCCCCCTCTTAAGAAACACATTCGTCTTCGAATGAGTATAGAGACATACCTGAGGTGGTGAAAAGATGAAGATAACGGTTGCGCATATCATGCTCAGTCTCCAAAGTCTCCCCCCCCCCCCCCCC
>MCJB01033210.1:72598-83758 GCA_002018475.1 Nicotiana obtusifolia | reverse complement strand
GACCGGATAACCACTCCGTTGCACCTAAACTGACGCGATGTTCTTCGGACCTGCCTGTCCAAAATGGTCACCGGCTCTACAACGCAGAATAGATCCTTGTCCAACTGGACTGAGCTGAAGTCTAACATGTGAGACGGATCGCCGTGATACTTCCGGAACATGGAAACATGGAATACTAGATGAATTGCGGAGAGACTAGGTGGCAGTGCATGCCTGTATGCCACCTCTCCTACCCTCTCAAGTATCTCAAAAGGCCCGATATACATAGGGCTCAACTTGCCCTTCTTTCCGAACCTCATAATACCCTTCATGGGCGAAACCCAGAGAAAGACCCGCTCCCCAACCATGAATGCAATGTTGCGAACCTTCTAATCCGTATAAGTCTTCTGCCTGGACTGGCCTGTACAAAGTCAGTCTTGAATCAATTTAATCTTTTCCAAGGCATCCTGAACCAAGTCTGTACCCAATAGCCTAGCCTCGCCCGGCTCGAACCAACCCACTGGAGACTGGCATCGTCTACCATACAAAGCCTCATACGGCGCCATCTAAATGCTCGACTGATAACTGTTGTTGTAGGCAAACTCCACAAGTGGCAAGAACTGATCCCAAGCACCCCTAAAATCAATCACATATGCAAGAAGCATATCTTCCAATATCTGAATAATGCGCTCGGACTGTCCATCCGTCTGAGGGTGAAATGCGGTACTCAACTCCACACGAGTACCCAACTCATGTTGTACGGCTCTCCAGAACCGTGATGTAGATTGCGTACCCCGATCAGAGATGATAGATACCGGTACGCCATGAAGCCTGACAATATCACGGATGTAAACATGAGCCAGCTGCTCCAAACAGTAAGTAGCAACCACATGAATGAAATGAGATGATTTGGTCAATCTATCTACAATTACCCAAACTGCATCAAACTTCCTCCGAGTTCATGGGAGCCCAACAACGAAATCCATAGTGATCCACTCCCATTTTCATTCTAGAATCTCTAACTTCTGAAGCAATCCACCCGGTCGCTGATGCTCATACTTCACCTGCTGACAATTTAAGCAACGAGCTACATATTCCACTATGTCCTTCTTTATCCGCCTTCACTGATATTGCTACCTCAAATGCTGATACATCTTCGCGGCACCTAGATGAATGGAGTACCTCGAGCTATGAGCCTCCTAGAGAGTCAACTCACGCAACCCATCTGCATTGGGCATACATAGCATGCCCTGCATCCATAATACACTGTCATCTCCCATAGTAACTTCCTTAGCATCATCGTGCTGAAACTTGTCCTTCAGGACAAGCAGGCGGGGGTCATCATACTGACGCTCCCTGATACGATCATAGAGAGAAGACTGAGAAACCATAAACGCCAACACTCAGCTCGGCTCAAAAACATCCAATCGGATGAACTGGTTGGCCAAGGCCTAAACATCTAAGCCTAAAGGCCTCTCTGCTACTGGTAGATATGCTAAACTGCCCAAACTCTTTGCCTTGCGACTCAAGGCATCGGCCACCACATTGGCCTTCCCGGGATGATAGAGAATGGTGATGTCATAATCCATAAGCAACTGCAACCATCTCCGCTGCCGCAAGTTAAGGTCATTCTATTTAAACAGATGTTGTAGACTCTGGTGATCGGTGAAAACCTCACAAGGAACACCATAAAAATAGTGCCGTCAGATCTTCAAGGCATGAAGAATAGCTGCTAACTCGAGGTCGTGGTCAGGATAATTCTTCTCATGCACCTTCAACTGCCTAGACGCGTAAGCAATTACCCTACCATCCTGCATCAACACTGTGTCGAGACCAATGCACGACGCATCACAATACACCATATAGGACCTTGATCCGGTAAGGAACACTAACACTGTGGCTGTAGTCAAAGCAGTATTGAGCTTTTGAAAGCTCTCCTCACAATCCTCGGTCCACTTGAACGGAGCACCCTTATGGGTCAATCTGGTCATAGTTGCTGCAATAGACGAGAAACCCTCTACAAATCGATGGTAATACCCCACCAAACTAAGAAAATTATGGATCTTCATAGCTGAGGACGGTCTAGGCCAACTCTACACTGCTTCAATCTTTT
This sequence comes from Nicotiana obtusifolia, assembly GCA_002018475.1. Classification (NCBI taxonomy): domain Eukaryota; kingdom Viridiplantae; phylum Streptophyta; class Magnoliopsida; order Solanales; family Solanaceae; genus Nicotiana; species Nicotiana obtusifolia. The sequence goes on along the minus strand of MCJB01033210.1, from coordinate 81,666 downwards.
TCGGGTCTACCTTTATCCCATTACTTGATACAACATGACCCAAAAATGCCACTGAATCAAGCCAGAATTCAAACTTCGAAAATTTTGCATACAACTTCTTTTCTTTCAAGGTCCAAAGCAAAGTCCTCCAGTGCTGCTCGTGATTCTCCCGACTCCGGGAGTACACCAGAATGTCGTCAATAAACACAATGACGAGGGAGTTAAGATAGGGTTGAAATACATTGTTCATCAAGTTCATGAATGTTTCTGGAGCGTTGGTCAGTCCAAAAGACATCATAAGGAACTCATAATGACCATACCGGGTGCCTAAAGTAGTGTTTGGGTTATCTAGCTCCCGAATCTTCAACTGATGATAGCCTGAATGCAAGTCGATCTTAGAGAACACTCTAGCACCCTGAAGCTGATAAATAGGTCATCAATAAGTGGCAATGGATACCTGTTCTTCACTGTAACCTTGTTCAACTTGCGATAATCAATACACATTCGCATAGAACCATCCTTCTTCTTTATAAAAAAGATAGGAGCACCCTAAAGCGACACACTAGACTGAATGAAGCCCTTATCGAGCAACTCTTGCAACTGTTCCTTTAATTCTTTCACCTCTGTTGGGGTCATCTGATAAGGTGGAATAGAAATGGTTTAAGTGCCCGGTAACAAATCAATACCAAAGTCAATATCCATATGGGGCGGCATGCCCAGAAGATCTACCGGGAATACAACTGAATAGTCCCTCACTACTGGAACAAACTCGACGGTAGGAGTATCAACACTAACATCACTCATATAGGACAGATATGCATCACACCCCTTCTCAACCATTAGTTGTTCATTAAGAATTGTGACAACCCTGCTAGGAACATAATCTAAGGTACATCTCCACTCTAGCTGCGATAGACCTAGCATAGCCAACGTCACTGTCTTGGAATGGCAATCAAAGATGGCGTGATAGGGCGAAAACCAGTCCACGCCCAAAATAACATCTAAATCCACCATAATAAGCAAAAAAAAATCAACTCTGGTCTCAAAACCACTAAGAACAATCAAACACGACTGATACACACGGTCAATAACAATATAATCACCCGCGGGTGTAGATACATAAATTGGTGAACTTCGAGAATAACGGGATAAACCCAAATACGAAGTAAAATAAGATAACACATACAAATAAATGGAGCCTGGATCACATAAGACCGATGCATCTATGTGACAGACCGGAACAATACATATGATAATAGAATCTGATGTAACTGCCTTCGTCCTAGCAGAAAGGGCATAATATCTGTCTTGGCCTCCCCCTCAAGGGCGACATCTAGCTGTCCGACCTCCACCACTAGCTAGCTGTGCAGGTGGGGTGGTAGCTGGTGCTGTAACTATAGCCTTAGGACCCGGTGGAGCACGCGGTGCCTAAGAAATCTGCGGAGGTGCAACCCTCCTAAATTTGGGGCGATCCCTCACCACATGACGAGTGTTGCCACACTTAAAACAAGATCTCGGAGGACATGGCTACTGTGATTGGCTGGGGCATGAGTACCATTGTAAGTGCCAGAGTCTCGAGGCCTCTTGGCCATTCTCTCCTCTCTATCCCGAGTCAACATACCCTCTAATTTCCTAGCAATCCCTACTACCTGCTGGTACGCAATATACATCTCCAACTCACGGCCCATGCTCAATCTGATGCTGGGGTTGAGCCCCTCAATAAACCGACGAACCCGCTCTCGAACTATAGCAACCAAGGCCGGTGCATGCCTAGCCAATCACTGAATCGGACCGTACTATGACACGGTCACAGCACCCTGGCGCAACTGCTTAATCTCTGCGCCCCAAGCATCTCGGAGATTCTGGGGATTATACTCCCTCAAGAACATATATGAGAAACGAGTCCAAGTGAGTGAAGCTGCCTCAACCGGACTATCCAACTCGTGTGCGCGCCACCACTGATAGGTCGCTCCTTCAAGCTAGAACGTAGTGAAAGAATCCCCACTAGTCTCTGTAACACCCATGGTACGGAGGATACGATTACACTCCTCAAGAAAACCCTGGGCATCCTCTAACGCCAAGCCACTGAAAGTAGGAGGGTGGTACTTCTTGTACCTCTCTAGCCTGAGTTGCTCCGCCTCTAAAGCTGCTGCCCTAACCCCAGGCTAAACTGGAGCTACCTGCATAATCTACTGCTCTAGGGTACCGGCGACCGGAGTCTGTGCTCCTCCCTCAGCCTAAGATGTGGCAGGAGCAAGTGATATCAATCTTGCCTGAGCCAAGGTGCTGAACATGCTCAGAAACTGGGCTAGCGTCTCTTGGAGGGTAGGTGCAGTAACAGGCGCCTCAGGTGCCTGCCCTCCAACTAGAGCTACTGGTGGCTCCTCAGTAGTAGCTCGTGGGGGTGCTCTAGCTGCACCATGTGGACATCCTCGGCCTCTACCCCGGCCTTGGCTTTTCGTGTCTCTAGTAGGGGGCGTGGGTATCTGGTCATTTGATCCAGCTATACGTGTCCTCACCATCTGTGAGAGAATAGAAAGATAGAATTTTAGAATCCGCAGTAAAAATCTCGCACGATAAGGAATCAAAGAAGTGAAGGTTTTTCTAACAGTTCCATAGCCTCTCGAAGATAAGGACTGATGTCTCTAAAACGATTCACGAGACTCTACTAAACCTGCTTGCGACTCATAACACCTATGAACCTAGAGCTCTAATATCAACTGGTCACGACTCCAATTTCCCTACTAAACCTGCTTGTGACTCATAGTTATGCAGCATTGGTGTAATTATGAGATTATCACCTTAATTTAATATGATTCGTCGTTATTTCTGTTATTTTATTTTATGTGTTAGACTAGGTGCCATCACAACTACCTCATGTGGGATTTTGTGGTCGTGACAAAAACAACAAAAGGGGATAGATAAAAAAAAGGTTCTCAATCATTTCAATTGCACAAATTCTGTAGAAAATTCAAGAAATCCAATTAACTATTTAACAAAAGATGAAGATTGGATCAAAGACACCTCAAAGTAACCTTTCACCTCTTTTCTAGATCAAATCAAATTGGAAAAGTAAAAAAAGAAACCAAACAAATTAAAAGACTTAGAAAACTTTTGAAATTGAAAAAGATTGAAGAGTAGATCACAAAGCTATTCTAGAATTGTGAAAAGTATCTATGAACCTATGCAAAAAAGCCCAGCAGCACTGTGTAAACAATCGAGCAACACCAATAAATTTAACTTGCTGGGTAAGAAAAGAAGTTACCCAAGGAAGAGGACCATCTCTATCGGAAATTTATTGTGTCGAGCATGATTTTGTTATATTTGTGTCCGCTTGATTCTGTTTCCATCCGTCTTCCATTTCCCGGTCGATAAGAGGATATCTTTTACTGGCTAATGGACATGTGCTGCTAATATTTCAGCTTAAAGAACCTATTAGTGGCAATTGCTATCACGACCCCAATTTTCCTCCGTAGGATATCGCGATGGCACCTAGCCTCTAAGACTAGGCAAGGCTAACAATTTGCGGAATATCTGAATAATAAACTAAACTCCAAACTCAACACATGATATTTAAATACAAACTGCAATTTAATAATTACAACTCCCAAAACCCGGTAATAATAAGTTACAAGCTTCTAGAGAAAATACTAAGTGTCTCTATACATCAATTCTGAATAGAATAAGGGGAAACAACATATTAAGGGTAGAGGGGGACTCTGAGTTCCCGGAATGATGGCAGATACACCTCGAAGTCTCCACGTGCGGCCCAACTCACCGGATGCTGGCAGATACACCTTGAAGACAGGGGGATCTCCCGAGGTACCGCCTCGTAGTCCAAAAGTAAATATGCTAGACAGGGGGGATCTCCCGAGTAAATACCTCGTAGTCCCAAAGTAAATAAGCAAGACAGGGGGATCTCCCGAGTAAATGCCTCGTAATCCCAAAGTAAATATGCAGCAGATAATTGAAGGAACAACGAGTTTCCAGCAAGAAATATTACAGTTAAAGATTTAATTCAAATCAAGGGATGCCGGTAATTCAAGTAAGCATGTTGCACAAATTGCAATTAAGAGTTAAGGCATGTAGACATGCGATACTAGGCTAATCGTGATCACTACATGTGGTAAAGCAACGCAGTTAAGGAAGTTAAAAGAAGACAACTCAGCAAGAACCGAAATTTCCATAATTAGCCCATGTACGCACTCATTACCTTGCGTACACGGTGCTCACATATCACAAATTGTTACAACAATACTAAATCCTAAAGGGATTTCCCCCACACAAGATTAGACAAGTCACTTACCTCAAATCTCGCACAATAAATCGATAAGGATGCCTTTTCCTCGATTTTCCGACTTTGAATGACCCAAATCTAGCCAAAAGAAATTACAAACAATGAAAACAACTACAAGAAACTAACTGAAATAAGAAATATACGACTTAGCGATGAATCAAAAAATCACTACAAAGAGTTGACCCAGGCCCACGTCTTGGAATCGGGTAAAAGTCACAAATTATGAGCATCTATTCGACCACGAGTCCAACCTACCATTTTTACTAAAATCCGACACCAAGACCTTGATTAAAATCTCAAAATTCGGCCTAAGGATCTTCCACCTTTTCCCCTCAATTTCTCAACCCAAATCCTTAATGAAATGAAGAAATTAATGATAGATTAGTGGATATTAATAAAAAACGAGGGTAGAATCCATGCCAAATTTTCCTCTGAAAATCTTTCAAATTCTTGCCTTGATCCGAGCTCTCTAAGTCCCAAAATGAAAATGAGATCAAACCCTCGTTTTCCAAATTTTTTGCCCAGTCAAACCACATATGTGGCCCAAGAATCGCTTCTGTGATGCAGCACCTTTGAAATAATCATCGCAAGTGCGGAAAACACATAAGTCCTGGACTTCCGCTTCTACGGTCAAAGGCTCGCATTTGCGGAACAGCTTCTGCAGTACAAGGATATCACCTGTGACAACAAGCACTTCTGTGCTCCTGCCATCGCATAACCGAATGCGCTTCTACGGAAAATGTTCCGCTTCTATCACCACTGTCGGGCAAGGCCAGCTCCGCATCTGCAACTTAAACCATGCTTATGCGAGTCCGCACCTACCGCCAACCTTTCCACAGGTGCGATGACACCAGAACAAGCCCAGTACCAGCTATTCCTCTAAGTCAAAAAATGATTCATTAACCACCCGGAATCCACCCGAGGCCCCCAGGACCTCAACCAAACTTACCAACAAGTCTTAAAACATCATACAAACTTAGTCGAGCCTTTAGATCACAACAGACAACGCTAAAAACACGAATTGCACATTGATTCAAGCCTAATGAACTTTAAAATTTTAAACTTCTACAGCCAACGCTAAAACCTATCAAATCACGTTTGACCTCAAATTTTGCACACAAGTCATAGTTGACATTACAAACCTACTCCAACTTCCGGAATCGGAATCCGACCACGATATCAGAAAGTCCACTCCCGGTCAAATCTTTCAAAAAATCATCAAATTTTCCTCGCCAATTGACGCTAAAATGACCTACGGACCTCCAATTAAACATCTGAACATGCTCCAGAGACTAAAATCACTCTACGGAGCTATTGGAACCGTCGAAACACTATTCCGGAGTAGCCTTCACACAATTCAAATTACGGTCGATTCCTACGACTTAAACTTCCGTTTTAGGGACTATGTGTTCCATTTCACTCCGAAACCAAAAATAAATCCTCTCAACAATTTAAGTAACCATAAAATGAAATAAAGGGAGCAATAAATAGGGGTTCGGGGCTACTACTCTCAAAACGACCAGCCGGGTCGTTATGACTGCCTTATTGCCTCTAAATAATTGCTGCCAAAGGCCTTTTTCATAGTAGTGCCAGCTCCACCACCTTACGCGACATTTGACCTCCCTACGAATATGATGAACTCATCAGCCACCTGCCCCACAACCATCTACTCGATAGTGAGGCTTTACACGTTACCACAAAACACATTAGAACACCAACATATCAGCAGCACAAAAATCATCTGAAATGATTTGGAACTACCCCGAATCACACTCAAGGCCCCAAGACCCCGTCCAATTGTTCTAACAAGTACATGAACGTCATACGAACTAACTTGCACACTCGAATAATCAAAACAACATGTTAAACCACCAATCCAAATTCAAACCTTATAGCTAGAAAGTCAACTCCTAGTAAAAGTAGGAAATTTCTAAACCATCAAAATAGCAACTTTCACCAAAACGAGCCAATTCAACATAGGAACCTCAAAATTAAAATTCCGACCCATGCCGAAGTAAAAAATCACTATAAATAATCTGTTGGAATCATTAAAACATGATTCCGAGACCATTTACACAACAGTCAAACCTTGGTAAACTCTTAAACATAAAGTTTCCAAAAATGAAAATTTCTCTTCCAAATCAAATCCCAAACCTCTCTAACATCTAACCATACACAGAAACCGTGACATATCACATAAAGATACTCAAGACCTCAAACCATCAAACGGAACGTTAAATTTCAAAACGACCGGTTGGATCGCTAAAAATATATTTATACACTACAATTAAAGGGGGGAATTTGATTTTTTTAAAGGGGATCTAAACTCTATAATTTGGAGGTCTCTCTCCCTCTCTCTAGTGATCGTCTCCCTCTCAAATTTGAGAGAACAGCTACCCCAAGCCCCTCAATACTCTCATCCTCTCTATTCTCTCTCATGCCACTGCCAATCGTTGCTACTAGGGGTGGTGACGGGCCAAGCGAAGACGCCCCTCAATACTCTCTCTCTCTCTCTCTCTCTCTATCCCCCCATCTCCCTATGTCTCTCTCACCCTCTTCTCTTCCCTCTCTTGCTCTTTCTCTTTGTTGAGACTACCGCCGCCGAAAGTGACTACCGGTGGTCGGCCATCGTCAAACACTAACCTCCTATGCGTCCCCGCTTTTCTTGCTCCCTCTTGCTAACACTTTACTATTTTTGCAGGTGGTTGGATACCAAATAAATTCCGGCGAGCCACCAAATTTTGGAAGATCTGGCAGGATTCAATTTTCTGGTGACCCATGACTATCTAAGCTTCTTATGCCTTTTTGTTTCCTATTTGGTTGACTCTACCATTTTCGAACATGAATGAAAATTTATAGACCTGATCAGATTTAATTTTTTCAGTACCTCTATATGCCTTGACTCTTGTTGAAAGTTGCTCCGTTATTTTCCGTGGTAGCGATGTCGTCTCCGGACGTTAACTATGGTTAAAAAACGGAGCGTTTTTAATCTATCCGAATCTGTCCGAACTTTAATTTTTTTTATGGATTAATATTTCTCCGTCTCTGGATTATGATTTTCTCGGCTATTTTGTCCTGTCAGATGTTATACCAATGATTGTGCTACTGAATTTATCGTTGTTTGTGGCTTAAAGAAGCTTGACAAATTTTGTTGAGCAAGTAGCACTTCGCTGCAACTTTCATTGGCCTTAGATGTTGGATATGAACTTATTTTATTCGAACACGACATGATTACATTGTATACCTATGAAAAATAGTCTGAGGCAACAACTTTGGTGTGATTTCACCATGTTCATTCCTGCTTCGCTGTTGTTGGTATTTTTCCAGTTCATTGAGAACTTGGATTCATTGATTTTTAAGCTTACGCTTGATTTTGGTCTTCTTGGGATACTACTATTATTGAACGGACACTACATCATAGATCGATCTCGGCCAATGAAAATAACTGCGAGTTATTGATGCCATGAACGGCCTATTGACCCTCCGAAGCAGGCCCAAAATAAAAGAGGCGATTACGATAATTCATCGAGAAAAAGAAAAGACGAGAAACACGATGAACCAATACCTTCAGACGGTGACACGATTGGTCACCGTAGTCGCAATCAAGGCAGTTCTTGTGCTCATGTCTAGACGGAATTAAATACATATATCCGGGCCTCGTAAATATTTTTTAAAATATTTTTCAAACATGCTTTTAAAGAATACTTCAACAATTTTTAAAGTACATTTCTCAAAATGATTTCCAAATACTTTCCAATTATTCAATTCATATTTAAAATGTCATACTATTTACTAATATATTCGTCCTCTTGTTTTGCGAGGTATTCTATCCGGAGTTACTTCGGAAAGACAACGCTCGGAGAAAAATACATAGACGAATCCTTGCTTCGTACTTCCCGTTATAGTGAAACCATAGATTGTTTCCATATTTAGTTACTTACTTGCTTGCTTTAATATTAATTTATTTGCTAAACACTTAGAGTGAATCGCATCTAGTTAATAATCAGGCTAACTTGCAATGTTTTATGTTAGATAATTCACTAAGTTTATATATACATTTATGTTGGATGTGTTTTTATGTCTCGGTTAATTAATTAGGATTGATATATTCCACGACCCAAAATCCAACTAGTCGTGATGACACCTAACTCGACCCGCTAGGTAAGCCAAATATCCGTAAAACACAATTTAATAATGAAATTAAGAATTAGAAGTGAAATAACTGAAACTTTATACGACTCCCCAAGGACTTTGTAGTACAAGTCATGAGTCACTAAGACTTAGATTCACTAACAGAAATGAAAATTGATACGACATATGTTTGAAATGTACATGAACAGAATCTCAAATCTAGAACTACCAAGAACTAGTGATAGCGAAAATTGGAATGCGGGTGCATCTTCAATTCCAGCTCCCACCATACACAGCAGCATCAACTCCAAGATTTGTAATTCAAATCACCATCTCCCAGGAACACAGAAACATCAACAGAGAAAGTATCAATCAGGAACACTCATGGAACAGAGCAATCCTATACTCTGTACTAACACTATGTGTGCTTTTGCAGGTGCTCAATCCTCATAATCTAATCAATACTTTGCTGACTCTCCAATGTGAGGAGGGAGCCTTCAGACACATCCTACTAGATATCCAGCAAAGATATGATATAGATAGCAAGGAAAAGAAAACCAACTCACTGAACCAAACAACAGCCCACCACAACTCTACTCACCAATACCTATTTCCCAACAACCCCTGCTACCATCAAATATGCCCAGCAACCCCCCCCCCC
>MCJB01033210.1:53924-72578 GCA_002018475.1 Nicotiana obtusifolia | reverse complement strand
CCCCCCCCCCTAACTAACACACATATACAGCCCAACACCATCCAGAAAATACCTCAACTCATGCCCACAAGGCAGCCCACACAGTTCAAACAATCATACTAACTGATGCCCCAATCACAACCAACCGACACAGAGACCAATACCCCCGTTTTATTAACTTGTTTGCAGTATATTGCAAGTAAGCATGACTGGTCCAGTCCAATAATGCACCAATTGATACTCCAGCAGCGGGAAAAACATTCTCAAAGCACCAGCAGCCCCAGAAATCAGAAACAGAAGTCCGAGAAATAAAACAAAACCACCACTGCTACCACAAAACCAACATCCCCCCAACACTGCAGGTAATCAGGATTGATCTAGTATATTGATGCAGGTGCAATGTGTTGTATTAGCACCTTTAGTGCTCATTTTATTGCACCTGCAACAATCTTTTTGGATCTTCCTCATTACCCTTTACCATATGATCACTACAACTTCACAACTGTAGCAACCGTGCAAGATCATCATGATATCCAGCCACATTAGTAGCCATTCAGAGAGAGAAAGATTTACCAAATACCTCAAACATCAAATACAGATACAGCCACATATCACACAATCACAAAGAAGCAGCCCACAACATAGACAGTCATTAGATTACCAGACAATGCAAGTCACATACCATATAACCAGTCTTAATAGTGTTAGTAATTTGGATTGGACCGGGATAGTACTACAAGTGCAATGTGTGGTATTATCACTATCAGTTCTCATTCCATTACAACTGCAGATACTATCCTGGACCAACTTCCTTACCTTTTACATACAGGATCCCCACAAGCTCAAAATTGCAATAAATCCACATACACATTAAGCTGGCCACTCAAAACTCCAGGTTATTGCCACAATTGCAATGTGTGGTATCAGCACTCCTAGTGCTCCTTCTATTGCAATTGCAGCAATCACCATGGCCCCTCCTCCATATCACTGGATCAACACAATGCAGTACCTCCACAAGCACCACACAGCTAACACATAGCCCCATAGCAGCAGCAGCAGCAACAGCAGTAAGATGGACATCCACTCATTAGCTCAGCAGAGATTACAAGTCACAGAAACACAGTAGAAGCTACAAGCTATAGAAACACAAGATGCAGGAACTCAGTAAAAGCATCACACAAATACACCTGAAGAACCTAGGGAATACAGCAGCCTCAGAAGCACACCAACTAAGCCAGTCATATTGGTATTGAGGCAGAAGGAGCTACATCTATTAGACATCACATGTACTACAAAACATTACCCCATCAACCATTACACCTACAATAGGATTACACACAACCATACAGAAATAGCAAGCCAAAATCTAAGTCACTACCTCAGCAGCATTCACCATTGCAGTAGCAGACATCAGCAGCAGTCACCAGTGTAGGAAGACCTTAGAAAAACAAACTTACCTTAACTGCATTGCCTGTTCATCATACCTCATCAGCAGAACACTCATCATCATACTATCCACAACACTCACTGGAAGATGAAGCACCTCTACAAACACCAGACAGGGAACACATAGCCTCACAACAGCAGTAGCAGCAACAACAGCAGCAGCAGCAGCAGCAGCAGCAACAACAGCAGCAGCAGCAGCAGCAAGTTAGACAGAAACTCATCACCTCAGCAACAGCTACAAGTCATAGAAGCATAACAAAATCTACAAGCTACAGCACAACAAAAAATAGGAACTCAGCACAAGCAACACACAGATACACATGAGGACTCTAGGGAAGAACTTAGGGGCACAAACCTACCTTACCTGCAATGGTCGTCCAATAGACTCTATCAGCAGAACACTTCTCAGCATACTACTAACAGCACTCATTGGAAGATGAAGGCAACTCAACTCTCTATCATACGCACCAGACAATGCCAGTACTACTATCCAACCACATGGCACCTTTTGCTAGCCATCTTCAATTCTGCTTTCTTTGCTATCAATGCCAAAGAAAAGTTGAAGATTGCTACTACTTGTTATCTGACACACTACTTAGAAGATTCTCATCTTTTGTTAGAAATAGATCCTATGGCACATGGAGGATACTATTTCAACCCACTTAGTTGATTTAGGAATATATGTACTTTTTTGTATAGTTGACCTAGATTCACTTCATACTATTTTTGTACATATGATTGTCTATCGATGCTATAAGATAGACAATCATTGCATCATCATAGGTCTAACTTATCATAGCTGTTCAAGCATACTTGGCCGTCATGCTTTGATGACCAAGACTGTACACATTCTTTTCTGGGAGGTAAGGTTTATGTTCCCCTCCATTATTGTTCTTTATGTTGTATTTATGAAAAACAACCCCGGGCAACCTGCCTAGTGGATCTTTAAAAAAAAAAACTCCAAGATTTGTACGCAAGGTGCAGAGTGTAGTAAGAGTACAACTGACCCCATGTACTCAGTAAGTATCCTAACTAACAATGTAAAAGAACTAAGAACTATAAATGATACTTACTAACACATGTACATTTCATAATTTCAACAAGTATAGAACAAATATGTGATAAAATCACGAAATTTAAGGTAAAACTGCTTTGATGCTCACAGTTCTTTGTTTTAAAGTGTTCTAGTCAATCAACTATCCAGCAATAAAGAAGATATGCAAGTAAATAAGGTAAACAAACAAGAAAATTTCGAGTAAAGATGAAATGCGATAAGCAAATATAAGTTTGTTGCGGCGCGCAACCTGATCCAATAACCATAAGCCAATAAGGCCTGTTGCGGCATGCAATCTGATTCAATAATAGTAACTAGCTCTCCCAGAGCTCACATTAACAAAAAGCCCGTCGATTTCTACAATCCCCGTGTACACGATCAAGAGAGAAACATGAGAGGGTGACCCTAGGGGGATGGATCCGTATCCACACACTGCACAGACAACTCACATGTGGCACGGGCAACTCTCATGCTATAATATCAATATCTGGATCTACAAGGATAACTCACATGTTGCATAGACAACTCACGTGCTAATAATATCAAATCTGCACGGACAACTCATGTGCTAATAATATCAATCCACACGGACAAATTACGTGCTGCACGTACAACTCATGTGTTGATATCACAATCCGCCCGGCATGGTCAGATGCACAATATCATAATCTGTCCAGCATGATCACAGGCGTAATAACACAATCCACCCGGCGTGGTCACATACATGACAATACAATCCGCTTGGTGAGTCACAAGCATCTAGTCCAAATCATATCCATAGAAGCAAATGTACAAGAAAACATGTATATGATGAATAAATATCAAATTTCATGCTTGTGGACGGTATAATAACATGTTAAAATTTAGGCATGTGCAAAGTGTGCTATCATGTATATGAGAAATAGAAATAGAAATTACTAAGTTTTTAAAGGGAATTATCCTCTTCGTAACCTCAAACATGGCTCAAATAGTTCAGAACAATGTATATGAGAAAACATTATAGCTTAAAGATTAACAGTCAATTCTAGGCATTTCACAACCTAAGCACTATCCCGAGCATAGATAAATACCCACATGCTCGCACATGGGCTCAAACCCTTACATATGCGCACCCATTGTACGTAGCTATCACAAATAGTTCAGAAAACTAGTGTCTCAAAAAAATTTAGATATGATACTTACCTCAAGCAAGCCAAATCAACTGCTGAGCAAGCCAAAAAATACTCTATAAGCTCCATCCTGCACAAATTGACCTCTGAAAGGCTTGAAACTAGCCAAAAGCAACTCAAGAATATCAAATAATGCCATAGAAGGCAAACTCAAACGATAATGATTGAATCTTTAATCAATAACTCAAAGTCAATCAAAAAGTCAAATCCGGGCCTGCATCTCTGAACCTGACAAAACTTACAAATTTCGACAACCCATTCAATTACGAGCCCAACCACATCAATTTCACTTAAATCCATCTTTGAATCAATGTTCAAAACTCAAAAGCTCACTTTAGGAAAGTTTAGACAAAAAACCTCGATTTCTCCTTATAATTCATAATCCAAAAGCCAAAATCGAAGATATATTCATGAAGTATAATCAAAACCGAGTAGAAAATACATACCCTAATTCGTGTGGTAAAAATCGTGTCACGACCCAAACTGGAGGGCCATGACTGGCACCCGGACCATACCTCCCGAGCACCAATTTACATGTTATCTAACCTTCGTATTATCTATAAAGGCTGACCAGATCAACATAAATGGTAGACATTAATCATAAACAACCAACAATGACAGATAATGGCATAAACATATATAACATGGGCCGACAAGGCTGTCATGAAGCTGTATATAAGGTACGAGCCGACAAGCTGCCATTAGAGTCTATAATACAAAAATAAACCGGCAAGGCTATCAAAACTATACATGAGACGACACTTGTCTACGAGCCTCTAAAGGAACATAAGTGCTGAAACACTTTCGGAACAGAGTCCCGCATACCCATAATGTCTATTCCAAAAATGCATACCAAGACCACGACAAGTTCGGAGAAGGGATCTTGCAAATAACCACTAAATTGGGCAGCCTGCCGTGGTGGGGGAGCTTTGACTACTTGTCTATCAGGACCTGCAGCACGACATGCAGTGTCTACAAATCAAAGGGACGTCAGTAGGAATAAAGTACTGTGTTGTGTAAGGAAGGAAAGCATAAATAAGAACAGTGATGTAAACAGGGATAGAGAATATAGAACATGTAACATCTGAGTGCCTTTGAGAGCGACTGACATGAAATGCATGATATATATATATATATGTATGTATATATATATATATATATATATATATGTATATACTTTGAAAAAGAGCCTCTGTGGACATCATCAATATCATCATCACATCGTACCCGGCTGTAATAGGCTTGGTAAAATGTTGCCGTCCATCATAAGGCTCCGTATAATCATACCCCGCCACGTGGAGCTCGGTGAAACCCAACTGATCAGTGGTTGCGCAGTAGGTGCCTTACCCGGTCGACTATAGCGCAGTTCGGTAGAGTAAAATCGGTACATATATATAATGCATGCTGGACTCCTGGGAATCACATTCTGGACCTTCCAGAGTGACATAAGGTCGGTAACCCCCGTACACGTTATTAAGGAAAACTATTAATCATGAACCTTATAAGAAATTAGGAAATACCAACAACATTGATAATATAAGAATAAGAGAAGCTACATCGACATCAATTGTTCCATAAGAAGGGTAACAATGTAAGTACTGCTAGCTTCTAAGAGTGGAGTATCCTTGGAAGCTCGTTTGTTACACTATGTACTATCTGAGACGTGCAAAAGAAGGAAAGGGATAGCCTCACATACCTGGTATATCTCACGGCTCCTTATTGTACAATAAGAGAAATGATACAATCGTTATCGTTTAAGCGTCGTAACTAGTATATATCAACTGCAACCTATCTTACGATAAAACGGACAACACCTCCCCTATTTATATACTAATTAAAACTATTACCAAACAGCCCAAACAACATCAATAATGATCATATTAAGCATCCCATAACAGTCCACCAATAAAAAACATTAATAACAAGCCTTTCGATAGATATCTCACAAGCTCTAGCTTCAACGACTTAGCCGCAACTTGGATAAACATATATACATGTAGAATAAGAGGTTCCTTACCTTTATATAGATAGAAAAACTCCAATTTGATCTTACTTCACCACAAACTATCATTCCAATGCAGCTACAAGAACAAGGAAGCAAAACTAGCAATCAATCGGGTTTAGACTCTAAATATCTTAAGGTTGATATTAAAAACCTGAGAGGGTATTGTACAGAACTTAAAACACTTAAAACAACCTCCCACAGGAGTTGGAACCACACAAAAATTAGCAAAAGAAGAACAATAAACTCACTAGTGCCACGGGATTCCCGTCACTTGATTTGTGTTGTTTGCCCTTTTTTTTGGGTCTTGATCATTAGAGAACCTTGAGAGAAGGTTTTAGGTGTATAGTGTATGAAGAGATTGAAAGATGATGAGTTAAAACGGTCTTTAGGCGTCTCATATATATCAATATATCTCAATCGCCTATGTGGGTTCCATAGAGAGCTGCTTGCGCAGTCTCACGAAAATGCAAATATCTCTCTACACCGAAGTCGTATCGATGAACGATTAAATGAATTGGAAACTAGACTTGTAGATCATAAAATTTGTGGGCATATCACCCTGTAATTCCAATTAAATTGAGAGAAAAGATTAGTAACATTAGACCTAAGTTTTAAGTAAAAATATGAACATATGTTGCGACGACTTTTGGCTACTTTTGTTTCATAACTCGCTTGAATTCAAGATTTATGGTGCGAATATTATATGATTCAAATACCTTAAAACAGAAACTCCTTAGCATATTAAGCACATCTAGTTTTACCCGAAAATACGGGTTAAAACATCCTTGTTTCATTTTACTTCTAACTTCTAATACTTATAAACCACTCTTATACACCTTTGTATCATTTAAGACTAATAGAATTAAATTCTTATCATCTCAATGATAATCTCTTCTTGTATATACATCGGCTAACTTATGGCGTGATTTAACGTACGCGAATATGGGATGTAACAAATCCGCCTCTAAGCCTAATCAGTTTCCAATCTAGTCAACAACTGCATTGCACTGCGCATATCTTGGTTTATGGTTGTTATATCTCATATTTGCATACGTTAGCTTATGCCGTAAGTTAGTCTACGTAGGCCAGAGATATTATCTTTGAGATGATAAGAATTTAGTCCTACTGGTCTTAAATGATACAAGGGTGTATACGAGTGGTTAACAAGTACTAGAAGTTAAACGAATCAAGGATATTGTAACTCGTATTTTTGAGTAAATCTATAGGTGATTAATATTTACAAGAGGTTATGTTTTATGGTACTTGAATCATATAATATCCGTTTCATAAGTTTTGATGTCAAACGAGTTATGAAACAAAACTCGACAAAAGCTGTCGCAACTTACGTTCATAATTTTACTCATACTTTAGGTCAAATGTCACTATGCTTTTCTCCCAATTTACTTGGAATTACGAGGTGATCTACCCACCAAATTATAGGTCTATGAGTCTAGTTTCTAACACATTAAACCATTTGTCGATACGATCTCCGAGTTGAGAGATATTCGGGTTTTTGCGAGACTGCGCCAAGCAGCTCTCGGTGGGGCCCACATAGGCGTTAAGACTTGTAGATGTATATAACACGCCTCAACCCCATTTTAAGTCATTATTTTTCATTATATGTAGACCTTAGAACCCTAAGAACACTCTCTCAAGGTTCTCTCGTGATCCAAGACTAAAACAAAGGGCAAACAACACAAATCAAGTGTCGGGAATCCCGTGTCGCTAGTAAGTTTCTTGTTCTTCTTGTTGTTGCTGATTTTTGTGTTGTTCCAGCTCGTGTGGGAGGTTGTTTTAAGTTTTTTATGTTCTGTACAATACTCCCTCAATATGATTATTATTGATATTTTTTGGGCTGTTTGGTGATTGTTTTAACTTGTGGAAATTCATATAAATAGGAGAGGTGCTGTCCGTATCATCGTAAAATAGGTTTCGGTTGATACATAATAGTTACGACACTTAAACGATAACGATAGTGTCACGAATTTGATTGTGCGTAATGTAATGAACGACCTTCCAAAGATACTCCACTCTTAGAGGCTAGCAGTACTTACATAGCTTCCCTTCTTAGGGAATGATTGATGTTGATGTTACTTCTCTTATTCTTATGTTATCAATGTTGTTGGTACTTTCCTGATTCTTATAAGATTCTTAATGATCAGTTAATCCTACTAAACATGTATGGAGGATACCGACCTTACGTCACTCCGAAAGGTTCAAAATGTGATTCCAATGAGTCTAGCACGCATCATATATATGTATCTATTTCACTCTACCGAGCCGCGCTATAGTCGGCCGGGTACGACACCTATTGTGCAACCACTAATCAGTTGGGTTTTATCGAGCTCCACGTGGCCGGGTATGATTCTACCGAACCTTATGTTGGCCGGGTACGTTTTTACCGAGCCTATTAGGGCTGGGTACGATAAGATGATAATGATGCCCACAGAGGCGTATGTTTTAAAATTTTATGTGTATATATAGGCGTCATGCATTCATGTCAGTAGCCTTCAGAGGTACCTAGATGTTACATGTTGTATATTCTTTATCCCTTTTTACATTATTGTTCTTACTTATGCTTTCCTGCCTTACATACTCAGTACATTATTCGTACTGACGTCCTTTTATTTGTGGACACTGCATGTCGTGCTGTAGGTCCTGATAGACAGGTAGGCGAAGCTCCCCCACCACAGTAGGATGCCCAGTTCAGCGGTTATTGGCGAGATCTCTTATCCAGACTTGCCATGGTCTTGGTATGTGTTTTTTTTATAGGCGTTATGGGTATGTCGGGGCCCTGTTCCGGCAATGTTGCATCACTTATGTTCCTTTAGGCTCATAGACATGTGTCGACTAATTTTTTTTGTATAGTCTCTCATGGCAGCTTGTCAGCTCGTACCTTATACGTAGCTTCATGATAGCCTTGTTGGCTCATGACATATATGTTCATGCCATTATCTGCGATTGTCGGTTGTTTTGGATTTATGTCTACCATTTATACTTATTTCATCGGCCCTTATAGATAATGACAAAAGTTAGATAAAATGTACGTTGGTGCTCGGCAAGTATGGCCTGGGTGCAAGACATGGCCCTCCAGTTTGGGTCGTGACAGTGGTGCCAGACAGAGGAATTGGAGGTGATGGGTTCCTCCTAATATCCTCTACAGGAGACAGAGTATATGAGGTATGAGACGTATCTCGCTCTGAGCCTCACTTTGGCACGCTCTGGCTGGAGGCACCTGACTAGTACTCTCTCCTACAACTGTATCAAGTCGTCTGCTAATCGTTTGCTTCCTCGTCGAAGGCATCGCTAAAAGAAAACAAGGTATACATAAGAAATGAACACTTATGACTCAACTCTACGCACGATCTAGATTTAGAAGGAAGGTAACAACCATAGGTGTCATGTAGCCTCCTGATTATAAATGTGGCCCGCTACACATCAATAATCAAGACTCTACTAGAAATGACTCATAGACAACCCCTAGGACAGGCTTGCGCTAATACCAAGTTTTTCATGACCCGAACTGAAGGGCAATGACTAACACCCGGGCCATACCTGCCGAGCACCAACGAACATCTTAACTAACCTTTCTTATAATCTATAAGGGCTGACGAGATCAACATATATGGTAGACATGAATCATAAACAACCAACAATGACATATAATGGCATGGACATATATAACATGCGCTGACGAGGCTGTCATGAAGCTATATATAAGCTATGAGCTGACAAGCTGCCATGAGAAACTATACAACAAAAATAAATAGGCAAGGCTATCCAAACTATACATGAGACGACACCTATCTATGAGCCTAAAGGAACATAAGTGCTACAACATTTCCGGACCAGTAGCCCGATATACCCATAATGTCTATAACAAAAATGCATGCCAAGACCACGGTAAGTCCGGAGAAGGGATCTCGCCAATAACCGATGAACTGGGCAGCCCACTGTTGTGGGGGAGCTTCGTCTACCTGTCTATCAGAATCTGCAGCACAACATGCAGCATCCACAAATAAAAGGAACGTTAGTACGAATAAAGTATTGAATATGTACGGCAGATAAGCATAAATAGGAGCAGTGATATAAACCAGAATAGAGAATATACAACCTGTAGCATCTGAGTGCCTCTGAGGGTGACTGACATGAAATACATGATACATATATAAATATATATATATATATATATATATGTGGATACAATATTAAAAACAAAACGCTTCTGTGTGCATTATCATCATATCGTACATGTCCGTAATAGGCTCGGTAAAAATATACCCGACCATCACAAGGCTCGGTAGAATCGTACCTGATAACGTGGAGCTCGGTAAAATTCAACTGATCAGTGGTTGCACAATAGGTGTCATACCCGGCCAGCTATAGCTTCCCACGATAGAGTAAAATAGGTACATATATATAATGCATGCTAGACTCAAGAGAATCACATTCTGAACCTTTTGGAGTGGCGTAAGGTTGGTAACCTCTGTACACGTTATTAGACTAACTCTTCATCATGAATATTATAAGAATCATGAAATACCAACGACATTGATAATATAAGAATAAGAGAAGCAACATCGACATCAATCGTTCCATAAGAAGGGAAACAATGTACGTACTGCTAGCTTATAAGAGTGCAGTACCTTTGGAAGCTCATTCGTTACACAATGTACTATCGGAGTCATGCAAAAGAAGGAAAGGGATAGCCTCACGTACCTTGTATATCTCACGGCTCCTTAGTCTACAATAAGAGAAATGAGACTATCGTTATCATTTAAGCGTCGTAACTAGTATTTATCAATTGCAACCTATCATACGAAGAAACAGACAGAACCTCCCCTATTTATATCACTTCTCACTAGTTAAATTTATAACCAAACAGCCCAAACAACATCAATAACAATCTTATTAAGCCTCCCAAAAGAGCCCACCAATCAACAACATTACAAACAAGCCTTTCGATAGATATCTCACAAGCTCTAGCTTCAACGACTTAGCCGCAACTTGTATAAACTTAAATACATGTAGAGTAAGAAGTTCCACACGTTTATATAGATAGAATTTGACCTTACTTCACCACGAAATATCTTTCCAATGCAGCCACAAGAACAAGGAAGCGAAACTAGCAATCAATTCGGATTTTTGGACACTAGAATCACATTGGAAGACTTGAAATATCCTAAATATCATGAGGTTGATATTAAAAAATTGAGAGAGTATATTACAGAACTTAAAAAACTTAAAAAAACCTCCCAAAGGAACTGGAACCACACAAAAATCAGCAGCAACCAGAAGAACAAGAAATTCATTAGTGCCAAGGGATTCCCGGCACAGGATTTGTGTTGTTTGCCCTTTGTTTGGATCTTGGATTATCAGAGAACCTTGAGAGAAAGTTATTTGGTGTCTAGGGTCTGAAAAGAGTTAAAATGAATGAGTTAGAATGGGCTTTAGGTGTCGCACATATATCAATATATCTCAACCGCCTTTGTGGGTCCCATAGAGAGCTGTTTGCGCGGTCTCGCAAAAATGTCAATATCTCTCTACGCCGATGCCGTATTGACGAACGGTTTATTGAGTTTGAAATTAGGCTTGTATATCTTCAATTTGGTGGGTGGATCTCCCCGTAATTCCAATTACATTGAGAGAAAAATTAGTAACATTAGACCAAAGGTTTAAGTAAAATTATGAATGTAAGTTGCCACAACTTTTGTCGACTTTTGTTTCATAACTCGCTTGACTTAAAGACTTATGATGCGGATATTATATGATTCAAATACCTTAAAATATGAACTCCTTAGAATATTAAGCTCCTTTAGTTTTACCCAAAAATACAGGTTACAACATCCTTAATCCGTTTTACTTCTAACTTCTAATACTTGTTAACCACTCATTACACCCATGTATCATTTAAGACCAAGAGGATTAACTTCTTACCATCATAATGATAATACCTTCTCGGATTTACATCGACTAACTGATTTAACGTACGCGAATA
Source organism: Nicotiana obtusifolia (assembly GCA_002018475.1). NCBI lineage: Eukaryota > Viridiplantae > Streptophyta > Magnoliopsida > Solanales > Solanaceae > Nicotiana > Nicotiana obtusifolia. The sequence goes on along the minus strand of MCJB01033210.1, from coordinate 60,927 downwards.
TTGGTAGTAACACCCTCTCCCCTTAGGAACATTCGTCCTCGAATGTAAGGGTTTATGGGGAGTCTAGCTCATCATGGATTCTGACGAAAATTTCCGAGCGAGTTTCCCCTATAAAATGGACACTAGCCAAACTTGCAAGCAGATAAACCAAATATACAACCTCACAAAGTTATATATGGCATTATGGATATGTAATTGTTTACCTCATATAGTCGTTTCAGCTTCCATTGCATCCTATGTTCCCCCGACGTCCTCCTTATCTTCAATCTGGAATAGGTAAGGGTATTTAGACTTCGTCTCTTCTTTCTCTTCCCATTTAATTTCTTCCGCATTCTTGTTCATCCACGATACTTTGATGGAAGCTACAACCTTTATTCTCGACTTGCGTACTTGGCGATCTAATATAGCCATTGGCACTTCTTCATGTGATAGATCCTCCGTAACTTGAACATCTTTGATAGGGATGACCCGAGAAGGGTTCCCAATACATTTCCTCAACATAGATAATGGAATACTGGGTGGACAAATTCCAACTCGGATGGCAATTCTAACTCATAAGCAACCTGTCCAATTTGTCGAAGAATCTTGTATGGCCTAATATACCGCGGACTCAGCTTACCCTTCTACCTAAAACGCATAACACCCTTCATCAGTGTGATCCTCAGGAAAACAAATCACTTACCTCAAACTCCAGATCACGACGTCGGGCATCGGAATAAGACATTGGCCTGCTTTGCGTTTGTATCACTTTCACCTCTTGGTGAATCAAATCTATCCCATATAATTATGTTTTGTCGACTTCGAACCATCCAACTGGTGATCTACATCTCATCCCGTACAACTTCTCATACGTGGCCATTTTAATACTGGAATGGTAGCTATTATTGTAGGAGAATTCTATGAGTGGCAGATGGTCATCCCAATTACCCTTGAAATCTAGAACACATGCTCGTAGCATATCTTCGAGTGTTTGAATGGTACATTCAGCTTGTCCGTCAGTCTGAGCATGGAATGCAGTGGGAGATTTACTTGTGTTCCTAAACCTTCTGAAACAACCTCCACAAGTTAGTCGTAATCCTCGGTCTGATATAATAGATATCGGCACAGCATGAAGCCTAACAATCACATTGATATATAGCCTCGCTTAATAATCTCATGTAAGTTGTCTTGACTGGCAGAAAATAGGTATACTTTCTAAGTCGATCAACTATCACCCAGATGAAGAGTGAGGTAATCCAATAATTAAGTCCATATTGATCACCTCCCATTTCCAGGTCAGAATCTCTATGTTCTGAACCAGTCCACCGAGTTTCTGATGCTCCATCTTTACTTATTGACAATTAGGACACTTGGCTACAAATTCTGCAATAGCCTTCTTTATGTTGTCCCACCACTACAACTTCTTAATGTCATGATATATCTTTGTTGAGCCTGAATGGATGGAAAATCGAGACTGATGAATCTCAATCATAATCTTCTCTCGCAGCCCTACTACATTAGGCACACATAATCGGCCCTGGTATCTTAATGTCCCATCTTCTCCGATTTCAAAAGAGGTAATCTTATGCTGCTGAAATGTCCTCTCTCAATCGTACTAATGTAGGGTCTTCATATTGCCGTGCTTTCACCTCGGCTACCAAAGACGATTTTGCCGTATTCGGTACAATAACACCTCCGTCATCAGAGTCTAACAATCTTATTATCATATTGGCTAACTGATGAAGCTCTTTAGTAAACCCTTGTCTGCCTGCCTCAATATGTACTAAGCTTCCCATTGACTTATGACTGAGAGTGTCTGCCACAACGTTGGCTTTATCGGGATGGTACAATATCTTGACATCGTAGTCTTTCAGTAATTCAAGCCACATACACTGCCTCAAATTCAACTCCTTCTGCTTGAAGATGTATGTAAACTCTTGTGATCTGTGAGATGTCAACATGAATTCCATATAAGTAGTGTCACCATTTAAAGCATATATTACTGCAGTCAATTCCTAATCATTAGTCGGGTAATTCTTTTCATGTTTCTTGAATTATCTTGATGCATAAGCAATCACATTGCCACGTTGCATCAATACGCACCCCAAAGCTATACCCGAGGCATCACAATATATCACATAACCTTCTATTCCTTTTGAGAGAGTGAGCACTGGTGCGGATGTCAATCGATTCTTCAGCTCCTGAAAACTATGTTCACAAGCATCAGACTTCTGGAACTTGGTAGCTTTTTGTGTTAACTCAGTCAATGGTGCTGATATAGAGGAAAAACCTTCTATAAACCGCCTATTATATCCTGCTAGCCCTAGGAAGCTGTGGACTTTTAACAACTTTGTAGGTCTCGGCCAATTCTTCACTGCATCAATCTTGTGAGTGTCGACACTAATACCCTCGTCAAATATCACATGGCCAAGGAATGCTACTGAGTTAAGTCAGATTTCATATTTGGAGAGCTTAGCCTATAACTTATGATCATGAAGGGTCTATAATACTATCCACAAGTGGCCCGCAGTTCCGCCCCTGAACGAGAATACACCAGAATGTCTTCAATGAATACGATCATGAACACGTCAAGATAGGGTCTGGATACACTATTCATTAGATCTATAAAAGCTCCTGGGGCATTTTTTTGGCCCGAGCGGCATCGCCAAGAACTCAAAGTGACCATATCTTGTTTGGAAGGCCATCTTCGAAATATCCTTCTCCTTAAACCTCCCCTGATGATACCCTGAACGTAAGTCAATCTTGGAGAAATACTTGGCACCCTGGAGTTGGTCAAACATGTCATCAATCCTCGGAAGTGGATACTTGTTCTTTATTGTAACCTTATTCAACTGTCGATAATCCATACACATCCCATTTTTCCATTTTACTCCTTGCGATCGCGATGCACACCCCTGTTGCCAAAAACCAACAGTTGAAAATGGCCTTAAAATGGTCTGAAACCACCCCAAAACTCACCCGAGCCCCTGGGAACCCCGTCCGAACATACCAACAAGTCCCAAAACAAAACACAGACCTATTCAAGGCCTCATATCACACATAACAATATCAAAATCATGAATCATCGATCAAGATCAATCTCTTAAGTTGATAAACTTTAAACTTCAAACAAAGCGTCCGATTCAAGCCTAACAAATCAGGAACGAACCCAAATTTTGCGTACGAGTTGCGAATGACATTAAAAACCTATTCCAACTCCCAGAACAACAATTCGAACCAGATATCATCAAATTCAACTCTCGGTCAAACTTACGAACATTCCAAACCTTCAAATTTTCAACTTTCGCCAATTAGTGTCGAAACCTTCAACAAACATCCAAATGCAAATCCTGGCATATGCCCAAGTCAAAAATCACAATCCGGCCTAAATGAAGAATCAAAACTCTGATTTAAGGTCAGATACACAAAAGTCAAACCTGGTCAACTATTCAAAATTAAGGCTTCAAACATGAAATTCTTCATCCAAACTAACTCCGAATCATCCGAAAACTGAAATCGACGATACAAACAAGTCATATACATCATATGAAGTTACTCAAGACTTCAAATAGCTGAACGAAATGAAAATGCTCAAACGTGCCAAGAGTCGTTGCAAGTCCATCAAAACACTATGTAAACTTACCTTGCACGTGCCCGGGGGTGATCCCACGTTGCCCCAATCCATATAAGCCTGACCACACAACATAATTGAAGGTCCCTACTTCAACCTTAGTCCGTAAACCTTAGAATCAAATTTCCAACATTCAGAATTCATTACAAGACACGAATCTAGCATCTACACACTGTATAAGTATGAAGTAGCTGTTTCAAACCATAACCATAACCCAAGATGTAATCACTTGATATACCGCATAACTCACATACTCATGACAATAATTCCCGATCACAATAGCTGCTCAAAAACAAATCTGGTACAAGTAATAAACCTATATCAAACAAAACCTCGTTCAAAACTTTCGTACACTGTCGATGATGAAAGTAACATGCAGAAACTCATAACAACTCATCAGACAACAAGTCATGGAGTTCTCTCTCATCGGACAAGAAACAAAGCCAAATTCTAAGCTGACTTCCGATATTATTCTTCCAAACATACTGTAATCAAATTCAATAGCACCCATTCTAGGTCCAATGACCTTATCCCATCAATTACAAGCTGCTCTACAGACATGATACACCAGTGCAAGCGTACTCAAACATGGAAAATGATTCAAATGAGAGAACTGCCCCGAGAGCTCAACAAGTACCATCACAAACACAATGCTATGAACGCATCACACATAGTAGAAACAAGACTCGCAAATCTAACACAAAAGATCATATCTTAACATAACTCTACTGCAATGCGTGACCCCATCCAAACACCGCTCCATATGAAATATCTCGAGCCACAATGCTCAAAATCAACAACCATACGCAAGTCAAAAACAACCACACAAAGTGCATTACCATAACCATGGAGAAACGGGTAGTACAATATACCACGAACAGGAAAGACCACAACCAAGGCGCAGTTAGCCATTCAACACCCTAATAACCATTTCGCTCAAATTTTTGCCACGGGGTCCAAAAAGAAATGCATCTAGTGTGCGAATAACCAACATATCACAACCCATTATAGCATATAGGAGTAGCACATAGAGCATATCGGAACATGAAGAAGCTCAACTTCTACTGAATGACACACCCCTCAACAATAACAGTTTTGAGTCAACAAATCCGACCCGGTGTAGAGTACTCATCCTCATTCGGCCTACCAATGGGCTCCCAAATCAACTCTAGTCACTCCATAGATAGGTAAATGACCCTCCAAAAGTCCACAATGACCTAACCATAATACATACTACCATCTGGCTAACTTTGGCCACATCTTCATAGTCTGTAACCACGTAACAATCCTCTTTTAAGACCTCCCAGTCTCCAAACCATAAAACACCTGAATCACCGTAGCCGATCCGAACTCGACCAGTCAAGTAACTGACGCATCCTTCATACACAATCATTACACGAGAAATACTTCCAAAATTATTCCGTGCCACATAAAAAAATCCGGACATCAGCAGTCGGTTAACCAGGCGAGTACCGTAATACCAATGAAGCATCTGCAAGTCAAAAACACTCTGAAATGCGAAGTCTTCTCAGGTGATACAAGATTTGAAACTGTATGTGCGGTCTAAACTCATGATCTTTCCTTCGAAACTGAACTGCAACCTAGTACATGCAAACCTCAATCTTGCACGACGCACCGCATCTATCATGCCATCATATGAAAACACGATAAACCTATTATCAACTCCGAGTCATATGAAGAATACATACTCTATCAATTAGAAGCCTTCTACTTGATCCTATTTAGGAGAAAATCACAATACACAACATACTCCTCATGCCGGTAGAAAATATCCATCTCAAACCATGGTAGAAATCATCAACTCTACAAAACCCATATGCACATAACCAAGCCATCAAAACTGAATCCCTCTAACTCAAACAAGTCATGCAGTTTTCCAAACCCAAGAGTATTGCCACAAAACACTTGTAAAGATTCAGCACATCATAAGAACCAAAAGAACCAAAAGAACTAAACGTACCATTACCATACTGATCCAACCTATTATTAAGAAATCCTATTTTCTCAAAGTTCCTTATGATTTAGTTCAGTTAACACTTCTCCTTGCTAGTACACTACAACTCTTAACCCAATGCTCACCACAAAAGAATCATAGCGTGAAACCACGCTGTCTCACATCCCTATAAGTCGTTGTATTCATTCTTAAGCACCTGAAAAATACCGCATCCGAGATACCCACTCTGAAGAGACCTTATGTGAATTTAAAGTTCTTTCCTTAACCTCTATGATACTAAAATGTAGAATCCAATAATGATACAAAAATATCACGAGTACCGACACCATCCAATGCTAATCTCAGATCTTAGCCTTTTACAAGCCCGAAATTTCCTCAAATACCACATTTGAATCTTGAACCCATTATAACTTTCTCAGAAGTCATCCACTCTATTCAAAACTCAAATACACCACCAAAACGAGCCGAACGACCTGTGCCCCATGGAACCCACACCTCCAAGCAAGCGGGTAAATCCTTACTCCATGCACACTAACTCCACCACGAATAGCAAACTCAAATAATTCCAATATTTCGATATTCCCATATAGTATAGTACATCTTGCTTCCAGAAATGTCATTTACTCAATTCATCCTCGAAATCTACGTCTTCAAGTCATAACCAATCCAAAAGAATGCCTCAGACCAAAACTAACATTTAACACATAACCATGCAATCAAATCATCGATAGCAGACACTAGTACCATGACAAAAATGAACTCCTGCCTACATCATCTCTTCCAAATTTATGTTCCAATATCTTCTTGTCATTTCTCCCCCCCCCCCCCCCTTTTTTTTTATTCTTTTTCAAAAAAAAAAGAGACGAGGAACCCTGAACTGAAATAAATAATTGTTCCGATGGAACCTTCTCGTCGACCGTAGATTGGACGTAGATACACGACCCAAACCATTATTCTTTTCTATTCATTATTCTTTTTATTACCAAAGCAAATAACCATACCAAATGCAGATAGCGAAAGGGATGAATCCGTTGTTAGGAATCATTAAATCCTATAAACGATTGTTCGGGTATATGGTGGAAATTTTTTGAAAGACAAGAATCAAATAATTTTCTGTGGTGGAACAAAATATCTCTCATCTCCCCCTCGAATAGATTCTTTTTTTTTGTTTCCAAAGGAATGTTGTTATGTTGTTTTGAAGGGTGCACTAATCCCTTGAATCCGGTACCAACGGGTATCACCCCCCCCAAAACAACGTTCTCTTTCAGGCCTTTCAACCAATCGATACGACCCCGGAGAGCCGCTTTTGCTAAAACTCGAGCAGTTTCTTGAAAACTCGCTTCAGATATGAAACTTTGAGTATTGAGAGATGCTCTTGTTATTCCCAATAAGACGACTCGGTAACAGATCGCTTCTTC
>MCJB01033210.1:41080-53904 GCA_002018475.1 Nicotiana obtusifolia | reverse complement strand
CCCCCCTTCTTTGTTGATTCTTTTTAAAAAAAAAAGAGAGACAAGGAACCCTAAACTAAAATAAATAATTGTTCCGATGGAACCTTCTCTTCTACCGTCCCACTTGGCTCAAGACCATAGAACATAATATCCAATAATCCACAATGCCCTTACTTTGTAAATGCCACGATCTCGCACTGTAACTCAGCCAAATCCTTCATGAATAGATGTAGCACTAATCATATAAACACTTCAAATCATTTGCTAAACTCAAATTCATCCTAGTGACAATTAAGCCAGCTTCCTCAAGTGACCCAAACTCAAATTGCAACACAAGTAACCCACCGGTAGAAAAAACTCTCCACAAAACATCATGAGAATTACACATCCGACGATTACCCCGTAGGTGATAACTTGCCTGCTTAGCCTCAAACTGGCATATCTCTATGCCCTTTCACGGCCACAACTACTACATAATCACTTAATATTCCCGAGTATGAACTCGTCAACAAGACATGAATATCTACTTCATTCCACAAATGAATAACATGAAAGAATCCCTTAAAACACTCATAACTCGAGATTGTATAAGGCATCCACATAAATCGAGCGTTTATAGTTCTTTCACATCCCAACAAAATCTTTCTGTCATATCAAAACCATCTGAACCTATCCCGCAGTCATATCATACACAAAAAAAGGCATGGGACCAACTTTTGGTGAGAGAGGCTCTGGCAATAAGAGAGAGAAAGTGAGGCAAAGAACACGAAGCCTTCATCCCCATCCATGGTGACGCCGGCCGGAGCTCAACCGGCTGGCGAACCTCCTCCCCTCACTTCCCAACCTCCCACCACAAACACAACTAGTTAACAACCCCTAGACTACAGTCGTTTACTCATACCCTCAACCCTAAACTCTCCCCCAACAGTAAACCCTAACTCGACAGCACAAATCTAGCCAATACCTTTCAAAAGAGCAAGCTTCTTGCAAGGTCAGCCCTATGTCAAATTTACAGAAGCTGAAGTTGATAGAATGAACATAATCGAAGGCCTTCAATATGCAGTAATCGGTAAATTTTCTTATGGGTGGCCTGACATTCAAGAGCTCCGCCGGTTAATTCCTGCTCAGTGTAGAATTAAAGGCGACTATAACATTGGGCTCCTCAGAGACAGGCAAGTGCTAATTCGATTGACGCAATGGAAAGACTTCATCAACTTCACATCGAAGGCAGTATATTATCTGAAAGTAAAAGATGGATACGAATATCAAATGAGGACATTGATTTATGATGCCAAATTCAAAGAAGAAGAAGAAACGTCAAAAGCAATGGCTTGGATTTCATTTCCAAATCTGCTACCTACTTATTTTGTTAAAGAATGCCTCTTTTCTTTAGCCTCAGTAGTTGGAAAGCTATTGCATGTAGATATGGCAACAACCAACAAAACTCGTCCAAGTTGTGCAAGAGTCAAGGTTTTAGTTGATTTGGTAACAGAACTACCAAAGAAAGATCGCATGGATATTGGGAATGAACTTACAGGGAGCATAAGAACTGAATGGGTAAAAGTTCAGTATGACTTCATACCTAAATACTGCAAATAGTGCAAGTTACAGGGTCATGACATGCTAGAATGCTAGAAGCTTTATCCTGAACTACTGAATGATGAAAAGCAGAAATCTAAGGAAAAGACAAAAGAAGCAGCACCCCTAATGATCCGGTCAAGTGGTAAGGTGTTGGCAACATTGGTCTACAATGGAAGGAAGTCAATCAAACCCAAAGCAAAGACAAACAAATAGCAGACCAATCCAAAAGTAGACTGACACTAACACCAGCTACTACAGAAGTGCAGAGATTGCAGACAAACAATAAGTTTGCAGCACTGGATATTGAACAGAGCAGAGCCAATGAAGACAATCAACTAATTGTAGCTGATGAAGCAATGAGAGGAAATACACATGCCTCAAAGGAAACACATTTAATTTCCACTCCAGGTACTAGCAAGCCATTGCAGCTTACTAAGACACAAGCAGAGGTAAATGGAAGTGGAGACAAAGCAATAACATTTGAAAGCAAAGGAACAATAGGACATTGGGTCAACGATGCTTTTATCAAGAACATCACAACAAATCAATCATGCCAAGAAATCATGATACCTGAGGTGAATGAGGCTGATAGAATCCAACTCAGTGAAGGCAAGCTATGGAGTGAGCAATTAGAAGAAGGATAAGAAGAAGAAGCAGTACCAGAAGGCATGGGAAGTGATGAGGATTCAACTGATGAGGTAGAAGAACCAAATGTACAAAGGATGAATGAAAAGGAAAAGCAACAAGACAAAAGGGAAGACCCTCAAATTAACCACAAAGATGAGGAGTTTTCAATAGCCAACAATGAGATTACAGCATCGGAAGTGAGTTTTCCAAACATCCTCACAAAGCCTCAATTAAAATCTCATAATGTTCAGAACTCTGGAGAAAAGGAAAGTAAGAGTCAAGGCAGGAATATTCAACCACAAGGAGGAGGCAACTACTATTTCATATAAAGCGACTACTAGTACAGGACAACTGAGCCACATTACAAAGATCGCAGGAATGAGCCAAGCAGACATCAATACACAATTAGTAGAATACAGAGGAGTTATTGAAAAAGGAGAGCATACAATAGAAATAGGAAGGGACATTGATCAGGAATCTATTACTCAAAACCTTATCAATGTGGCAAGACAAGCAGATATATTACCAAAGTTTATGGATGCAAGGAAATCAGCAAAAAGGGGCAAGAAAAAGCAGTGCAAGGACAATCAAAATGCAATGTCAGGGGTCTAAACCAGGAGGATCCTATCTAAATCCCACACTAAATCATGAATGGGATCATATGGAATATAAGATCAGTCAACACTCAGCAATCTTTTGAGAGACTGATCAGTATGCACAGACAACACCATTTTCAATTCATTAGGCTCATGGAACCAAAGCAGAAATTTAAAAAAATAGAGAGGTACAAAAAGAAGATTGGGATGCCAAAGTGCTATGCTAATGTTTTAAACAAGATATGGGTATTTGTGGATGATGATCATGAAGCACAAGTAATAAATGATATAAAATAGCAACTAACACTACAATTGACAAACATGGAGACACACTTTTCTTTCATTGTTACCTTTGTATATGCAAAATGTGATGCTATTGAGAGAATTGAGCTGTGGGACAGTATGTACTATCTTGCCAGAGATATATCAACGCCATGGCTTGTAGGCGGTGATTTCGATATGATATTGGATGAAGAAGAGAAGTTTGGAGGACTCCTAGTATCTCTAAATGAAGTGGAAGACTTCAGACATTGCATCAACACTTGCAATCTCTCTGAACTCAGCTTTAAGGGCAGCATCTACACATGGTGGAATGGGAGAGCAAAGGAAGATTGTATCTTCAAAAGATTGGACAGATGCCTAGCTAACTGTGCACTTTAACAATGGCAGCCATATTTGGAAGTCACTCACTTCCAAAGATAGGGTCAGACAACTGTTCTATGTTACTAGCCTGCAACCAAAATACCACACCTGCAAAGAAAGCTTTCAGATTCCTCAGTTTCTGGATAAAACGTCACTCTTTTAAAGATATGGTAAAAGAAAACTGGAAAGCAGATTTTATAGGGGATCCTTTCCTGGTATTCAACCACAAATTGAAGAAGGTGAAAAGAGCTCTATCAACATGGAGTAAAGCAACGTATGGAGACATCTTTCAAAAAATAGCGAGCCTGGAGGAAGTGGTCAAAGTACGTGAAGCAAAATTTGAGCTACAACCTACTGCACAGAATAGAGCAAGGCTGCAAAGGGTTCAGGCTGATTTAATTAGATATTTGAACTTAGAAGAGGAATTCTAGAAGCAAAAATCTGGTATGACATGGTTCATAGATGGAGACAGAAACACAAAGTTCTTCCATGCACAAGTGAATGGCAGAAGGAAGAGATTACAATTGAAGAGAATACAGGACAATCGGGGTATATGGCTAGAAGAGAAGGAAGAAATAGCAGAGGAAGCAGTTAAATTTTTCAAAGTCCAGTTCCATTAAGCAAACACCCCTACAACATTCAGAATCCTGGATCATATTCCCACATTGATGGAAAGCATAGACGCTAATATTCTAATGCATCAACCAACAGAGGAAGAAATCAAACAAGCAGTGTGTGGACTTAATGCAGAAAGTGTTGGTGGACCTGATGGTTTCAATGGTAGTTTCTATGAATCTTGCTGGGATATAATCGAGGATGACATAGTGGTATGGTAAAAGCAATTTTCAATAGAAATACTCTCCCCAAGAGTATCACACACAAACCTGTTGCTACTGCCAAAAAGGAAGGAGGTACTGACATTCTCAGACATGAGACCAATCAGTCTCAGCAATTTCAGCAATCAAATTTTCTCCACAGTGATTCATGACTGAATGGTAAGCATTTTATGAAAGCTAATCTCTGAAGAACAAGCTGGTTTTGTAAAAGGCAGAAGCATAGTGGAAAATGTCTTGCTCACTCAAGAAATTGTAACAGACATCCATTTGAGAACTAAAGCAGGCCCAAATGTGGTACTCAAACTGGACATAACAAAAGCATATGACAGGCTGTCATGGCTTTTCTTGACAAAGGTTCTGAGGAAGATGGGATTTGAAGAGAGATTCATTGGCATGATACATGGGATTGTGGCAAACAACTGGTACTCTGTTTTGGTCAATGGGGACCACATGGATTCTTTAAATCCACAAGGGGAGTCAAACAAGGCGACCCTCTGTCACCTGCCCTCTATATACTGGCAGCAGAAGCTATGTCTAGAGGACTCAATGCTTTACACTCCAACCTGTATTTCTGTTCTTTTGGACTGCCTAAAGGAGTCCTAAAATAAACCACTTAGCATATGCAGATGACACCATTATCTTTTCCTCATCAGATGAAACTTCACTCCAACTGCTAATGGAAGTGCTGACTGAATATGAAGAAGCTTCAGCCCAATTGATCAACAAGAACAAGTTAGCTATCTACATGCATCACTCCGCCTCAACACAAGTAACAGACAAAGTGCAAAGAATCACAGGAATACTGAGGCAAGATTTCCCTTTTACCTACCTGGGATGCCCAGTCTTTTACAAGAGAAAGAAGATGGATTACTATCAATTTCTCATACAAAAGGTGATGGGTAAATTGCAAAATTGGAAACGGAAACTACTCTCCATAGGGGGAAGGGCAGTGCTTATCACACATGTGTTACAAAGCATGCCCATACATCTCCTCTCTGCAGTAAACCCCCCAGCCTGTGTAATTAATAAACTACACAAGGTTATTGTACAATTTTTTTGGTGCAAATCTGTGGGAAACCAAGCAGTAACTAGGCATCATGGAATACTCTATGCTTTCCATATGAGGAAGGTGGTGTAGGCTTCAGATCATTACATGATATGTCCACAACATTGTTTTGTAAGCTATGGTGGAACTTCAGAACAAAACCAACTATGTGGAGTGCATTTATGAGTAAAAAATACTGCAAAAAGCTCAATCCTATAATAGTAGCATGGAGAGTTGGTTCTCACATATGGAGGAAAATGACAGGCTGCAGGAATATCATAGAGCATCAAATCTATTGGCAACCTAAGATGGGATCTTCGCTATTCTGGTTTGCAAACTGGACTGGACTAGGAGCCTTATATTTTGTCACCCCACCTGATTTTATATGTGATGAAACCATACAAAATATTCAGGATGTGGTGTGTGATGGTTACTGGAATGAGGAGAAGATCAAAGAGATACTCCTAGTAGAACTCGCTACACCCATACTGGAGAATATTAAACCTCCAACCTCCATTGATGCACTTGATAAACCAATATGGATGTTAGAAACCAGTGGGGAATTCACTGTCAAATCAGCTTGGGAGTACTTGAGAAAGAGGCAACATCCCCATAATGCTTACAAGAACATTTGGGTGAGAGGACTGTCATTTAAGATAGCATTCTTCATGTGGAAACTATGGAGAAACAGGATACCACTGGATGAGTTCTTCAAAAAACTGGGATACCACATGGCTTCTAAATGCAGTTGTTGTGCAGAATCTCAGGAGGAAACAAGACAACACCTCTTCTTCACTTCATATGCTGCCAAAAAAGTGTGGAAGTATTTCCTTGGCTTTGCAGGAATTAACACAGAAGGAATCACACTACACCAAGAAGGGACCAAATGCTGGACTGCAGAAGTGATCAATCGACTGAAACCAATAATGTAGGCCCTACCCTCAGTGATTGTATGGGAGTTGTGGAAGAGAAGAAACAGCCACAGACATGGAGATTAAGGCTGGATTCTGGGCCGGGCTTGGGTCTAATGGCCCTGGTAGGCCTGGGCCAAAGGCGGTCCCGGGCTTGGCGGTCCATGTGTATGGGACCGGCCCGCTACGGGCCTAAGCCCACATGGTCCTGGGCTAAATGGGTCGGGCCCGAAGGCCTAACGGGCCTAAATGGTTCCGGATATTTTTTTTTTAATCTAGGAAAATTTCTTGTAAACTATATATGCATATACTAATATAGATTGTATTATACATATATATATATATATATATATATATATATATATATTGCCTTATATAAGTCTTGTATATATTGTATATATATGTTGTATATATTGTATATATATTTTGTATATATTGTATATATATATCTATGTATATTATGTATATATATATATATGTATATATATAGTTAGTTTATATGTATTACATATATATATACACATATATTATATATGTATAACATATGTATTAGATATATAATATATATATATACCATATCATATTTAAACACAAAATAAATTGCAAAGAAATATTCAAGAGAATGTCTTATAATTTTTATTATTACGACATTAACAAAAAATTGCAATATCTTTCTTAGTCTTCCTCCCCCCCAATGGAATGAGCACAACAAGGTTACATATTAGTCTATGTATTATCTCTAACAAATCTCATAAATCCTTCAAGGTCCGGAGGAATTTCCGTTGGCGGTGATAGAAAAGAGGCTTGTTCATCACCACTTCCGGGCAAAGCCGCATCCTGCGCAAGTTCCGCTAGCATTTCTTCATAAGCTTCGTCTATATCCGGTTATGATTCTGCAAGTCCGAAATTTCTTCTTTCCGAACGGATCCAATCTCAGAAGAGTACTGCCTTTTCCAAGCTCTCCTGCATCGACGCTCTATGATCACCGATTTGAAGTCTCGCTTGACTGAAAGCGCTCTCAGATGCCACCGTTGAAGCTTGAACGGTTAAAATATCTCGAGCCATCCTTGAAAGAACCGGATAGTATTTTTGTTTGTCCTTCCACCATTCCAAAACGTTGAAGGAGTCGTCGAGATTCTCTGATTCAAGTCCCTGCGACAAATACACTTGAAGCTCATTTAGTTGTGAACTATCACCAATATTCTCATCTTGGGAACCCTTGAACTCCGTCCAAGCACTGAGGACCTTTAGGCCTGCAGTTCTTCTAGTTGAACGTGAAGTAGACGAAGTAGGAGTTGGAATATTGGGTCTAGCATGATCTAAGGCAGTTTGATAGGCATTATAAATTATTTGTGCATTTATTTTAATTGAGGCTTTTGCATCTCCAAGTGTAGCAAATTGCTCAGGTGAAAGTGATAAAGAGTTATAAATTTTAAAATACCAAAAGTGTGGACCTCCTAATTTCATTGTAGGGTTTAAAAGTGTGGCAACGCCAAAAATAGGGGGGATAGGGAAAAAATATTTTTTAAACTTAGTTCTCATAGAATCAATAGCAACTTCATAAACTACCCCACCCTCTGAAAATTGAGCAAATAAATCTGCAAGTGCATTAATATAAACTAAACAATTTGAAATAGCAGGATAGTACTGCCCAGATAAATCGTTTGTTGTTACTAAAAATTGTTCTAAAAAATCTATATGAATTTTAATGTTAGTCCAGTCTTGGTTAGTAAGGTGCTCGTCGTCATCATAATCACCACCACCTACACGAGCATTATAGGTTGCGCTAATTGGGTTTCTATATTCGTAGGCGACAACTAGACTTTCATACATATAATTCCATCTAGTTGGACAAGGATTAGGAACCTTTCTTTCCCTAAGGCCAAATTCATCACATTTTTTAAAATATTCTCTTAGTCTACTTCTACGGTTTGAGTAAAACAGCCAATTAAGAGCCATTTTTACCTTTTCAATTTCTACATTTAACAGTTTCATACCATCACCAACAATTAAATGGTAAATATGACAAATGCACCTAACATGAAAAATATTAGTAAATGCGGGATTTAAAGTACTTGTAAGCAATCCTATTGCATTGGTGTTACTAGAAGCATTATCGATTGTAATCGACATTATTTTATCTCTAATATAAAAATATCTACAAATATCTGTTACTATGCTAGCCATAAATTTACCTGTGTGGTGTGAGTTAACAATTCTATAGGCAATAATGCGTTTTTGCATTATCCAGTCCTCGTCTATCCAATGACTTGTAACGGTTAGATATCACAGTCATTGGCACTTCTACCTATATCCGTAGTAATAGCAAGGCGACGATCTATATGAGTAAATAAATATCGCAAATATTGTTCATATTCTTGTTTATATTTATAAATATCGGGCTTTACGGTTGCACGAGGCCATCCTTTATAAGTAGGGTTATAAAATCTTCTAATATATTGCACAAAATGGGGGTTCGAAGGAAAGCTATATGGTAAGTACCTAACAGTTACCATTTTTGCTAATTCTTCATGATCCTTATTTGGATCGTAATATAAAATTCCACTGGTAACAGTGTTAATTCCCGGTTGGACTAGATTTGAACCTGCACTAGGGTGAACCGGATTATCTACAATCCTCCCCTCTTCCGCAGCTTTCATTTGTAAATATCTTTGTTTATCTCTAGGGTGTTTCAATATGTGCCTAGTTAAACTACCCGTACCGCTACGGTTGCCAGTATATTTATGAGCCAACAAAGACCCACAACTTTTACACTTAGCCTTATTTTCTTCTCTTAGTTGAGTAAAAAAATTCCAAACAAGAGATATTTCCGCTCGTCTAGGAGGTCCTCTATCAAATGTAGGGGTTACTACAGGAGGGTCAGGCGAAGCATCATTTGGGTTATTAATAGGACTAGTAGGTGTATCATCTAAATCCGGTTGGGTTTCATCTAAATCATCATTTTCAGCATCATTTTCGAATATAGTTTGACTAAGATAGAGAGCGTTCATAGTTTCTTCATCTAATTAATGACCCGGTGCAACATTGTGGAAAATTTGACTATCAGAAAATTGTAAACAAGGGTTATCACTATCTAGAATAACAGGTGGAGGAGGACGGTAACAAGGGGAGGAGTACTAGCTTGGCGACTAGATTCAGCAATTTTTTATTTTCCCTTACCCTTACCACCAAACATTTCTTTCAAAGAAAAATCCATATTGATTATAATTAAACTAAATAAAACAAACACAACAACAATATTAAAAATTAAAGAGTTGGAACGAGTTCACCGAATTGACGAACAACTTCTTGAAAATTGAATATCGTTGAAGACTTGAAGACTTAAATACTTCAATTCACCAACTTGACAATTTTTCATGAAATTGGAATAATAAAGTAAGCAATTATAGAAATAAATTAGAGAGAGATTGGGAGAGATTGAGAGAATTTGTGAGTAAAATGAAATCTGGCCGTTGGCCGTTTTTTAAATTTTACCGTTAGGCCCGGACCAGGCCCGCCTGACGGTCCCGGGCCTAACGGTCCCGGGCTTCGTGGGCTTATTGGTTGGACCGGCCCGCCACGGGCTATTGCACCACTAAAGCCCAGGACCGTTTGGACTGGCCCACCAGGACCGCGGTCCCGTGCCGGTCCCGGGGCGGGCCCAGCACACAAAGCAGCCTTAATGGAGATGCAGTCACTATCAGTAGAGTAATCTACCAGATAAATTCTACTCTTAGCTACTTATCAAATTCAGAAAGCTAGGAATGCACAACATCCCACATAAATGGCCAGATATATTCACTGTGATGGAGCAATACACCCCCACCCTGAAGTACGCAAAAGTACTTTGGGAACTCCCCGGTCAAGGTTGGACTAAGGTAAACACAGATGGAGCCTCCGGAGGTAATCCAGGAAGAAGTTCCATTGGTTTTATACTGAGAGATGAAAAGGGAGATATCATATATGCATGCAGTAAAGAAATCAAAGAAGGCACAAACACAGAAGCTGAAGCACAGGCAATGGTGGAGGCCCTGAGATTCTGTATTCACAATGACTGCACTCTCATAGGCCTTCAAACTGATTCAATGACGCTTGTGAAAAGAATCAAGGGAGAATGGAGAGTGCCATGGTCCATTGATGAAACAGTTTCAAAGATCAGGAAATTGATCGCAAATTACAATATTGTAATAACACACACATTCAGAGAATGCAACAAAATGCCAGATCACCTGGCCAACTATGCACTGGACAGTGGACCAATGAAATGTTACTGTTTTGATGATTTGGATATACAAATTAGAAGACTGCTCAACAGTGATAAGAGCCAATGCCCATACTTAAGAATAAGAGTGGCAAGAAACTAGAGGCAGTAACATTGCCAAAGGGCAAGCAACCTGGTGGAAAATTAAATATCAATGCTAAAGAAAGAATAGGACAGTGGCTTTACACTAAATTCTCTTTTTTTCTTACAGGGAACAGAGGAACAACTAAAATTGCATCTCAACCACACCAACTAATTCATATAGTCAGGAGAAACTGGAGATCAATCTAGTAGCAACAAAGAAAAACTGAAGCACAAACTGCCAACACTGCTAAATACAACAAAGGCTTGATACTTCCACAACAACTGCTGCCATATGATGTACCATGGAACAGCATCACACAGACACAATGTTACCAGGGCTATCACCAAAAACAGCATCACAACATCAGCAATGAGGAGAAAATGGATAACTGGATACAATCTAACATGATGCTTTTCTTGCAGGAAATGCTGAAAAGGGCTACCATCAATTCCTGCTCACAAATTTAATCACCAGTACATTGGAATCAAGCTGCAATGAAATTCTAATCACTGGGAGGAGACAAGCTACTCATTACATTGCTCCTGTAGTTGGCAAGCCAGAACACGAGTGTAACCAAACGAAGTATGGCACTAGTAAGAAGCCAATGAGAGGCCATGATGAGAAGCAGTCATATGCACTGTCGATTGCAAGCTCAATATTATACCTGGGCTGCCACCACAAGCATCATCACAACATTTGTAATGAGGAGAAAGTGGATATGTGGATTCAATCTAACATGAAGTTTTTGCTTGGGGGACATGCTAGAGGCTGTTATCAACACCTGCTCAATTCTTCAACCACCAGCACCTTGAATTCAAGCAACGGTGAAGTCACTATGAGAGGTTATACTACTGCTAAAGAAGCAATGTGGCATCACATTGCCTCTTTGGTTAGTAGGCTGGATCCCAATTACTCCAATCAAACTCAGCAAACACTTAAACACAATCCCAGCAAAGCTCTCAACTCTGTAGATAATTTGGAGGAAGCCAGATCATTGCTGCAATTGCAACGTATGATAGTAGCATTTCTAATGCTCAATCTATTGCAATCACAACAATCATCATGGATCCCCCTTACTAGCATACAACACTGCAATTCAGCAAGTACACTACTACATTACAGCAGCAACACAGGAGCAATAAGATGGATATTCTCTAGCAACATAAAGCAATGGTACCCAGCCTACACACAACTTAACAGAAACAACAACATGGACTGGCAATCACAGAACCTGCAGCAACTACAGTAGCCAAAAGCACACCTAACAGATAATCAACAGAAGCATTACCCCATAGATCACAGGACCACAAAGCACTCAAATCACCATGCAAATCAAAGACAACTGCCATTTCATCAGGAGCAAACAAGAATCCAACATAATAGCAGCATACATACCATCTTCACCTGTACCCAGCACCCTTCACAGTATTGTAAGCAGTCCAGATTATTGTTGCAGTTGCAAGGTGTGGTATTAGCACCCCTGGTACTCAATCTGTTTCAACTACAGCAATTATCTTGGACATTCCCAGCCACATTGCAATACTGGAAACCTGACTTTACTCAGCAGCACATCAGCAATCCACAGAGCCAATAGCCATCACAGGAAACTGAAACACCAACAGACTCTCATCAGAAACAGCACAGGAGCAAGGATATACACAGGAGTGAAGCACATCAGCAACAGCTTCAAGACATAGAAACTCAGCCAGCATATTTGTCACGACCCCAAAATCCCAACCCGGTCGTGATGGCGCCTCTCGTGAAGACAAGCCAGCCAATCCAACTAAACCTCGATTTAAACAGTTAGCAACACGAAAATAATATAAGAATAGTTTAACAACAGGAATTAGCGGAAAATGTAGGGAACCATCCCGACTACAGCCCGAACCGGGGTGTCACCAAGTCATGAGCCACTAATGAAATCCTAATAATAAAATAACTATTACAATATCTTTGGCATGATTGTTTGAAAATAGTGGAAACAACAAGGTAGAAGAGATACGGGCTGCGGACACTAGTAGCTACCTCGTAGTCTCTGAATCACCGCTCTGACAATAGTAGTCAATACCTCGGAGCGGAACCGACAACGCCTGAATCTGCACACATGGTGCAGGGAGTAATGTGAGTACTTCCAACTCAGTGAGTAATACATATAAATAATGACTGAAAGTAAGAAACACATAAGACTTAGATAAATCCACGATGGAACAGTAATAACATGTAACATCTCAAATAGATAACATGAAGTAAACGGAAACAAC
>MCJB01033210.1:0-40523 GCA_002018475.1 Nicotiana obtusifolia | reverse complement strand
TACCTCACCTCAACATAGCACTATGAGGTGCAAATTCGGGGTTTCAAACCCTCAGGACATCATTTACAAACATTACTCACCTCAAATCGGCTAAATCCTTAGCCCGCGACGCCCTTGCCTTTTGAATTGGCCTCCATGTGCGTCGAATCTGTCCAAATTCAGAACAATTACATCACAATATGTCGTGGGAACAAAGCCCAAGTGAAACAATCGAAAAACACCAAGAAATCCCGAAATTAGCAAAACCCGAGCCCCGGGCCCACTTCTCGAAGTTAAAAATTTTTAACATCAACGGGTTCCTTATCTCCCCACGAGTTCGTACATATCAAAAGTTCTCAAATCCGGCCCCAAATGGTCCTCCAAATACCCAATTAAAATTTCAAAATCCCAAGCCCTATTTCTTCCATTTTTAGCAAGACTTCAATGATTTTCTCGGTGGATTTCNAATAAAATCCCGTGGCGGCGTGCCATCCGATCCATAAAAAAAATCATTTGAAAACATCATTTAATTTTCAAAACTGAGTTCAAATAATGATTCAAATCAGTGACAAATACCCCTGAAGGGTTTGCATAACCGGCACGAAGCCCAAATATGATTTCAGTAAATAGTGATAAATACCCCTGAAGGGTTCACATAACAGGCAAGAAGCCCAAATCATGATGATATCAAACAGGTTTCAATCAAATATGTAGTAAAATCATAAATCGGGATGGACAAAGCCCCAATCCCCAGTAGTAAACGACCCCATGCTCATCATTGAGCATGTGCCTCAACTCAATATAGCATTATGATGTGCAATCCGGGGTTTCAAACCCTCAAAACATCATTTACAAACATTACTCACCTCAAACCGGCTAAATCCTTAGCCCACGACGCCTTTGCCCTTCAAATTGGCCTTCACGTGCGTCAAATCTATCCAAATTCAGAACAAATACGTCACAATATGTTGAGGGAACAAAACCCTAGCAAAAACAATCAAAATACCAAGAAATCCCAAAATTAGCAAAACCCGAGCCCCGGGCCCACTTCTGGAAGTTCAAAAATTTTCACATCAACGGGTTCCTTATCTCCCCACGAGTTCGTACATATCAAAAATTCTCAAATCCGGCCCAATATGGTCCTCCAAATACCCAATTAAAATTTCAAAATCCCAAGCCCTATTTCTTCTATTTTTAGCAAGACTTCAAATGATTTTCTAGGTAGATTTCACAATATAAACGAGTTTTAGGTCCAAAATTCTTACCTCCAATCGATTCTCCTTGAATCCCTCGTTAATTTCCTTCAAGAACCTCCAAAAATGGCCAACTATGGGTGAAAACATACCCAAAATCGCGGACAAAATAAGGCTTAAAACATTCTGCTCAGGCTTCATGGAGTTGTACTTGCGCTGTGCAGGTTGTACATCCTCTTATCATTTTTTCCCTTGCTGTACACCTTCTATTAAAACGCTCATAACTCCTTGTGGAAATATCCGAATGAGCAACGGTTTGAAGATTTAGATACTAGACTCGAAGATATTTCATTTGATAGTTTGTACACTACACAACTCTTTATATATTCCCAGATATGAGTTTCTAAAATGCATCGAGAAGTTCTGTCAAAACTGCTCCACCAGCCAACTTCGATCTATCGTAACTTTCTGTATGTATGTCCAAATGATGAATTCTTTATTATTCTGGAAACTAGATTCAAAGGACTACAACTTTCATGTTTTGCAATTTTTTTGATTCCTTATATATTGCAAGATGTGAGCTTCCAAACGGGACTACACGCATCAGTTTTTTTTTCTGCAATTTTCTGCAGATTTTTTCATCTTTTCCGAAGATGAAATAGTTCGTTTAACCACCCAAAACTCACCCGAGCCATTTGGAACCCCGTCCGGATATACCAACAAGTCCTAAAACATACTACGGACTTAGTCGAGGCCTAAAATCACATCCAACAATGTTAAAAACACGAATCATACCCCAATTCAAGCCTAATGAAACTAATAAATTCCAACTTTTACATTCGATGCCGAAACCTATCAAATCGAGTCCGATTGACCTCAAATTTTGCACACAAGTCATAAATGACATAACGGACCTATGAACTTTTTCAAAACTGGATTCCGACCCCGATATCAAAAAGTCAACCCCTCGGTCAAACTTTCCAAAAATCTTCTATTTTCCAACATTCGCCAAAATGCGTTGAATTGTCCCAAGGACTTCCAATTTCAAATCCGGACATACGCCTAAGTCCGAAATCACCATACGAAGCTATAGCAACTCTCGGAATTCCATTCCGACCCTCGGATCAAAATCTTGCCTAACAACCGGAAATCGCCAAAATACTAACTCCACCAGTTCAAGCCTAATTCTACACGGGACCTCCAAAACCAATTTCGATCACACTCCTAAGTCATAAATCACCTCCCGAAGCTAACCGAGCCATCGGAACTCACATCCGAGCCCTCTAACTCTTAAGTTAACATCTGGTTGGCTTTTCCAACTTAAATCTTCTTAAAAGAGACTAAGTGTCTTATTTCTTACCAAACCCGCTCCAAACGCAAATTACTCAACTCGATCACATAGAACATGGATAACGAAGCATAATGAGACGGAAAATGGAAAAAACGGAGCGGTAACTCACGAGACGACTAGTCGGGTCGTCACATTCTCCCCCACTTAAACAAACGTTCGTCCTCGAACATGCCAAAAGTTATTCCGAGGACATTAAATTTCTAAGTGTATTATTACACGCACTCGCGGGTGATTCCACGTCATCTTAATTTAACATGTATCCGACAACACCATCTCAATTGAAGATTATTTCTTTTATCCACATTTATTAACTTCAAAGCCAAATTTCTCACAGCCCAATTATTTCAACACAGCGTGTTAGTCTCAAACGGCTGTAGCAACTCGTTCTTACGCGCCCATCATATGTATGCCCATAACCACGTCTCTGGTTATAATAGTTGTTCATAATTAATTCCAGCATCGTCAATTAACCTCATATTAACCAAAACCTCCTGTCAAACTTTCACAACTCTGACAGCAATTCACAAGGCATGAAGACCTCATAATTATTTACTCGAATTAACGAGTCACATTTAACACCACCTGAACACTCCCCTTGTAGGCTAAAACTCAATCATTACAGCACGAATATGGCAAAATACACACAAAAACACATAGAAGAATTATCAAATAAGCCTAACAGGCATGGCTCCCTGTCAGTACTATAGTACAAATTTAATTTAATAGAGGAAGAATTTAAAACACATAAATTTTCATCGCAAGGATCTCGTCCTTATATAACTTCCACTGCGGCTCATAGCCCAGTTAAGCATTTCACATCATATTAAAAATGCGAGGATCTCGTCCTCAACTCTGAATCACAAGTAATATGCACATCATGCCAACCGAAATCTATCCATTTCTCCCTAAAAAGTAATTTCCTTTAATCGAAATCACGACACATAATGAACTCCCATACCGGTAGGGCATATAATTCATAAGGCTTTAATCACTTATCCCGAAATTACATCAAAACCCACTGTAGTGAGTAACAGAAAGTCACTTTTGGACTCATAGCCCTCACTAGTGTACAAAACAAAAATGGTAGACACAGCTAAGACTATCAAAATATCCCAACAGGGATAAACACAGTAGTAGAGTGCAAATTCACAAACTCACCATATAAGTTGATTGCCCATAATAACATCCTCCGACCACAATAACTAGAATTCCAGGAATCTGGTGCCTGCAACACATCGCGTGACGCATATAAATCATGTTCCAAATCTCGCAATACTGCCACGACGAAAGAAACGTGTAGAAGCTCGTAGCCACCTACCGAATCAATAATTCACGGAGTCTCTCATCCTGTCAAGAACCATTACCTCATTTTGAACTGAATAACGATATTTCCTTTTAATGTGCCTTATATAAATCTGATTGTATAGATTTCAGCTCCAATAATCTTGTCTCACTCGGTGCAAGCTGCTCATGCAATAAGCCGCCTCAAACACCGACTCAGCTCTCATATGGCGCCAACAATGCCCCAACAAGCTACAATTTGAACATGACACATAATGAGGAACAAACTCTGGAAAAAAATTATCCAGCCCGCATAATGAATAAAACGGTCAAACAGATGTTACGAACCCTTCTCAAAGGATGAGAAGCAAAATACGCAGGAATAGGTATAGGGGACCGTACTCAACATAACACTGTTGCGGCACGCAACCCGATCCACACATGATACCGTTGTGCCGCGCAACCCGATCCAAACATGATACCGTTACACGAGATTAAAAGAATTTCTCATAACCCCTAAACTATTAGTAGAATGAATACTTCATTGGCTAGAACCCCTTTCACTCAACTCATTTCAGAATAACCATGGCAACATGCAACTGAATTCCCATAACCACAGAAAATACAAACCTCAAGTTGTGGTGTAAATCATCATGACTCTTCTGGAGTCCATTCACACAAAAGGGCCATTCGAAGCAATATCTCCCAAATCAATCAAGTCATGGTGGCTATCGGACCTGCACGTACAACCACATACCACATGTAAAACTTCACACGCCGAAGGAACTAATCATTACCACCATCACACCGATTGAATCATTGCTAACCGACCCAATTTCTTTCAATTTACTCTTGACCTGACTTAGAAATATAATAGCTCCATTCACAACATAGCGGACTCAATTCGCATTCACCTCGAGTGACCCGAATCGCGAGACCACAAATCTTTAGGCACTGCACTTTAATTATTGAATCCACTGGGACTGGTATCGAGAGTCAGTCACTATGACCTAGTCTCGAAGATAACCAACTCCAATGCTCCACTAGCACATGACAACCTCTCGAAGAAGCAACCGACTGTGCTCTTTTCCATGTACATCACGTCCACAAAACATAAGCTCCGAGTCTTCCTAAAAACCTAAACATGCATCAATAACGCCGAATACAGCACACGCCCATCTAGTTCTTTGCTGAATTACCCCTAATATTTCCTTTTCTTAGTCACAAATACACTGCCAACGTACCGATAACCAGAAACCGCACAAGCAGACAACCACGCGATCCAATTGTAAACGGTGGGGCTCTCCCCCACTTAGCTCTAAGCCACCGTCACATAATGTAGAGCCCACAAGGATTCCTCCTTCTCAATTACCAAGATCTCACACCATTAACATGACAGGCTTGTCGAAGTCTTTGTTAAGCTTTTCATGAACATCCTGGATCACAAGTCATGATCACACATTCGACCTCTTGCTGGTTAGCAAGTAGTATACCTCGTGGAAGCTTCATCGACATCACGCCACCGCTAACCTGCTCACAGGAGATACCCCACCTGTGGAATTCCTTACCGGCATCTTCTAATGATGCTGCACTAGGTACAACTACCCCGTAATCAGCAAATTTCCTGAGCTCATGCTCGCCCACCAGCTGTATAAGTCTGCTCCTTCCCTATTGACATCAACTGAAAGTTCAACCATACTTTACGAACTCAAGTCATATTGCACCTGAAACGATAATCAGATCTTCACACCCCTATTCATTTCAGACAAACTCCTTTCTGCCATCTTCGATCTTTCTCCGTACGACAACTATCACTCCAAATAAAATACGTAGGCCAAATCACCTTCCATCGTGATTCCCAAACCGTTCTACACTTTCTCAAGGCACGCGGCTATCCTACCGCAGAATCCATATGCTAATCTATCACTCTTATTTCGGTTAAGCCATCTCCTTTAAGCAACTTTACAACCTCTGCTTCTCATTCTTGGCCTGCTAGTACTTCAACCACCGTGAAGCACTTCCNATAGTTGTTCATAAATAATTCCAGCATCGTCAATTAACCTCATATTAACCAAAACCTCATTTCAAATTTTCACAACTACGACAGTGATTCACGAGGCATGAAGACCTCATAATTATTTACTCGAATTAACGAGTCACATTTAACGCCACCTGAACACACCCCTTGTAGGCTGAAACTCAATAATTACAGCACAAATATGGCACAATACGCACAAAACACATAGAAGAATTATCAAATAAGCCTAACAGGCATGGCTCCCTATCAGTACTATAGTGCAGATTTAATTTAAAAGAGGGAGAATTTAAAACACATAAATTTTCATCACAAGGATCTCGTCCCCATATAACTTCCACCGTGGCTCATAGCCCAGTTAAAGCTTTTCACATCATATTAAAAATCCAAGGATCTCGTCCTCAACTCTGAATCACAAGTAATATGCACATCGTGCCAACCGAAATCTATCCATTTCTCCTTTAAAAATAATTCCCTTTAATCGAAATCACGACACATAATGAACTCTCATACCGGTAGGGCATATAATTCATAAAGCTTTAATCAATTATCCCGTAATTACATGAAAACCCACTGTAGTGAGTAACAGAAAGTCACTTTTGGACTCATAGCCCTCAATAGTGTACAAAACAGAAATGATAGACACGACTAAGACCAACAAAATCTCCCAACAGGGATAAACACAGTAGTAGAGTGCAAATTCACAAACTCACATATTAGTCGATTGCCCATAATAACATCCTCCGACCACAATAGCTGAAATTTCAGGAATCTAGTGCCCGCAACACATCTCATAACGCATATAAATCCCGTTCCAAATCTCGCAATATTGTCACGACGAAAGAGACGTGTAGAAACTCGTAGCCACCTACCGAATCAGTAATTCATGGAGTCTCTCATCCTGTCAAGTACCATTACCTCATTCTGAACTGAATAACGATATTTCCTTTTAATGTGCCTTATATAAATCTGAATGCATATATTTCAGCTCCAATAATCTCGTCTCACCCGGTACAAGTTGCTCATGCAATAAATCTCCTCAACGCCGACTCAGCTCTCATATGGCGCCATCAATGCGCCGACAAGCTACAATTTGAACATTTCACATAAAGAGGAACAACTCTGGAAAAGAATTATCCAGCCCGCGTAACGAATAAAACGGTCAAACAAATGTTACGAACCCTTCTCAAGGGATGAGAAACAAAATACGCAGGAATAGGTATAGGGGACCGTACTCAACATAACACTGTTGCGGCACACAACCCGATCCATACATGATATCATTACGCGAGATTAAAGAATTTCTCATAACCCCTGAACTATTAGTAGAATGAATACTTCTTTGGCTAGAACCCCTTTCACTCAACTCATTTCAGAATAACCATGGCAACAGGCAACTGAATTCCCATAACCACAGAAAATACAAACCTCAAGTTGTGGTGTAGCCATCATGACTCTTCTGGAGTCCATTCACACAAAAAGGCCCTTCGAAGCAATATCTCCGAAATCAATCAAGTCGTGGTGGCTATCGGACCTGCACGTACAACCACATACCATATGTAAAGCTTCACACGCCGAAGGAACTAATCATTGCCACCATCACACCGATTAAACCATTGCTAACCGACCCAATTTCTTTCAATTTACTCTTTACCTGACTTAGAAATATAATAGCTCCATTCACAACATAGTGAACTCAATTCGCATTCACCTCGAGTGGCCTGAATCACGAGACTACATTGTCTCAATACTCGTGAACCATCTCATACCCTCTTTAGGTGCTCAATATTATCTCAGACTGGTACACCCATTTTGCAAGACCTTTTGCGAATCCGAAGCTATCTTTTTTTTTCTCCAATACTGCACCGTATACCCGATGGTAACATAGAATATTCCAAGTTTCATTCGCAACCCACTGTGAAGACTCAATCCTTAACCACACATCGGACTCGAAATCCTTTGGCAGTGCACTTTAATTCTTGAATCCACTAGGACCATTATCGAGAGTCAATTACTCTGACCTAGTCCCGAAGATAACCAACTCCAACGCTCTACTAGCACATGACAACCTCTCAAAGAAGCAACTGACTGCGCTCTTTTCCATGTACATCACGTCCACAAAAACATAAGCTCAGAGTCTTCCCAAAAACCTGAACATGCATCGATAACGCCGAATATAGCACACGCCCATCTAGTTCTTTGCTGAATTACCCCTAATATTTCCTTTTCTTAGTCATAAATACTCCGCCGACGTACCGATAACCAGAAACCGCACAAGTAGACAACCACGCGATCCAATTGTAAATGTGGGGCTCCCCCCACTTAGCTCTAAGCCACCGTCACATAATGTAGAGCCCACAATGATTCCTCCTTCTCAATTACCAAGATCTCGCACCATTAACCCGACAGACTTCTTGAAGTCTTTGTTAAGCTTTTCATGAACATCCTGGATCACAAGTCATGGTCACACATTTGACCTCTTGCTGGGTAGCAAGTACTATACCTCGCGGAAGCTTCATCGACATCACGCCACCGCTAACCTGCTCACAGGAGATAACCCACCTGTGGAATTCCTTACCGGCATCTTCTAATGATGCTGCACTAGGTACAACTACCCGTAATCAGCAAATTCTCCTGAGCTCATGCTCGCCCACCAGCTGTATAAGTCTGCTCCTTCCCTATTGACATCCACTGAAAGTTCAACAATACTTTACGAACTCAAGTCATATTGCACCTGAAACGATAATTAGATCTTCACACCCCTATTCATTTCAGACAAACTCCTTTCTGCCATCTTCGATCTTTCTCCGTACGACAACCATCACTCCAAATAAAATACCTAGGCCAAATCACCTTCCATCGTGATTCCCAAACCGTTCTACACTTTCTCAAGGCACGCGACTATCCTACCACAGAATCCATATGCTAATCTATCACTCTTATTTCGATTAAACCATCTCCTTTAAGCAACTTTTCAACCTCTGCTTCTCATTCTTGGCCTACTAGTACTTCAACCACCGTGAAGCACTTCCTGCCATGTCGTTCCTCACACTTTGCTGCTCACGTGTTGCATCAAATCGAAATCCATCTCTACAGCACCCGAACCAATAAAATATTACCGACTCTAAGCCTCTTCGAAGATCATCTTTCTCGAGCCATCCACACTAGAAATACTAATTCGATTTTGGACCGCTGCACACAGCTATCTGTGGCAACCACCCCTCAGGCACCATTTCACAGCACCATGCCCGAAGGCAAAATCCAAGAAGACCGTAACACCGGCGAAACATAATGCATTCAAACAAGGACGACGACACCGCATCATATTGAAAATTCCATCATGCTTGAAAATATCAAGTCTTGTTTCTTCATCAACCAAACATATACATCTATAGTCCGACTGCCTTTCCTTCGCTAGAATTAAATGCTGAACCTTTAAATCATACACTGGGAAATCCTCCTTTCGAGTCATTCACTGCCGTTCCATATATAAGCACTCTACCATTTCACCAACATTGTATGACAACAATGCATAGACATCGTAGCAATTCGTGTACGGTCTCTAAACCATAGAAGATACAGATATTAAGCTGGAACATAAAAACATCCTTTCACAAGACAGCGATAATAGCCTGCCCGAACACGCATCTCGCACCACGTCTGTAGTACCACTACAACTCCTCGACGCCTAATTGATAACAAGCGCTTCGCGCCGCATAAGATTGAGTAGGAAGGAAATAAAGACATAAGCCTCAATAGAATCAAACCGCACGATAAGAATATCAAGAATATGAAGTTTTCCTAAAAAGGTTCTGCAGCCTCTCGAAGATAAATACAGACGTCTCCGTACCGATCCGCGAGACTCTACTAAAACCGCTCATGACTCGTGAGACCTATGTAACCTAGGCTTTGATACCAAGCTGTCACGACCCCAAAATCCCAAACCGGTCGTGATGGCGCCTCTCGTGAAGACAAGCCAGCCAATCCAACTAAACCTCGATTTAAACAGTTAGCAATGTGAGTACTTCCAACTCAGTGAGTAATACATATAAATAATGACTGAAAGTAAGAAACACATAAGACTTAGAGAAATCCACGATGGAACAGTAATAACATGTAACATCTCAAATAGATAACATGAAGTAAACGGAAACAACACCAACACAACCAAAAATGCAATGCAATGAAATGCAATGCAAGTCATGACTATCGTGGCGGCGTGCCACCCGTTCCCTGGGTACCCGGCGCTTACTGTGGGGGATTCAGTAGCGCAATATCTCGTGACGGCGTGTCACCCGATCCATGCACATTACATCTCGTGGCGGCGTGCCACCCGATCCATTAAAATCAAATCCCGTGGCGGCGTGCCACCCGATTCATTAAAATCCAATCCCGTGGCGGCGTGCCACCCGATTAATTAAAATAAAATCCCGTGGCGGCGTGCCACCCGATCCATTAAAATCAAATCCCGTGGCGGCGTGCCACCCGATCCATAAAAAAAAATCATTTTGGAAACATCATTTAATTTTCAAAACTGAGTTCAAATAATGATTCAAATCAGTGACAAATACCCCTGAAGGGTTTACATAACCGGCACGAAAGCCAAATATGATTTCAGTAAACAGTGATAAATACCCCTGAAGGGTTCACATAACCGGCAAGAAGCCCAAAATATGGCAAGAAACCCAAATCATGATGATATCAAACAGTTTTCAATCAAATATGTAGTAAAATCATAAATCGGGATGGACAAAGCCCCAATCCCCAGTAGTAAACGAACCCATGCTTATCATTGAGCATGTGCCTGAACTCAATATAGCATTACGATGTGCAATCCGGGGTTTCAAACCCTCAGAACATCATTTACAAACATTACTCACCTCAAACCGGCTAAATCCTTAGCCCACGACGCCTTTGCCCTTGAAATTGGCCTTCACGTGCGTCAAATCTATCCAAATTCAGAACAAATACGTCACAATATGTTGAGGGAACAAAACCCAAGCAAAAACAATCAAAAATACCAAGAAATCCCGAAATTAGCAAAACCCGAGCCCCGGGCCCACATCTCGAAGTTCAAAAATTTTCACATCAACGGGTTCCTTATCTCCCTACGAGTTCGTACATATCAAAAGTTCTCAAATCCGGCCCCAAATGGTCCTCCAAATACCCAATTAAAATTTCAAAATCCCAAGCCCTATTTCTTCCATTTTTAGCAAGACTTCAATGATTTTCTAGGTGGATTTCACAATATAAACGAGTTTTAGGTCCAAAATTCTTACCTCCAATCGATTCTCCTTGAATCCCTCGTTAATTTCCTTCAAGAACCTCCAAAAATGGCCAACTATGGGTGAAAATATACCCAAAATCGCGGACAAAATAAGGCTAAAAACTTTCTGCCCAGGCTTCATGGAGTTGTGCTTGCGCTGTGCAGGTTGTACATCCTCTTATCATTTTTTCCCTTGCTGTACCCCTTCTATTAAAATGCTCATAACTCTTTGTGGTAATATCCGAATGAGCAACGGTTTGAAGATTTAGAAACTAGACTCGAAGATCTTTCATTTGATAGGTTGTACACTACATAACTCTTTATATATTCCGAGATATGAGTTTCTAAAGTGCATCGAGAAGTTCTGTCAAAACTCCTCCACCAGCCAACTTTGATCTATCGTAACTTTCTGTACATATGTCCAAATGATGAATTCTTTATCATTCTGGAAACTAGATTCAAAGGACTACAACTTTCATGTTTTGAAATTTTCTGATTCCTTATAGATTGCATGATATCAGCTTCCAAACTGGACTACACACATCAGTTTTTTTCTGCAATTTTCTGCAATTTTCTGTAGATTTTTTTTCATCTTTTCCAAAGATGAAATAGTCCGTTTAACCACCCAAAACTCACCCGAGCCATTCGGGACCCCTTCCGGATATACCAAAAAGTCCTAAAACATATTACGGATTTAGTCGAGGCCTTAAATCACATCCAACAATGTTAAAAACACGAATCATACCCCAATTCAAGCCTAATGAAACTAATAAATTCCAACTTCTACATTCGATGCCGAAACCTATCAAATCGAGTCCGATTGACCTCAAATTTTGCACACAAGTCATAAATGACATAACGGACCTATGAACTTTTTCAAAACTGGATTCCGACCCCGATATCAAAAAGTCAACCCCTCGGTCAAACTTTCCAAAAATCTTCTATTTTCCAACATTCGCCAAAATGCGTTGAATTGTCCTATGGACTTCCAATTTCAAATCCGGACATACGCCTAAGTCCGAAATCACCATACGAAGCTATAGCAACTCTCGGAATTCCATTCCGACCCTCGGATCAAAATCTTGCCTAACAACCGAAAATCGCCAAAATACTAACTCCACCAATTCAAGCCTAATTCTACACGGGACCTCCAAAACCAATTTAGATCACACTCCTAAGTCATAAATCACCTCCCGAAGCTAACCGAGCCATCGGAACTCACATCCGAGCCCTCTAACTCATAAGTCAACATCTGGTTGGCTTTTCCAACTTAAACCTTCTTAAAAGAGACTAAGTGTCTCATTTCTTACCAAACCCATTCCAAACGCAAATTACTCAACTCGATCACATAGAACATGGATAACGAAGCATAATGAGACGGAAAATGAGAAAAATGGAGCGGTAACTCACGAGACGACTAGCCGGGTCGTCACACCTCTACCTTGCCGTCTCGGAAGTAGCGGTAAGTGGAGTCCTAGTTTGAGAGGAACAAGGTACGCAGTTTTCAATTTATTATGTTAGCAGAACATTAGGTGATGCTGAAACTAGATACCCTCATTTAGAAAAACTGTCACTCGCTTTATTGAGTGCCTTCAGGAAACTGAAACCTTACTTCCAATGCCACCCCATATGCATCGTAACGACTTACCCATTAAGAAACATAATGCATAAGCCCAAGCTCTCCGGCCGATTGGCCAAATGGGCTATCGAAGTAAGTGGGTATGATATCGAATATCGACCCCAAACCACGATTAAATATCAGGTGTTGGCGGATTTCGTCGCCGATTTTGCGCCATCGCTAATACCCGAGGTCGAAAGAGAGCTAATGACCGGATCGGGTACTCCTTTGGGAGTGTGGACCTTGTTCACAGATGGTGCCTCGAATGCGAAGGGATCGGGGCTTGGTATCGTGCTAAAGCCCGCAACCAGTAATACGATTCGACAATCTATCAAAACTGTAAAACTAACTAATTACGAAGCGGAATATGAGGCTATGATTGTAGGTTTAGAACTAGCCAAAGGCCTGGGAACGGAGATAATCGAAGCTAAGTGCGATTCTCTCCTTGTGGTGAATCAAGCCAACAGGACTTTCGAAGTCAGGGAAGGACGAATGTAGAGATATTTAGACAAGCTACAAGTTACACTGCATAGGTTAAAAAATGGACCCTACAACACATACCTCGAGAGCAAAACCGTGAGGCCGATGCCCTCGCCAATTTGGGATCATCGGTCGAAGATGATGAAATCGAATCCGAGAAGGTCGTACAACTCATGAGGTCGGTAGTGGAAGAAGGACACGTCGAGATCAATTCAACAAGTCTAACATGGGATTGGAGGAACAAATACATAGAGTATCCAAGCTCCGAAAACCTCCCCTCGGACCCAAAAGAATCAAGAACCTTGCGTACAAAGGCGGCTCAGTTCTGTTTTTCCGATGACAGAACCTTATTTAGAAGGACGTTCGGTTGCCCCCTCGCGATATGTCTCGGACCAGGCGACACCGAATACATTTTAAGAGAAATACACGAAGGCACTTGCGGGAATCATTTCGGTGTCGAACCCCTGATCCGAAAAATAATCAGGGCCGGTTATTATTGGATCGATATGGAAAAGGACGCGAAGGAGTTCGTTCGCAAATGTAACAAATGTCAAAGACATGCCCCGATGATCCATCAGCCCGGGGAAACGTTGCATTCGGTCTTATCACCATGGCCGTTCATGAAATAGGGAATGGACATCGTCGTCCCTCTTCCCTACACACCAGTTAAGGCTCAATTCATTCTTTTTATGACTGATTTTTTTTCAAATGGGTTGAAGCGCAGGCATATGAGAAGGTTAGGGAAAAAGAAGTGATCGAGTTCATTTGGGATCACATCATATGTCCGTTTGGGATGCCATCAGAGATCGTGTGCGACAATGGGAAATAATTCATCGGCAGCAAAGTGATGAAGTTCCTCGAAGATAACAAGATCAAAAGGATCCTATCAACGCCCTATCATCCCAGCGGCAATGGACAAGCCGAATTTACCAACAAAATCATACTTCGAAATCTCAAAAAGAGGTTAGCTTACGCGAAGGGGAAATGGAAAGAGATATTGCCTGAAGTCCTATGGGCGTATCGTACAATCGAGAAAACCAGCACCGAAGCTACCCCCTTCTCCCTAGTGTACGGTGCTGAAGCTTTGATACCGGTCGAAGTTGGTGAACCAAGCGTCTGGTTTCGATATACAAGCGAGGAATCGAATCGCGAGGCTATGAATACGAACCTGGAACTATTAGACGAAAGAAGGGAAGCAGCACTTTTTCGATTGGCCGCCCAAAAACAAAAGATCAAAAGATACTACAACAGGAGAACCCATCTTCGACATTTCAACATCGGAGATCTAGTACTCAGGAAAGTCACACCCAACACTCGAGACCCGAACAAAGGGAAATTGGGACCGAGTTGGGAAGGACCTTATTCCATAATAAAGATCACCGGAAAGGGATCGTACAAGCTCAGAATAATGGACGACGAACAGCTTCCAAACAATTGGAACATAAATCACTTGAAACGATACTACTGTTGAGGTACGGTCTTTCACTCTTCATTTTTTGCTTGTTTCTATTTATGTTACATCGACAAACTAACACTCGCAGTTATCAAGTAAAGTAACCTTGAACCGGAAAGTACAGGACATTAGGAGTGAAAGCACGCGTTGCACTCTTTTTTCCTTCGACCGGTTTTGTCCCAAATTGGGTTTTACGGCAAGGTTTTTAACGAGACAACCAGAAAACGTGCTAACTTATATTTGAAGACCAGTCGCATATCGAAGACAACAATATTTGGTGCTAAACTTCGATCGACCTCAAATATCGGAAGACTGCTTAGCTACTTCAATTCGGGGAAACTTCTCAAAGATCATTAGGAATCGATGTAACGGTCAAACGGTCAAAGGAACCGTAACCAAATAGATTGATCTATCCCCTAAATAAATTGTACAAGCACATGAATACGAATAAAGTTCTCTTGCACCAATATTCTGTCACCGAGCCCAAGGGCCATTTCGATTTTCTTTGTTCAATCAAATACTGACATTATTCAGGGATTTATCCGAAAATCAAATTTAATCAAAGGGGAATAAGACCTACTAAGGCAAACCCCCATTTCTTAAAAGGCTAAGGCCATACCGAGCTCAAAGGGGAATAAGACCTACTAAGGCAAAGCCCGATTTCTTAAAAGGCTAAGGCCATGCTGAGTTAATGAAACTCGAAGAGTAATACGACCTATTGAGGCAAACCCTGAATCTTTACGAGGCTAAGGCCCTATCAAGTTAATCGAAGGAAAGAAAAGTCTACTAAGGCATATCCCAAAATTGGCCAAATCCAAACTGAGTTCGAAGAACAGAAAATTCACCAAGACGAACCATTGGTTCTAATAAAAAGAATCGAAACAAGTCAACAAGGAAAGGGAAAAAGACTTTTATATATATATGCACAAGATATGTTTACAAAGGTGGGGACTTCAATACAAAAAAAAAAGGAGAAGAGAAAGAAGGCGCTTCATTCCGAGTTCTCGGAGTCATATTCTTCCGGGAAGGCTTGTTTTCTGACTTCGGCTTCGATCCTTTTGGCATCATCGATCTCGGCTGATAGATCAAAGCCTCGATCTTTTATTTCCTCGAGAACGGATAGGCGAGTTTGACACTTAGTGTAATCAACCAAAATTTTTGATTGATCTTGAGCAGCCTCGGGGTCAGCCCTGTACTGGGCCACCAACCCATCAGCCTCAGCCTTAGATACAGCAACCTTCGATCTCGCCATCTGCAGCTCGCTGACCAAAACATCACGATCCGAGGTGAGCACGTCGACTTGGGATTGAAGCATGTCGGTGCTCTTATTGAGAGCCCCGATTTTCCCTTTTGCCTCTGATAGTTGGGTTTCCGATGAAATCGTTTGAGCTCGGAGGGCCTCATTTTTCGAAGCCAGCAGATCCATCCTGGTTCTCCATTCATTGGTTTCTGCTTTGGCCTCACTTGCCTCAAATCAGATTCAGGTTATTTGGTCGATCTGCCGCCCCATCTGCTCGACTAAGCCAGAATTCTCTCTCCGTACAAAGTCCAGTTCGGCCCGAAGGTTCGACATCTCCCCTTCGAGCCGCTCAGAACGCGCCGATTCTTCCCGTTGACGAAGAAAAGCCTCATGATGAAGCACCGAGGCCTACAAGTACAAGAGAAAATATGGTAGTTAGTCAAAGTTTGAAATGCAAAATAGTGAACACCAGATAAGGCTTATCAGAAACTTACCTTATTCAATGCTTGTTAAGCCTCATTGAACAAGCAGGGTACGTCCACTTCGTTCATCGCAGCCTGATCCTCTTCGATCACCAAACACCGAAGATAGCTAGCCACCCCTACAGGAGCGGAAAGGACCCTAGTATCTTCGGGAATGGCGAACGCTATTATCCGCTTTCGGTCAGGATCTGAACTCGGAGTAGGAAATCTATCGACCAGCTTCGGATCGAAAGATGCCTTGCTCGTTCCAATGGAGGGACTTTTCCTCGGTACTTCTAGATTACCGAGCCAAAAAGTATCTTCAGCAGACGCCGAATCCACATCGTCGACTTGGAAAGGACCTTCTAGTACATGGCTTCTGCCCGGGGAGTGTCCTTTTGCGGCTCGGGCCTCGTTTAAGGTCGCCTCCGAGAAGGAAAGGGAGTCTATTGTTTCTATGTGATCCGAGATTCCCTGCGCGGCCCTCTCACATCGGCTGAAGCCCCAGTTCTTGCCCCCATTTCGGGGCCCTCGACTCGATGAAGGTGTGTTTCATCGGCCCTCTGCTCGGGGACTGCCCGTCCTTCAGTTCGAGACGGTTCGTTGCCCAATGGATCAAAATATTCGTCTTCCTCGGACTCGTCTCTCAACCGATAAATTGAGTCTGAGTTCTTGGGCTTACGACCTATCCTTTTCCTCGGTCTCTTTCTCTCGAGCTCGGAAGAACTAGGGACTTCTTTCCTCTTTTTCTCTTTCTCCTGCTCTGAGGTAGGGGGCTGGCAGGGAACCTCGCTACCAGGGGACGCTGGCCTCAATTCAACGTCCTTTGATAGACTTGCACATGAAGAGTAAAGCAAATTAGAAATCGACAACATAAGATGCAGAGTTTAAACTTAATTGGTCTCACGATGATTTTTGGCCTCCCATCGGTCCTTCGAGATCTCGCGCCAGGCACGTTCCGAATAAGTTCTTTGGGACACCACTTTTTCGACCTATTCTTTCAGGTGCATAATCGCGGCCGGCATTCGAGATACGGGTACACCATGTGGAATTGGTTAGTGAAATAATGAAGGGAAAACATCGAACAAGTTGAGATATGGGATAGCACTTATGGTTCATGTTCCACTTCTCAGGGAACGGCATGTCTTCAGCCGGAATCAGGTCCAATGTTTAAGCTCATCCAACCTCGATCCCTATCCTCATCAATGCTCGAGAAGGGGGCTTTGCTTGCCCGGCGAGCAAGTTTTATTAATCCCCCTCGGAAAATTCGGGGACTGTATAACTGCAGGAGATGATCGACAGTGAAAGGGTGCCCGTCGATCTTGCTTACAAAAAAGCGAAAGAGAACAACTATTCTCCAGACAGAAGGGTGAATATGGCCCAACGTTACCTCATACCTTTTGCAAAAGGCAACAATGATGGGGTCCAAAGGGCCCAACGTGAAGGGATAAGTGTAAACACTCAAGTAGCCCTCCACGTGGGTGGTGATCGCCTCTTCCGGTGCAGGAACAACCACGCATCTACCAACCCAGTTACAGTCTTCTTTAACCTTGTCGATGATTTTGTCCGTAATCGAACAAATGTAACTAGTGACCGGTTCGCACCGGCCCGGTACTGAAGAAGCCTTCTCTACCTTAAAATCGGTACCGATCGAACACCCAGTCGGTACGAACGCTTTCAAAGGAGGTTCGGTCGCAGTTTCCTCAATGACAACAGGCTGAGGATCTTCAGTAGGTTGAGAAGAAGAAGGGGTCTGTTTCTAGGGGACGAATTTAGAGGTTTTTGCCATTGTTAATTAGGAGTTAAAGAAGTTAATAAATGCAGTGATGAGATAAGAATAAAGGGGAGGATCACTTGAGGGAAAACTCAGAGAACTTGAAGAAGAGAATGTTCAGATATCGCAAACTCTTGAAACTGAAGACAAAGAAGGCTATTTATACCCCCTCAAAGGTGGTGGTTCGCGTCCCAAAATGAGGGAGCATTAATTAACACATGCAGACGTTGCAGAGGTTTGTCCCCAGTTTGTCTCTGAAGAGACGTTTTTGATACGTACCACGTACGTCATAATGCCACCGTCATCTATCAATGTGATGTTTCATTTCTTTTGATGTGACACCCTGAATTCAGTGTCACACGCACCATAAGTATGTCTGCATTTGACCTAATCAAAAAGTTGCGGCTCATGTCATTTTTAATCATTACTCTCCAAAAAACGAGGGGACTATCTATATGGGGTCGAACTTGGACCGCTTGTGTAGGGATAAATCAGGTTCGAATTTATACGGTTGGTGTCAATTATAACTACAGCTCGATAGGCCGGGATCGAGGCATCAAGGATCGAAGATCGAGACCGAGCATCATCGAATCGGAATTCGAAGCCATAATATCTGAGATGAGATCGTTGAGGTCGATTAGGGTAAAATGTCCTAGGATAAAATTATCAGATTTGCGTAACGGAAGGACCAGAAATCCCGTGATACGTAAATATCTCGGCAGAAATAAGTAAGGACGTTAAAATCAATAAATCAAGGGATATTTTACCTTGTAAATAGATTTTTTACCTTGTATAAGAATTATTCCCCTCCCTATATAAAGGGGTAGCGCATTTGTAAAAAAGGCATCTCAGAAAACAATTATCAATATAAAGAAAATAAGCCTGCTCTTATTATTTCTTTATTCATTTGATTCATATTTGTCCATCTTAAAGAAATCAATCGAGGCCAAGCTATTCTAGACTTGTGGTTTGCATTCTCTTTCAAATTTTTTTACTGAATTTAGTCTCTATTCTATTATTCATTATTTGTATCAAACCAAATCACGTGTCCTTAAAACCAAATATAAATTTAATTGTTATCCGAAGCCAAGAGTAAATAGGAGGCTATGAAGTTCCGGCCAAACCGGAAATACTCAGTAAACTTTCATCTGTAAAAAAAAAACCTAGTCAGCAGCAAGAAACGGATAAGGCGAACAGTGGTGAGAGGGGGTCGCCGGGGAGATGTAGATCCGGCCAGATCTGAAATTTTCCATAGCCATACCAAAAAGATAAAATGAAAGCAAGATAAAGAGAAGAAGAAGAAGAATAGAGAGGCAGTGAGATTGTGATGGTGGCCATTCTTGCCTAGCCATCGCCGGCGGACAAACTCTGGCGGGCAGTGAAAGGCCGCCCTTGTTCTCTCAATGTGAGAGGCGAGATGAAAATAGGGCTGGCGGCTGCTCTTCTGGAGAGTGAGGGAGATGATGGGAGCTCTAGAGAGAGTTCAGGAGACGGCTGGTGCTCTTAAATGTGAGAGATGATGTGAGGGTGCGGCTGAGTGTCTTTCAAAATGAGAGATAGGGATGAATGAACGATTAGGGTTTTTGATATATAAAATCTGATGGTGTGTGCGCTGTGTATAGTGTAGTTTACTCCCTCCATTTATGTGAACTTGTTTGACTGAGTATGGAGTTTAAGAAAAAATGAAGACTTTTGGAATTTATGGTCCTAAATATATCGGAGTCTTGAGTATTTATGTGGTTATAAAAGCTTTTCATTAAGGATAAAACTGAATGTTTTAGCTAAATTATTATTAAATTTAAAAAGGATCATTCTTATTGGAATGGGTCCAAAAAAAAAAAGGTTTATATAAACAGAAACGGATGGAGTAGTATTTTTATGTAGTGAATGGGTGTAGGAAATATGTGGACCTAATTAATTTTAAATAAATAAAGACAATATAAAATTAAACGATGTGGTCTAAAATAAAAGAAGGTCATGTCATGTCAATGTGACTTGTCACATCGAGTTACATCAAAGATGCATTGTATTATCAGATGTGACGGGACACTGCATTGACTGGACTCAATCCGTATTTTGAAATAAATTCTATCGGCTTCCTTGTAATTAATAGCCTATGCTATATAAGAAAAATATTTATTTAATCAACAAATATTATAGTATTTATTTAAAATTATAACTATTACGATGATGTAGTAATTGTTATTTTATTTTTAACTGACAATAAATTGACAAAGTATCCTAATATTTGAAAAATAGGACAATTATCAATAAATTGTTTGAAATTTAGAAAAATACAAAAAATGGTAGTATTTAACTAATTGTAATTAAATGATTAAAATTCACATATTTTGTAAAAATAGGAATATTTATCAATAAATTACATTAAAGCTAAATAATGTCCAAACAATTATATTTTTATCATTTTTGATTAGGAAGCCTATAGAAGTTAATTTTTAAATACGGAGGGTCAAAATTGAGTGTCAACAAGGGGTACTCGCAGATGTGGTGCTAGAGTAACAGTTCCTTTTTCTGCAGATGTTGTCCTTTTCTCACATATGCGAGTCCGCAGAAGCGACAATTTTCCGCAGACGCGGGAACACTAGAAGCTTTTGCACTTCTTCAACTATTTTTGCCCAATTCCACTTCAATTGATTTCAAGTCTCTTCATGTCTCATTGTACTTGAAAATCTACTAATGCACACTATAAATAGCCTCATATTATAATAAAATGATACAAAAACTAAAGCAAAAGAGACTAAAATGAGTGGTAAAATCAACACCCATCAATAGTATATTGCTTGCTCTTTCCTTCCAGTCTCATCATGGTGTCCCAAGACGCATCCAAATTCTCCGTCCAACATGAACATGTACAACAATAGAGGTCTCGCAGGCTCTGGTGGGACCAACACAGGAGGTTTGGACAAATATTCCTTGATTTTATCGAAAGCCTTTTGACATTCCTCAGTCCAACTTGTTGCAGCATCCTTGTTCAGCATCTTGAAGATTAGTTCACATATACTGTCGACAGTGCTATAAATAGGTTGATTTAATTGAGACGAACTAAGAATCTCATTACGTCTTTCTTGTTCTTTGGCAGTGGCAGGTCCTGAATAGCTTTTATCTTTGACGGGTCTAGCTCGATCCCTCGGCGGCTAGCAATGAACCCCAGTAGCTTCTCGACAGGGACCCCGAAGGCACATTTTGTAGTAATCAGCTTCAAGTTATATCTCCATAGGCGGTGAATTTTCTCAAATTTTCTACATGATCTAGGCTCTTCTTTGATTTGATTATGACATCATCCACATAAACCTCTATCTTCTTATGTATCATATCATGAAAAAAGAGTGGTCATGGCCCTCGTGTAAGTAGCTCTAGCATTCTATAAACCAAAGCGCATCATTTTATAGCAATACACACCCCACATCGTGATAAAAGTTGTTTTCTCCGTGTCTGCTTCATCCATCCAGATTTGGTGATACATAGCGAAACAGTTAACAAAGGACTGGAGTTCATGCTTGGCGTAGTTGTCGATCAAGATGTGTATGTTTGGCAGTGAAAAATCATCCTTGACTCTCTTCCTCTATCTCTCAGTTTTTCTTATTCCGTTCTACCTTCTTAGACAGTATTTCAGACTGTGTTATTGTATAGATGCTCATGTACTCAGTGACATCCTGATTTTGGGAAGGTTTGTATTCGAGTTGCAGTTTTCCATATCGGCTATTTATGAGAGTTATTATGGTTGAACTTGCTTCATCTTATTTTTAATATAAAATGCCTAGTTTTATTGTGATTGTCAGCTTTCCTAGTTCTGTGATAGGCGCTATCACACATGGCGAGTCATGAACAGGTTTTGTAGAGTCTTGCGAATCGGTATGGAGACGTCTCTACTTATCTTCGAGAGGCTATCGAACCCTTAGGAGAACTTCACTCTATTGTATGCTTGCCGTGCGAATTTGTTGATTCCGGAAACTAAACTTCTGTTATTCTATTCTCTCATAGATTGTGAGGACACGTGCTACTGGATAGGGCGGACGGCCACCAGTACCACCAGCTAGGGCCACGAGAGGCGGAGGCCGTCGTAGAGGTCAAGG
The DNA here is from genome assembly GCA_002018475.1 of Nicotiana obtusifolia. Taxonomy (NCBI): domain Eukaryota; kingdom Viridiplantae; phylum Streptophyta; class Magnoliopsida; order Solanales; family Solanaceae; genus Nicotiana; species Nicotiana obtusifolia. Next base: position 18,298 of record MCJB01033210.1, on the reverse strand, counting down.
TGCAGCTCGGACAGCAGCTAGAGCAGCACTAGTAAACCCACCAGTTGCTCCAGCTCAGGAGCAAGTTCCAGATGTGGTTGAGCCGGTGGGACCAGCTCAGGCACCAGCTGTGCCATTGTGATTCCAAGCCTTCGAGAGGCTTTGGCCCAAATATTGACTATTTGCACTAGCCTTGCTCAGGGGTTTCAGTTCCGGCCGCGCCAGCCACTTCTCATGCCGGGAGAGGTGCTTAGACTCCCCCCGCCCGTACTCTAGAGCAGGTGGTGCAGGGACTTTAGACATCGAGGGTACTACCAGCCCAGTCGATTACAGTTGCTTAGGTCTAGGTAGGTCCTGTTATGAGCGATGGGGAGCATAAGAGACTAGAGAGATTTGGGAGGATCAAGCCTCCAACATTCGGTGGGGCTGAGTCTAAGGATGCTGAAGACTTCTTGGATAGGTGCCAGCGGATTCTTCACATGGCGGGTATACTGGAGATTAGCGGGGTCTCATTTACTACTTTTCAGCTGAGGGGGGCACCTTTAGATGGTGGGAGGCCTATGAGCGGAGCAGGCTAGCCTATGTTGAGCCACTTTCATGGCATGAGGTTTTCGTTCTCTTCTTGGAGAAGTTTGTGGTATCGACCTGCAGGGAGGAGTTGCATAGGTAGTTTGAGCAGCTACGCCAGGAGGGCATGTCTGTGACCCAGTATGAGATGAGATTTTCAGAATTGGCTCGTCATGTAATCTAGTTGGTCCCCACTAAAAGGGAAAGGATTAGAAGGTTCATTGATGGCCTCAGTTATCAGTTGCGTTTTGTTTTGACTCGGGAGAATGCATCAGGTGCTAGGTTCGATGAGGTGGTTGATATTGCTCGGCGAGTAGAGTTGGTCTATAGTTAGGAGCGTGAAGAGAGGGAGTCCAAGAGGCCTCGTGGTTCGAGTGGTTTCAGCGGTGTTCCTTCTGGCAGTCTTACCACAGCAGGGGTCGTCCTTATAGGCTCACTCAGATGGCTTGTTAGGTTCATTGTGGTGCATCACCACGGTTCATATAGTGCTTGCCCGGGTCAATCATCTCTCAGTACTCTCCCACCTCAAAGTTCATCTCATGCTCGTTTAGTTCAGGGTTCATCTACACCAGGTTCTTCTAGCAGTTATTCTGGTTCTCGGGGTCCGATTCAGTCCCCACCACCCTTGATGGATCGAGGTTGCTACGAGTATGGGGAGCTTCTGCATATCAGAAGGCAGTGTCCCTATCTCTTGGGAGGTCCAGTTTAGTAGAGGGGTTAGGCTACGACTTCTGCACCAGCCACTTCACCACCAGCACAGTCAGCTCGGGGTGGGGCTCAGGTAGCTAAAGGTCGCACTAGAGGGGAAGGCCGATCAGGTGGCGGTCAAGCTCGATTCTATGCTATTCCTGCCAGGCTAGAGGCTGTTACTTCAAACATAGTGATCACATGTATTGTCTAAGTATGCCACAAGGATGTTTCTATATTATTTGACCCTGGTTCTACTTATTCGTACGTATCATCATATTTTGCTCGTTATTTGGATATGTCCCATGAGCTCTTAGTTTCACCTATTCATGTATCTATGCTAGTGGGTGATACTATTATTGTGGACCGTGTGTATCGATCGTGTGTAGTGACTATTGGGGAATTGGAGACTATAGTTGATCTCTTATAGCTTAGTATGGTTGATTTTGACGTGATGTTAGGTATGGATTGGTTGTCTCCATGTCATGCTATTCTAGATTGTCATGCTAAGATCGTGATGTTGGCGATATTAGGGTTGCCAAGGATCGATTGGAGAGGTTCTTTAGATTATGTTCCCAGTAGGGTGATTTCTTATCTGAAGGCCCAACAGATGGTTGGGAAGGGATGTCTGTCATATTTGGCCTTTGTGAAGGATGTTGGGGCTGATACTCCTATTATTGACTCTATTCTGGTAGTGCGAGACTTTTCGGATGTATTTCCTGCTGACCTGCTGGGCATGCCACCCAACTGGGATATTGATTTCGATGTTGACTTGGTGCCTGGCACTCCCCCAATTTCTATTCCTCCGTATCGTCTGGTACAAACAGAGTTGAAGGAATTAAAAGAGAAGCTTCAGGAGCTCCTTGATAAGGGGTTTATTCGGCCTAGTGTGTCTTCTTGGGGTGCACCAGTTCTGTTTGTGAAGAAAAAAGATGGTACTATGTGGATGTGCATCGACTGTAGGCAGTTGAACAAAGTTACAATCAAGAATAAATATCCTTTGTCGCGCATTGATGACATATTTGACCAGCTTCAGGGAGCGAGGGTGTCCTCTAAGATCGATTTGAGGTATGGGTATCACCAGTTGAAGATTCAGGACTCGTATTCTGAAGACGGCATTTAGGACCCGCTACGGTCACTACGAGTTCCTTGTGATGTCTGTTGGGTTGACCAACGCCCCAACAACATTCATGCATCTGGTGAACAGTGTATTTTATCCATATCTTGATTCATTTGTCATAGTATTCATTGATGATATCCTGGTGTACTCACATAGCCAGGAGGAGCATGGACATCATTTGAGGATTGTACTACAGAGGTTGAGGGAGGAGAAGCTTTATTCCAGGTTCTCCAAGTGTGAGTTTTGCCTCAGTTCGGTGGCGTTCTTGGGGCACGTGGTGTCCAATGAGGGGATTAAGGTGGATCCAAAGAAGATAGAGGCGGTTCAGAGTTGGCTCAGATAGTCTTCAGCTACAGAGATTCAGAGTTTTCTCGGCTTGGCCGTATATTATCATCGCTTCGTAGAGGGTTTCTCATCCATTACAGCACCTTTGACTAGGTTGACCCAGAAGGGTGCTCCATTTAAGTGGTCGGATGAGTGTGAGGAGAGCTTTCAGAAGCTCAAGACTGCCTTGACCACAGCTCCAGTTCTAGTTTTGCCTTCTGTGTCAGGCTCTTATACAATGTATTGTGATGCTTCTTGGATTGGTATACGGTGTATCTGGATGCAAGGAAGGTAGAGTGATTGCTTATGCTTCACACCTGTTGAAGCCTCATGAGAAGAACTACCATATTCATGATTTGGAGTTGGCAGTCATTGTTCATGCATTGAAGATTTGGAGGCATTATCTCTACAGTGTGTCTTGTGAGGTATTTACTGGAGCCTCCAGCACTTTTTCAAACAAAAAGATCTAAATTTGAGGTAGCGGAGATAGTTGGATCTACTAAAGGACTATGATATCACCATTTTGTATCATCCCGGGAAGGCCGATGTGGTGGTCGATGCCTTGAGTAGGAAGGCGGTTAGTATGGGTACCCTTGATTTTATTGTTGTTGGTGAGAGACCGCTTGCATTAGATGTTTAGGCCTTGGCCAATCAGTTCGTGAGATTAGATGTTTTGAGCCCAGTCGGGTTCTAGCTTTTGTGGTTTTTCGGCCTTCCTTATATGATCGCATTAGAGAGCGCTAGTATGATGATCCCTATTTGCTTGTCCTTAAGGACACAGTTCAGCACGATGATGCCAAGGATGTTACTATTGGAGATGATGGGGTGTTGCAGATGTAGGGTCGGATTTGTGTGCCCAATGTGGATGGGCTACGTGAGTTGATTCTTGAGAAGGCCCACAGTTCGCGGTATTCCATTCATCCAGGTGCGGCAAAGATGTATCAGGACTTGAGGCAGCACTATTGGTGGAGGAGGATGAAGAAAGACATAGTGGGGTTTGTAGCTCGGTGCCTAAATTGTCAGCAAGTGAAGTACGAGCATTAGAGACTAGGTGGATTGCTTCATAAGCTTGAAATTTCGGAGTGGAAATGGGAGCGTATCACCATGGAGTTTGTAGTTGGACTCCTATGTACTTTGAGGAATTTTGATGCTATTTTGGGTGATTGTGGATCACTTGACCCAGTTTGCGCATTTCATTCCTGTTGGGACTACTTATTCTTCAGAGCGGTTGGTTGAGATCTACATCTGCGAGATTGTTCGCCTTCACGGTGTACTGGTGTCCGTCATTTCAGATAGGGGCACACAGTTTACATCACAGTTTTGGAGAGCGGTGCGGCGAGAGTTGGGCACACGGGTTGATTTGAGTACATCAATCCACCCTCGGACAGACGGACAGTCCGAGCGCACTATTTAGATATTGGAGAATATGCTACGCACTTGTGTCATAGATTTCGGGGGTTCTTGAGATCTATTTTTGTCGTTTGCCAAGTTTTCCTACAACAACAGCTACCAATCGAGCATTCAGATGGCTTCGTCTGAGGCTTTGTATGGGAGACAATGTCAGCCTCTAATGGGTTGGTTTGAGCCAGGTGAGGCTAGGCTATTGGGTACTAACTTGGTTCAGGATGCTTTGAACAAGATTAAGTTGATTCAGGAGTGGATTCACACGGCGCAGTCTAGACAGAAGAGCTACGCTGATCGGAAGGTTCGTGATGTTGCTTACATGGTAGGGCAGAAGGTACTACTAAGAGTCTCACCCATGAAGGGTGTTTTGAGGTTTGGGAAGAAGGGTAAGTTCAGCCCTCGGTACATTAGCCCATTTGAGGTGCTTGAGAGGATGGAAGAGGTGGATTATAGGCTTGCATTGCCACAAAGTCTGTCGAGTGTTCATCCAGTGTTTCATGTTTCAATGCTTCGAAAGTATGTCTTTGATCCGTCTCACGTTTTGGACTTAGTACGGTTCAGTTGGATGGGGATTTGACTTATGATGTGGAGCCAGTGGCCATTTTGGATCGGCAGGTTCGAAAGTTGAGGTCAAAGGACGTAGCTTCAATGAAGGTGCAGTGGAGAGGTCATCTAGTCGAGGAGGCTACTTGGGAGACCGAGCGGGAGATGCGGAGCACATATCCCCACCTATTTGAGACTCTAGGTATGATTCTAGACACGCTCGAGGATGTTTGTTTAAAAGGGGGAGGATGTAACGACCCAGCCGGTCATTTTGATTGTTGTGGCCCTGTTCCCCCATTTACTGTTTATTCTATGCACAATTGTTTTTATGTGACTTGCCGAGGTGGTTTCTTTGGTTCCAAGGATGTTTCAGAATTAGTTGGGATACTTAGTCCAAGGTTGGAAGCCTAAGTTGAAAAAGTTGACTGGATGTTGATTTATGTTTAAATGGCTTCTGAATGGACTTTTGATGTTCTGATAGCTCTGTATGGTGATTTTGGACATAGGAGTATGTCCGGATAGTGATTTGGAGGTCCGTAGGTTATTTTGGCTTGAAATGGCAAAAGTTGAAAAATTAGAAGTTTGGAGAGTTGGGAGGTTTGACCGAGAGTTGGCTTTGTGGTTACCAGACTCGGATTTTTGTTCGAAAAGTTGGATAGGTCCGTTGTGTCTGTGTGCAAAATTTGAGGTCAATCAGAGTTGATTTGTTAGGTTTCGGCATCGACCGTAGAAGTTAGAAGTTCATAAGTTCATTAGGCTTGAATTAGGGTGCGATTCGTGTTTTGGTGTTGTTTGATGTGACTTGAGGCCTCGACTAAGTTCGTATCATATTTTAGAACTTGTTGGTATATTTGGTTGAAGTCCCAGGTCCTTGGGTATTGGGATTTTGTAACATTTTTTGGATTCCGATACGTGAGCCCAAGGTTGACTTATTGAGTTGACTTTTTGATTTGATTAAAAACTTAGCTTTTTCATATGGAATTGATTCATATAGCTTGTGTTGATTGTATCGAGTTGTTTATGGCTATATTCGGGGCGTTCAGACGCCGATTCGCGAGCAAGGGCTTATTGGAGTAGAGATTTGCATAGTTTGAGGTAAGTAACACTTCTAAACTTTGTTCTGAGGGATCCTTGAATTTAGTGTTATGTGATCGACGTTGAGGGGACACACATGTTGGGTGACGGGCTTGCGGGCGTACAACGTAATAATTATGACTTAGTCTATTTCGTGGGATTGTGTTGTCACCTTATCTGAATATTATTACTGTACTCTATGTGTTAGAGCAATTGAGCTATGATTTATGTTAGAAATCATGTTTAGGCTATATAGTGGTACTATTGGGACCCACAGTGGTCGTTCTTTCGTTGTTGAAATTATTTGCTTAATTTGCAGTTACGTACCCAATCGCATTCATCATTGCATTTTATATCTCAGCCTCTGTATCATTTATTATCACATCATGTATCATTGATTTGGGCTGCTGAGCGTGAGTGTGGTGAGCACGAGACACTGGAAATATTGATGATTGAGTTGGGACTCGAGAACGTATGTGAGTGAGACATGCGGATCGGGTTGCACGCTGCAATAGGGCTTTATAGCTATATGTGGATCGGGTTGCACGCCGCAACAAGCCTTATGGCTATATGTGGATCGAGTTGCACGCCGCATCAGGCCTTATGGTTACATGTGGATCGGGTTGCATGCTGCAACAGGCCTTATGGCTATATATGGATGGGGCTGCACGCCGCAGCAGGCACTGTACAGTCTTGAATGACTAAGTGTTACGAGCAGTAATCGAGACAATCAGATTGAGTACTGTGAAAGGGTGAGTACTTGAGGTTTTCATTGTGTTGCATCACATACGGTTTGCATATTGGCATATAGATATAAAGATGACATATTCCTCACATCAGTCACACTTGGCATATTTTACCTGTGTTAAGCTTAACTGTTAAATCTGGAAGCATGTCTACATTTTCCTTACTGTTAAACTCTGTATTTGTGCTGTATTGGTTGATCTCGTTACTACTTTTGGCCTAAAGGTTAGACTTGTAACTTATTAAGTTGGTCGTACTCACGCTACACTCTACACTTCGTGTGCCGATTTAGGTATTTTCGGGCACGGTGGTTGTTGATCTTGGAGTTTTACCCGTTCGAAAATTATTGAGGTAGCTGCTTTGGCGTTCGTAGATCTTGACTCTCCTCCTTTATCTCTCAGTTTTACTTATGTTGTTCTACCTTCTTAGATAGTGTTTCAGACTATGTTATTTTATAGATGCTCATGTACTCAGTGAAACCCGAATTTTAGAAAAGTTTATATTCGAGTCGCAACTGTCCATATTGGCTATTTATGAGAGTTATTACTGTTGAACTTGCTTCATATTATTTTTAATACAAATGCCTAGTTTTATTGTGATTGTCGGTTTGCCTAGTTTTGTGATAGGTGCCGTCACGACATGTTGAGTTTTGGATCGTGACACTTCTGACCATTCCGCAACCAATATGCGGTCCGCATAACAATATGTGATTGCATTTTTGGCCGTATAAAATCAACTGAAGCTCAGACACAATTATGCGGTCGCATTTCAATTTCCCTGCACTTTAAGACATGCACATCAACATGTTCTACAAAAATAAATAAACTTGCAAAAACAAAAAATCTAACGAAAATATTTGAAAATGATGGGTTGCCTCCCACCAAGCGCCGCATTTAGTGTCGTGGCATGACGCAAGTCAACTTTACCACTTTTCTCTCTACTTGGAGGATATTAATTGGACACCCAACTTGGAATCGGGCTTGTGACCACCGGAGACGAGTGTGGTAAGTAGATGATCAAGTCAAACATTGATTTCTTCATTTTGCATTTCTTGGCTTTCTTTTGAGGAATGTCATTTTGTTTTCTAGAATATTCAAATTGTAAGATGTATGGCTCTTGTCTTTCTTCTTTGCACTCCCACATGGATTCACATGGCTCAATTCCCATATCATCATAAAATTCCAAAGTTGAAAAATGCTTAGAATGAGTTAACAACCTCTCAACTTGCAACATTTTTCGGTTTTTGACGTCCTCTTTTTCCCCCGAACTAGAGTCAATTTCAACCATCTTTCGAATTACACCAGTTGACTCTAATTCCAGTTTTTTCTTGGCATCACCAACAAGCATAGAATCGATTGGCGGATGTTCTATTCTTGATTCAAGCTCCAAGCCATTTTGGAGACTATTTTCCAAAATGTCCTCTAAGGCTTTTTGCTCCTTATTTCCTTCTTCAAGTAGGCACTTCATCATGACTTTGAATTCTCCATTTTGCCCATGCTCATTGCCTCCCACTTCCAAGTCCCTATACATGTCAAAATCAAAAGTCGAATCGTCATAGTGCGGGATCGGAGAAGGGAAGGAAAAATATGCGCAATTGCCCTAATGACCATTTTGATCACCACACCTATTACATATACTCCAGTCATGGGTTTGAGATTGTGCGCACAATCCGCCCCCGGGAGAATTTAAATAATTTTTTCATGAGTGTGGTCCTCCACAATAAGAACAAGGGTTATCAAAGTGTGAATAACTACCATCCGACCAATTTTCATTATGTGATGCCATTTTCAAAAATTAAGAAAATAAGCAGAAAAACAATTAAGAAATAAACAAAGATAAAAAAATAATTACACAAATATTCAAAAGTTTGGACCAAAGCATGTATGCTTACATCTCAAACGACCTAAATGCGCCAAATTGTTCCCTGGCAACGACGCCAACTTTCGATGACGTCCAAGTCCACTACTAAAATAGCAAGCGATCACGGTTGCATGCAATATAATATACCCAACTATGAGTCGAGGTCGAATCCCACAAAGAACAATATGTAGGAGATTAGGCAAGTAAGAGAATTATTGCTTATTATGCTAAGCCAAACACTAAAAAGGGTTTTGAGAGAATTTTTATGTCTAAATGCAAAAATGTAAACTAACCTAAAAAGCAAGTAAAATGATCAATGACTACATGCATGTATACACGGGGAATTACACACAAGTAACGGTCCAATGTATTTTACGATTTTACATATATGAGCGAGTTTATGTTAATTAGCCTCGGTTATTAATTTTTTTATTAGCTTATTTCAAAGACTAACAAGACTTCCTAATTGAATTATTCCTAAAACAATTAAGAGATTAAGTGCACCCGATTGTGGGTATAAGTAGTTTAATCCTATCCCTAAGTAGAATCTATAAAATGAGGGTTAACGCCTCAAGACTTGTTAATTAATCTTTCCCAACCCCAAATTACCTTGTTCAAGATTAATTCGAAGTTAATGGGCGAGGCCTAGGTTAGCTAATCCCTTTGAAAATATTAAAGAACAAGAACACTTAAAGAAATAATTAACTCACTTCATAATTAATAAAAATCATTCAATACATAAGCACAACAAGAGATTTAATCCACACTTTAATAATGAATATTTCCATAAACAATATTCAAGTGTTAGAAAAAATACTACACACATAGATATTCAATGCAATGCAAGGAAATGAAGAAATGAGTAGAAATGAGTAAGAATTTCTCAACCAAAGTCTTCAATATTCAAGTTCCAAGTGTGTGTGCAAGAACCCTAGCTCCAAAGCTTGTTTCTCTTAGTCAAGAGACTTAAAATTAGCCAAAGGTGTCTTCCAAATGTGCTAGGTCATGTATTTGTGTATTTGGGATCAAGAAAATGTGAAATGTCCAAGTTGTCCAAGTCTTAAGCCCGTTGGCCGCATCTGCAGAAGAAGTCTCGCAGGTGCAGTTCTGCATTTGCAGATATCTGCTCGTAGAAGTGACATTTGGTGGAAAATGGCTACTCCGTAGAAGCGGACACAGAAGCGCTCACATAGGTGCGAGATAATTTGCGTAGAGTACTCCACATTTGCGGAGGGGTGTTGCACCCTATTTTGCACAAGACAAAATAAACTACAACTTATAGTACTCTACAAGGTTACTAAAGTTTAGAGTCGCCACCTAATATTTAGGGTACACTGGGACACCTATATTACACTATATAATGTACACTTCGGCTATGGTCTTTGAAACAGTTGAGATTTAAGTAAAGGTTCATGTTATCTCGAGGGGAATATGTTAGGCATCCCTCAAGATCCACAAAAATGTGGTTCCTATGGAATCGATCAAATAAGGGAGGGAAGGTTCAAAAGAATGATTAACTACGTCACAAAGGATTTCTATCAAAGAGTAGTCAATATAATTATCATGTAGCAAATAAATATTCAAAGCATGACTATTTCATTTGTCGTAAAATATATATAACAAGTTATGCAAAGCAAATTAATAAACAAATCATTTTTGGGATTTGATTGAAAGAACTGGGTTCAAAATAGAGTATAGGAGGAAACTCCAACTTATAATTAAAGCCAAGCAAATTACTTATACACGATTAGTTTTGATTGAACACAAATACAATAAAAGGTGAAGATTTATCTTTGGATAGTTTTTATATAATGAATAAGGTAAGAAGAGAGTTGGTTAATATTCACAAGAATAATTGATATGTTAAGTTAAATATAGTACAATTAGCTATTGCAAGCAAATAATAGAATGTTTATATTCACATACACATGCCGTAAAAGTAAATGAAAAAAAGGTATGAAATAATTTACAGTCTTTGAAATCGGTGCGCAAGACATAATAGAAGAATTTGGTATTTTTAGAGAATAAGTGAAGAGACGATAATGTATGTATTTAGCTAAAGTATAAAATGTAATAAGGAACAATAACAACAAACAAGACAAGGTTAAATAATATGCAAACATTATGTCTTACACTTTAATTTAAAATAAATGAAGTATGAAAGCATTTCGTTTTAAAATGAATGAACTTGTACAAGAAGTTATTTAAGGGATGAGGGTGCAAGATAATATGAAGTGATAAGTGAAATTTTTACAGATTGACTAAATAAATATTAATTAAATAATACCCTTTGGAAGAATTTAATTTATGTGCAAAGATTAACTATTTAAGTGAAAAGCTAAAAATAAAATTTACTCTAAATGATTGGTAAGAGTAGAAAAGAATAATCTTTGAACAATCTTAATAGATCATGGATAAACTAAAAAAATCAATTTGATAATGAAATAAAGATGGTATAGGAAAATGTATCAAAATGTTTATGACATAGAAAATTATACCATCAATACAAGGAGATATTTGAGCTAAAAATGAATTATCATTCAACGAGTAGCTAAAGACCATCTCGCGAGTCATGGTCTTGAAACACAAATTATATGAGTCAAACCCAAATGACTACAAAGCCCAAGTCGCTCAAAGAAAAAAGCACAACAATTCGATTCTAATGTCTTTACAAATTAGGCATACTCAAAATGTGTTAATTGAAGAATAATTTACATATAGCAAGGTCTGAAAGACATGCTATTATAGCTTTAAGAAATACGATAAAATGATTTGTTTTTATTTTCATGAAAATGAGGATGACATTTTATTTTAAGTATACAACTAACATAATTGATTATGTGTATGTTAATTCTAATTAATTGGCCAAGTTTAATATACCTATTTGACAACCTAAGTGTTCATACAAGTTATGTGAATTATCTAATGTACAATGTTACAAGTTAACCGGATTATTACTAAATGCAATTACCCGAAATGTTTGGCAAATAAACAAACATCAAAACAAATAAGGGAACACAATATTTATCTACTATTTTACTGTACTTCACGTTTTGGATACATCTAAGAATTGGAAATGCGAAGCAAGGAGCTTTAACAGGGATTTGTCTTTTCGTCTTTGGGTGTCGTCTCCCGAACGCAACTCCATATGATAATACCTCACAAAACAAGAAAAGTAATATTATTAGTTAAATATAAAGAAAAACAATAAACTAATTTATTTTTCTTGAAATGATTTTCGTTAAAGATGTTTTCCGAATATTGTCACTTAAAAATGATTTAAGAAAATACTTTTGAAAAATTATTTTTGTTTTCTTTAAAAATGGTTAAGAAAATACTTCTCAAAAAGCTATTCTCAAAAAAAATATTTTTTGAAGATATCTTTTGGAAAGTAGTTTTTTAAAAATAGTTCTAAATAATATAAGAGAATAATCTTTTGAATATGATTTAAAAAATATTTTTTGAGGCTCATATGTATACATATAGCAATAAGATATTAGAACGCGAACATCGACTTTGGCTAATTGTGTCGCCTTCTAAAGCGTGGATCATCACATTCTCGTCTTATATTTTTCCTTTGACTTTCATCATCATCTCATAAATATATTTTTGCTCTGGATCCGAGGAACAACGTATTATCTTGTCCTTTATTAGTAAAAAAATCATCGCAGGGCTTAAAAAAGTTATTTTCATCCACCCGCGACGTAGTATCCGTTCAAAATCAGTATATACAATAACGAGAGCATCCGAACCAAGTTACGTCAAGGCTGTCAAACACCAACACAGTATTTTCATTAAGCAAGAACCAGAGACAATCTTACGAAGAAGCAGAAACATGACTTTCCAACCAAAGAGTCCCAAACGGAATTGAACAAACACACAAAATCAGAAGACAACCAGACGAGCAAAAGCAAATTCAAAACGCAAAAACGGCAGCGAAGGAATCCACAGTCAACACATAACAGTCGCCGGAAATAAAGGGGATAAGGTTAGTCGAAAATACGCAACACTAAACAGTCCAAACCCTCAAAACAGAACCCAGCAGTAACGGACAGCCATAGTATCGGCGGCGAGAGACCGGAGGTGTATGGGGTCGAACTTGGACCGCTTGTGTAGGGATAAATCGGTTCGAATTTATACAGTTGGTGTCAATTATAACTACTGCTCAATAGACCGGGATCGAGGCATCAGGGATCGAAGATCGAGACCGAGCATCATCGAATCAGAACTCGAAGCCATAATACCTGAGATGAGATCGTTGAGGTCGATTAGGATAAAATGTCCTAGGGTAAAATTATCAGATTTGCGTAACGGAAGGACCGGAAATCCCGTGATACGTAAATATCTCGGCGCGAATCACGGCGAAAATCAGCAAGGACGTTGAAATCAGTAAATCACGAGATATTTTACCTTGTAAATTGATTTTTTACCTTGTATAAGAATTATTCCCCTCCCTATATAAAGGGGTAGCGCATTTGTAAAAGGCATCTCAGAAAATAATTATCAATATATAGAAAAGAAGCCTGCTCTTATTATTTCTTTATTCATTTGATTCATATTTGTCCATCTTAAAGAAATCAATTGAGGCCAAGCTATTCTAGACTTGTGGTTTGCATTCTCTTTTAATTTTTTTTACTGAATTTAGTCTCTATTCTATTATTCATTTTTTGTATCAAACCAAATCACGTGTCCTTAAAACCACGTAAAAATTTAATTATTATCCGAAGCCAAGGGTAAACAGGAGGCTATGAAGTTCCGGCCAAACCGGAAATACTCAGTAAACTTTCATCTGTAAAAAAAAAAAAAAATTAGTCAGCGGCAAGAAACGGATAAGGCGAATAGTGGTGAGAGGGGGTCGCCGGGGAGACGTAGATCCGGCCAGATCTGAAATTTTCCATAGCCATACCAAAAAATAAAATGAAAGCAAGATAAAGAGGAGAAGAAGAAGAATAGAGAGGTAGTGAGATTGTCATGGTGGTCATTCTCGCCTAGCCATCGCCGACGGACTAACTCTGGCAGGCAGTGAAAGGCCGCCCTTGTTCTCTCAACGTGAGAGAGGTGAGATGAAAATAGGGCTGGCGGCTGCTCTTTTGGAGAGTGAGGGAGATGATGGGAGCTCTAGAGAGAGTTCAAGAGACGACTGGTGCTCTCAAATGTGAGAGATGATTGAGGGTGCGGCTGAGTGTCTTTCAAAATGAGAGATAGGGATGAATAAACGATTTGGGTTTTTGATATATAAAATCTGATGGGGTGTGTGTTGTGTATAGTGTAGTTAACTCCCTCCATTTATGTGAACTTGTTTGACTGAGTATGGAGAAAAAAAATGAAGACTTTTGGAATTTATGGTCCTAAATATATCGGGGTCTTGAGTATTTATGTGGTTATAAAAGCTTTTTATTAAGGATAAAATTAAAATTTTAAGCTAAATTATTTTCAAATTTAAAAAGGATCATTCTTATTGGAATGGGTCCAAAAAAAAAAAGGTTTATATAAACAGAAACGGATGGAGTAGTATTTTTATGTAGTTAATGGGTGTAGGAAATATGTGGACCTAATTAATTTTAAAAAAATAAAGACAATATAAAATTAAACGATGTGGTCTAAAATAAAAGAAGGTCATGTCACATCAATGTGACTTGTCACATCGAGTTACATCAAAGATGCATTGTCTTATCAGATGTGAGGGGACATTGCATTTGACTAGACTCAATCCGTATATTGAAATAAATTCTACCGGCTTCCTTGTAATTAATAGCCTATGCTATATAAGAAAAATATTTATTTAATAGAGAAACATTGTAGTATTTATTTAAAATTATAACAATTACGATGATGTAGTAATTTTTATTTTATTTTTAACTGACAATAAATTGACAGAGTATCCTAATATTTGAAAAATAGGACAATTATCAATAAATTATTTGAAATTTAGAAAAATACACAAAATGGTAGTATTTAACTAATTGTAATTAAATGATTAAAATTCACATATTTTATAAAAATAGGAATATTTATCAATAAATTACATTAAAGCTAAATAATGTCCAAAAAGTTATATTTTTATCATTTTTGACTAGGAAGCCTGTAGAAGTTAATTTTTAAATACGGAGGGTCAAAATTGAGTGTCAACAAGGGGTACTCGCAGATGTGGTGCTAGAGTAACAGTTCCTTTTTCTGCAAATGTTGTCCTTTTCTCACATATGCGAGTCCTCAGAAGCGACAATCTTCCGCAAATGCGGGAACACTAGAAGCTTTTGCACTTCATCAACTATTTTTGCCCAATTCCACTTCAATTGATTTCAAATCTCTTCATGGCTCATTGTACTTGAAAATCTACCAATGCACACTATAAATAACCTCATATTATAATAAAATGATACAAAAACTAAAGCAAAAGAGACTAAAGTGAGTGGTAAAATCAACACCCATCAATAGTATATTGCTTGCTCTTTCCTTCCAGTCTCATCATGTTGTCCCAAGACGCATCCAAATTCTCCGTCCAACATGGACATGTACAACAATAGAGGTCTCCCAGGCTCTGGTGGGACCAACACAGGAGGTTTGGACAAATATTCCTTGATTTTATCGAAAGCCTTTTGACATTCCTCAGTCCAACTTGTTGTAGCATCCTTGTTCAGCATCTTGAAGATTGGTCCACATATTACTGTCGACAATGCTATAAAAAGGTTGATTCAATTGAGACGACCCAAGATCTCATTACGTCTTTCTTGTTCTTTGGCAGTGGTACGTCCTGAATGGCTTTTATCTTTGACGGGTCTAGCTTGATCCCTCGGCGGCTAGCAGTGAACCCCAGTAGCTTCTCGACAGGGACCCTGAAGGCACATTTTGTAGTAATCAGCTTCAAGTTATATCTCCATAGGCGGTGAATTTTCTCAAATTTTCTACGTGATCTAGGCTCTTCTTTGATTTGATTATGACATCATCCACATAAACCTCTATCTTCTTATGTATCATATCATGAAAAAAGAGTGGTCATGGCCCTCGTGTAAGTAGCTCTAGCATTCTATAAACCTAAGCGTATCATTTTATAGCAATACACACCCCACATCGTGACAAAATCTGTTTTCTCCGTGTCTGCTTCTGTCACGACCCCAAATCTCCCTCTCTCGGGAGTCGTGATGGCGCCTACTAATGAGAGCTAGGCCAGCCGATAATTACTTTCGTTAATTACGTGAGCAAGCATAATCGATCATTCATAATTTGCATAATTAAATAAACGACCAAAATGCGGAAATATTATATATTATATACATCGTCTTTTCCTTTACAAAATCTACCCAAGAATTGGTGACGCAGTTTCACAGACAGTCTAAGATTTACTACATACAAAGGTCTTGAAAGAAATATCAAAAATGCTATTTCCGAGCTATATGGAAATAGAGACAAAAATATAGACAGATGACGTCAAGAGCTGCGAACGGCTGCATCCTAGCTTGAGTCGCCTGGAAAGTCGCGCAAAAACTGGAAGTCCGCCTTACTTACTGTCTGACACCAGCTGCGCCGGTATCTGCACAAAAGTGCAGAGTGTAGTATCAGCACAACCGGCTCCATGTGCTGGTAAGTGCCTGGCCTAACCTCGGCGAGGTAGTGACGAGGCTAGACCGGACTCCAGATAATCCTGTTAAACATGATATATCTATATATCTATACAACTACGACAATTTGCAAATATACATGGACAATTAAACAGATAAGGAAGTAAATGAACATACGTATTCAATATTTAAATCAATGAAATTAAACTGGTCAACAACTTTCAAATAACATTTGCCATTTGGCAACCAATCATATCAATATAGGACACAATCATCCTGTGACAAGCGTGGCACCGACTACGGTCTCTCCACCTATACATGTCACCACATTCACCATATCTCATCTCAGTCGTGGTACCAGCAACGGTATCTCCACGTATACAATATCTCGTAACATGCATGGCACTAGATACGGCCTCTCCACCTATGCATGTCACCACATTCACCATATCTCATCTCAGCCGTGGTACCACCAACGGTTTCTCCACGCTGTTCAATATCTCGTGGCAGGCGTGCCACCCGCTCCCCCATATACAATATCACATCACAAACGTGGTACCAGCAACGGTATCTCCACGTATACAATATCTCGTAACATGCGTGGCACCAGATACGGCCTCTCCACCTATGCATGTCACCACAATCACATCAATATCCACACATTGGAATCATACATCACATCAAGATCCCCTTTTTGGGACATTATATCATCAACACCCAACCTGGCCAGGGGGAAGTAACTATAACTAGGCTACTACACGACTCCTAATTCACTAAGTCGACGTTAACAATTTACTACTACTTAAGTTTATAGATTAACCTTCCCCCGTCCCGTTCATTTTTCCGTTAAACCTAGACATCTTACTAATGTTATGACACCGGACTTCTATAGACTCTTATTGACACCTAAGACCTTATCCAATGAATTAGACACTAACCCTTTTTATTACCTTTTTAGCGATTACTCAATTAATTAATTCATCAGTAATCCGAATTACAAGATAGAAGTGATTACATCCATATCCGTCATTAATAAGAACATTTGATCGTTCAATTTATATACTGGCGCATCATTCGCCCTTTTCTCATAACGTCCTGTGGCAGGCGTGCCACCCGCCCCTCATACATATATATATATCTTAATAATTCCCACGGATTCCATCCGGCAATTAAAACATCATTATTATTTGTATTTCATCAATATCATGAATATCATTCAACAATGATAGCATTAATATACACTAATCATCAACAAACGACTCACGGTCAGGTTTGACACCAAAGTATAGGTACTCGTCACCTTACCTATACAATATTCTCATAGAAAAGCAATTTAGCATATAGCACATAATTCCTAATCCCTCGAGCTAAGGTTAAGACGAACACTTACCTTGCGCGGCAACAATTTAAGGTTTTCAATAAACCTTAGCCTTGACACCTTGCGTCCAAAGGCTCCAAATCTATTCACAAACAATTCATCGTATTCAATACTCACAATGGAAACCAATTTCCATTTAAATTTATACGTCTTATGGGTTAATTCTCGAAATTTGACTCAAGGTCAATAGTGGGGCCTATTCATCGAAATCGTTCGAATCTCATAAAAATGTAATTACCCATTACAATGTGGGTCTATACATCTCAAATTCGTTAAAATCCATCATTGGATTGACTTTAATCCCCGATTTCTATTTTTCAGAAATTGAGAAGAACCCTAGGTTCTTCTCTCTCACAATATTGTGAATGTACAGTGGGATTTAGCTTGGAAAAACAACATCTAAGAGGGATTTTTGGGTATAGAACACTTACCCGATGATTTTATTGTGATTCCCTCTCTATTCGTTTCCACTTCGCTTTTAATCTTCCTCTCAAAAGCCCTAAACGTTTTCAAGATTATGCAATCCCCTCTTTATTTGCAAGATTAATCGTGAAATCTTTATTGCATGTGTGTTTTGGGGTTGATTTCTAATGATTCTTTATGTTTGAAGAAGCTTTTGTTCGTGGGTATTGAGATATATGTTTCAGAAGAGCTCAAATGAACCTTAGGTTCTATTTATATAAGCTGGAAATGTTGGGCAAAAACGTACTGAAAAGCCATTTTCGCGACCCCAGTGTGCAAATTCGCGGTTCGCACTTCACTTTCGCGAACCGCTTTTTCCATTGCGAATCGAGCAAAAAGGGTTGCCCAGGCTACTGTCCAATTTCGCGATGCCCAGGTGCATTTCGCGGTTCACATTTTCAACATGCGGACCGCTTTTCTCGTCGCGAAATAGCCCCTCCAGTTCTGTTCCTGTTCGCGATGGCCTTTGCCATTTTCGCGGCTCGCTTTCTCAACATGCGAGTCGCTTTTTCGTCGCATTTCCCACCTGAAGCTTCTGCTTCACTTCGCGAGGGTTGGAGGGTTTCGCGATTCGCATTGTCAACATGCGAATCGCTTTTT
>MCJB01033209.1:205964-248057 GCA_002018475.1 Nicotiana obtusifolia | reverse complement strand
GAAAGATTGTTATGAAAACAGTCCCGGCATTCAAGGTGACTTCGGCAGTACCTAAGTTTGCATGTTGGTACTCCAAATATCTGGTATCGAGAAGAGAAAGGCGAGCTACCACCGGCTGACCTTTTCTTCCGTGATAGGTTAAGGCAATTCGGATTGCACCAAAATGGATATGGGTAAACCCATGCTCTCTCCATTGCCTGGGGAAATCGTCTGGAATTTGGAGGGTGATAAATTGTTCTTCTCTGGTGGCGAGGATGGGATGCTGGTCAAGTTTTGACGCTGCAACGTATTCTTTAACTCCTTTTGGTCTATGTTGGACAAGGGAACGTATTTGGGTCCATGGTGCAAAGGATTTTTTGGCAAAGGCTGAGTAGGGATTTATAAGGGGTAGTTCGGTGGAAGACACTTTTTGTTCGTCGGGTAATATATCGACTTCATAGAGGTAGTCATATTTTTTGGAAAGGGTTTTATACAGAGTAGGGGACATATTCATTTTAGCTAAGGAAGACGAAGATGGAAACGACTCTGACATATTCAGTAAATTGTTCCTCCCTCCGAAAGGATGGGCTGGCTCTGATACCACAGTATAAAAAAAGAGATGCAGAGCAAGAAAAGCAATCATATTTAGAGAAAAAGAAAAACACCACAAAACACTCCACTTGCTAGTGGGTGCAGAAAAACTTCTATACAAATGAGGTCACAACCAACACCTTCCATCAGGATCCACAAGATACCCTAGAAGAAAGGACAATATCCAGGACAACAAAGAAAAAAGCAACAAAAGAAAAATCAGGAAAGATACTTGAAAGACCACAATGAAGTCCATGAAGACTTTGGGCTGACCAAATTGAAGAGGATTCAGAGGAAGGTGAAATCCCACAGGAAATGCAAAGTGAGGGGGAAGCAATTGATGAGGAAATAGAGGAGGATAATCAAAGTGAACATGACCATACCAATGACACTCCCACAGCAACAAAAAACAACAGTAGAGATAAAAACAATCAACAACCTTTGACATCAGACAAGAAAATACATCAGCTAAGGACATACATCAGCCAAGGACAAATCAGTACTGTAGCTCATGTAGTAGAAGCCAATGAGATAGCAAAGGTATACTCACAAGAGAAAGCAAACAAATATTAGAAAAGGAAGCAAGCTCAAGAAAAAGAATTAATCTCACCAAGCGCCAAGGAGGAAAAGCAAACAGCAATAGTCAAAGCAAGAAATCTCAGCATCACAGCAACTGCAAGAGAAGAAACAAATCATCATGATCACTCAGGAAAGGACCTAGATGAAGAAACAACTGATCAGATTTTCCTAAAGGTTGCCAAACAATGAGACCTCTCCCCAACACAGATAGCAAACATCAAGTCAGCAACTAAAAGCAGAAAGAAGCAAAGCAAAGAACACAGCAACACCTCAGCAATAGGGGTACAAACAAAAAGAGCTCTGACACACACCAACAATCAATAATGAATGCAATCATATGGAATATAAGGTCTATATATACAATGCAAGCTTTTGAAAGGCTCATTACACTACACAAAAAATATCATTTCGATTTTATTGGCATACAAGAACCAATGCAACAAGCAAGGAAAATAGAGAGATACAGAAGGAAGATTGGCCTGCCTCAAGTTGTGGTCAATGTTTCTAATAAGATTATTTATAGAAGATACTTATGAAGTCACAGTGCTACATGACATGGTACAACAGCTAACACTGAGGTTACTTCACACAGAAACTCAAGTAGAATTCATCCTCACACTAGTACATGCTAAGTGTACACAAACAGAGAGAATAGAACTGTGGGATTCATTATATGACATTGCACAGGACATGACAGTTCCATGGATAGTTGGGGGTGACTTCAATGTCACATGGGATGAAGAAGAGAAATTTGGAGGCCTACCAGTGCCAATCAATGAAGTAGATGACTTTAGACACTGCATCAACACCTGCAACTTAACTGACCTTGGATTCAAAGGCAGCATCTTGACATGGTGGAATGGCAGAGCAGAGGAAGACTGCATCTTCAAAATATTAGATAGATGCCTTGCCAACATAGAATTCCAGCAAGCTTTCCCAAGGCTAGAAGTCACTCACTTGTCCAAGATAGGCTCAGACCACAGTCCCCTTCTCTTAAAATGTAATATGGAAACAACACCAATCAAGAAGCCATTCAAATTCCTCAATCTCTGGACCAAACATGAATAATTCAAATCAGTAGTGAGAGAAAACTGGCAAGCAGACTTCTATGGTGACCCCTTTATCCTCTTTAATCACAAGCTCAAAAAGCATAAAAAAAGCTTTATCCCTGTGGAGCAGAACAACTTTTGGAGACATATTCCAAAACATTGCAAGCATAGAAGAGGTTGTCCTGGTACATGAAAAGCAATTTGAGGAAAGACCAACACAACAAAACAGAGAAAGATTACAAAAGGTCCAAGCTCTGCTAATCAAACACCTAGCATTAGAGGTAGAGTTCTGGAGACAACAAGAAGGCATGGCATGGTTCAAGCATGGAGACAGAAATACCAAATTTTTTCATGCCCAAGTAATGGTAGAAGAAAAAGGCTCCAGCTGAGGAGAATCAAAAATAACACGGGCAGCTGGATTGAGGAATAGGAGGAAATTGCAACAGAAGCAGTCAATTTCTATACAGAACAATTCATAGAGACTGCAACACCAATGTCACGACCCGGATTTCCCACCCTAGGGAGTCGTGATGGCGCCTACCGGTGAAAGCTAGGCAAGTCGATCAACCGGATTATTTACCCTTTTTCTACTTACGAATTCATTACAGCACAAAAATATCAAACGATATGAATTAAGTTTCATACTTTACAAAATGTCACCAATACAGAATCCCTTGCGAAATACCCAAGATCTGGCGTCACAATTTCACTGACTATCTAAGAGTACTACAAACAAGGTTCTGAAAGAAATAACAAAATACTGTCTCCGAACTACGTGGAAGAAACAGGTAAAGGAAAGGGACAGAGGACACCAAGATCTGCGAACGTCTGCAGTACTACCTTGGGTCGCCTGATAATCACAACGTTGGAAGGTTTCTACTGTTCGAAGCCTGCGGCACGGGATCTGCACAAAAGAGTGCAGAGTGTAGTATCAGCACAACCAACCCCATGTGCTGGTAAGTGCCTGGCCTAACCCCGGCGAGGTAGTGACGAGGCTAGGACCAGACTCCAGATAACCCTGTACAGTTATAACCATATATGTATCTGCAGCAGCAAACTAGAAATACATAAACCATTTAAACTGGGAAAAGAAAACATACATTGCAATAAAAGGAAAGTAAAGCGAGACGAATCATCAACGATTAATAAGGAAAACAGCAATTTAGTCTTTAACACAATGAGATGAAGTACAAGCCACCTTCACCTCCCGTAACCTCTTTGTTGCAGGCGTGCAACCCGTTCCCACTTACAGTAACCTTTTGTGGCAGGCGTGCCACCCGCTCCCACATACATCACATCCTGTGGCAGGCGTGCCACCCGCTCCCACTTACAATATATCCTGTGGTAGGCGTACCACCCGCTCCCACTTTCAATATATCCTGTGGCAGGCGTGCCACCCGCTCCCACTTACGATACCACAACAATCACAAGAAGTCCCGGAAAGGGAACAAGGCAACGTAATAACTTCCCAATTGGGAATAAGCAACATCAAACAATCATCCTGGCCAGGGGAAATCAGCTATAACCAAACCATATTCAACTCCTATTTAGCTCAATCAATGTTATTACTTAATTACAGCTGAAGTTCTACAATTAACCTCCTAACCCAATTATCATTTCATTAAACCTAGACACGACACTACTATTGTGACACCGGATCCCTTAAACTCCTAATGAACTCCTAAGACACTACCCATGACTTAGACACTGAACCCCTTTTTGACTTCTAACACTTATTTATTCAACTAGTCCATCTAACAATCTAAATTATGCTGAATAAAAGATACATCAACCCGTAATCACGAGGAACAATCTTAATAATAAATTCATGTGGTAGGCGTACCACCCGCCCTCATTCACGATATCTTGTGGCGGGCGTGCCACCCGCTCCCACTTATTTCACAATAATATCACGGATAATATTCAGAAATTAGAACAATAGTGGCACAACAATTATTAATAACGACCCACGGTCATGCTCGACACCAATGTATAGGTACTCATCACCATACCTATACATTGTTCTCAACAAGAATCAATTTAGCAACTAGCACAGAATTTCTAGTCCCTCAAGCTAAGATTAGGACAAACACTTACCTTGCTTTGCCAAAATCTCTGATTTTTCCAAGGAATCCAAATCCTTGCAACAATAAAATCACGAGCCTTCGATCCTCAAACTCGTCTGACCCCTTTTTGGGTACTGTTCACGATAGGGTTTGCAGTAATTCGAGCTGGGGTTTTTTGGGGTTTAAATGGGGAAAGCTGGGTTGGTAATTGGAGGTTGATAGCTAGGTGATGGAGGTGTTTTCATGGAATTTGGGGCTATTTCAAGGTGATTTGGAGGTTGATTTGCTAGGGTTTGAAGGTGTTTTGGAGAGGTTTTTCTGAGATAGAGTCGAAAATGAGAGGGTTTTCGTGTGTTAGGGTTGTTGGTTTCTATTTATAGTGGGTTAAAAATTGGGAAAAAAAATAAAAGGTCAGATGCCAGAATGCGATGCATTCTGGTCGCAGAACGTATATGCGGTCCGCATTTGGGCCGCATTTCTGACACAATACTTGACCCAAAACTCGGTCTCACTCTGCGATCATATTGTCAAATCTGCGGTTCGCATTCCTGAAACGCATTTATCGTTGCATTCTCGATAATAAGTTTGCCCAGTTTTTCTGTTTCACTATGCGATCCAGGAAGTAAAATCTGCGATCCGCATTTCCAGTATGCGATCGTATACTGACCGCAGAACCTAACCTGGTTTTATACCCAGGTTTCTGCATCTCTTTGCGATGCCTGTGCAAGATATGCGGTTCGCATATCTGAAATGCGATCGCATACCTTGCATTTCTTAACTTTTCGAACTCTTTTCTTAACTACTAGCTTCTTATACCTCATGCCCTGCAAAAATAATAAGATTGCACAATTACAAAGGGGATTTTGCACTTAAGGCAACCAAATCTAACAATTAGTACCACATTGGTTTCTACGACACATCGGGTCGTTACAACCAACCAACTTCAGCATACTTGACAACACCCCTCAATTGCTAAACATGGAGCAAAACTCAGATTTGATCAGGCAGCCCACAAAAGAAGAAACTAAGAAAGTTGTCTTCAGTCTAAATGGCAACAGTGCAGGGGGACCAAATGGCTTCATAGGTGCTTTGTACCAAACATGCTGGGACATAATAGGAGAAGACATACATAATATGGCCATGGCTTTCTTCTCATGGAAACAGCTACCAAAATGTGTTACACATACAAACCTGGTACTGCTACCCAAAAAGAAAGAAGTGACAACATTCTCAGACATGAGGCCCATTAGCTTAATCAATTTTGTTAAGAAAATATTTTCAAGAATCATTCATGAAAGATTGGTGGAGCTGCTGCCTAACTTAATTTCGCAAGAACAAGCTAGCTTTGTTAAGGGCAGGACTATTGCTGAAAATGTCCTACTACTCAAGAAATCATTACAGACATCAGACTCAGAACAAAAGCTGGACCAAATGTGGTAATCAATCTTGACATGACAAAAGCTTTCGACAGACTAGCCTGGCTATTTTTTACAAACACCCTGAGAAAAATGGGGTTCTGTGAGATCTTCATTGGTATGGTCTTTCGCATCATTGGAAACAAATGGTACTCAGTTATCATAAATGGTCAATCACATGGTTTCTTCAAATCATCAAGAGAAGTCAAGCAAGGAGATCCACTATCACCTGTACTATTTATTCTTGCTGCTGAAGGTCTCTCAAGAGGTCTAAATTCCCTACAGCTAAATCCATACTTCCGTGGCTATGGACTACCCAAATGGAGCCCAAAGATAAACCGCCTAGCATATGCAGATGACACTATCATTTGCACTTCATCTGATGCCACCTCCATGCAACTAATCATGGAAACTTTAACTGCATATGAGATAGCATCAAGGCAGAAAATCAACAAGAGCAAATATACAGTGTATCTACATCATTCATCCAACATTGAGGTGGTTACGAAAGTGGAGAGCATCACAGGAATAAAAAAGCAGGAATTCCCCTTCACATACCTAGGATGCCCCATTTTCTACTCCAGAAGGAAGATGTCACACTATCAAGAACTCATTTGCAAAGTTTTAACAAGCTACAGTCATGGAAAGGAAAGCTACTCTCAGTGGGAAGCAGGTAGTTCCGATCACACATCATGCCCATATATCTTCTCTCTGCTGTCAACCCTCCCAAAAATGTCATCAATAAACTACACAAACTATTTGCACAATTCTTCTGGAGCAACACAGTAGGAGGTAAGAGCAGGCACTGGGCTTCCTGGAACACACTATGTATGCCATGTGAAGAGGGAGGAGCAGGCTTCAAATCCCTACATGATGTGTCAAAGGTTTTGTTCTGCAAACTGTGGTGGAACTTCAGAACCAAGCCAAGTCTCTGGAGTGCTTTCATGAGTCAAAAATACTGTAAGAAGTTAAATGCAATCATAGTTCCATGGAAAAATGGATCACACATATGGAGGAAGATGCTTGAATGCAGAGACATCATTGAGCACCAAATCATTTGGCATCCTAAAATGCGATTCTCATTTTTTTGGTTTGATAACTAGACAGGATTGGGAGCACTGTACTTCACTATACCAAATGACTTTCCAATTGATGAAACCATACATAATGTGTATGATGTACTGCAGAATGATGGACACTGGAATCTGGAAAAAATTTCAGATACCCTGCCCCAAGAACTAGCACTGCACATAGCAGAAAATGTCAAGCCACCAAATAGGGAAAACAACATAGATATACCATATTGGATGCTAGAACCTCAAGGCCACTTCAGTGTCAAAACTGCCTGGGAGTATCTCAGAAAGAGGGATGAACCCAAAAGAACATACAAAATGATTTGGATACAAGGGCTACCATTTAAGATTGCATTCTTCATGTGGAAGGTATGGAAGGCTAAATTGCCTTTAGATGACTTCATGAAGACACTGGGATATCAAATGCCATCAAAATGTTGGTGCTGCACAGAACCAAAGGATGAAACCATGGTGCACCTCTTCTACACATCCAACACTGCAACTAAAGTGTGGCAATACTTCCTCTCAAGAGCAGGAATAAAATGGGAAGGCTTAACCTTTCACCAAGCAATAATAAAATGCTTGACAGCACAAGTAGTTCCCAGGCTTAAACCAGTATTACAAGTTGTCCCATCATGTATTGTATGGGAACTCTGGAAAAGAAGAAACAGCTGCAAGTATGGAGAATAAGTTACCATCAACAGAGTCATCTATCAGATCTCCACAACACTACAGGCATTGGTCCAAGATAGAAAGCCAGGAATCAAGGCTCCTCATAAATGGCAGGACCTACTGCACATGATGGAAAACTACATCCCAAGAGTAAAATACAATAAGGTAATCTGTGAATTCCCAATGGCAGGATGGATTAAGGTCAACACTGATGGAACATCCAAAGGGAATCCAGGAAGAAGCTCAATAGGTTTCTTTCTGAGAGATGAAGCAGGGGAGATCATATATGCACTTGGCAAAGAAACACCAGAAGGAACAAACACAGCAGCAGAAGCTACAGCCATAGTAGAGGCCTGAGATTCTGTAGATCACACAACTATTCCCACATCTGGTTGCAAACAGACTCAATGCTGCTAAACAACACAATCAATGAAACATGGAAACCACCTTAGCTCATAACTGAGCAGGTAGAGAGGTGCTGCAAATAAAAGAAGCCCTCACACTCAAGGTGACACATATACAAGGAAGGAAACAAGTTAGCTGACCATCTAGCAAACTATGCACTTGAAATTGGAAGAATTGAATGACACAACTTCTGGCAGCTAGATGCACAAGGTTGAAAGATACTAAATGAAGATAAACTCCAATGCCCACACATAAGAGTAAAGATAACAAAATAGCAAAGGAAAAACGAGGACAGTGGTCACTGCAAAGAAACAATAGCCTAGGATCAAATAATCTACTAACAACATGCTTTTCATTTCTGCAGGCACATGGGAGGAATAAAGCAATGGCATCAGTAAAAAGCTCAAGAGGGATCAGGGGAGACCGGGACAGAGACTCTACACTAATAGGCTGCTCTATTTTGCAGGAAACACTGGCTAGATTTTCTTGGTCCACAAGAACACCAACACACAAGGGGTATATCACACAAACAACCAGGAAGCACCCCAAACTCTCAACTCTGTCCCCACATGGTCATAGCAGAAACACAGCAGCAAAGAAGACTCCCTCAAAGACAACAATCCTGGGGTCAGACCACACAAGGCAGCATCGACAACACAAATCCATCATGATGCACTCTAGGAACCACTATACCATCTCAGAAGTCATAAACAACATTACTATCGCTGCTATGACATTTCGTCTGAGCAACAAGCACCATTTACAACACCAGCAACACTTCAAGATAACAAGCCACCTCAATTTGAAAGAACAAAGAGTATCATATCATCAATGTCATTGCCAACAACAGAAAGATCTCAGAAACAAATACCTCACCTCCCACATGCAGCACACAGAAAAAACTCAAAAACACAACAATCCCAACAGCAGCAAGACATCAACAACTGCCACATCATAGAAAAAACCAGGACAAGGTTCAGGTTATTGCTGCAATTGCAAGGTGTGGTATCAGCACTAAGAGTGCTCAATCTCTTGCAATTACAACAATCACCATGGACCCCCTCTGTCACAACACACCACTGGACCTCAAAACACTTCTCAATATACAGGAACAGCAAAGAGAACAATCAACAGCACTTAAATGTCACAAAGACACAGCCAAGAAGCAATTAACAAAAGCAACATCCTGAATCATACATCAAAGATCACACAATCAAATAGCAGCAAAACAATAGAAACACAAACAAAAGTTACTCCACTGTCTCTTTCACTGTAAACTGCTTGACAAGGTCCAGATCATTATTGCAGCTGCAAGGTGCGTATCAACACCTTTGGTGCTTAATGTCTTGCCACTATAGCAATCATCTTGGACACCCCTAGTCTCACTACAACACTGGACACCATCCAGGACACAAGAAAGGATACTAGACTTCAATCAGCAACACAACAGCAACATGCCAAGCCAACATACATCACAGGATACAAGAGAAACATCAAAACACTACCAGAAGCATCAATCACACAGCAACAAAAAAGAAACAAGCAACAATCTCAAGGCAGGAACAAGAAAAATAGCAACCCACAAAGGAACATCATCCCACTTCAGCAGCTCCAGCAAACAAATAACAGAAATGCCCGACCTGATCACTCACCAACAAAAATAACCTTTTGCTCCAACTGGAATAGCCATCTTCAACATGCTTTCTCCTTACAAAGAAAAAGCAAAATTGAAGACAGCTCGCACCTTTTTGCCACTTCTTTGAGAATTCTAGAAACCACTTTTGCACACCAGATGTACATACAAGGGATCACATCCCGGAACCAAATATTAGAAGCAGAAACATATGTACTTTTTTGTATAGTTGACCTAGTTTAATCACACCACACTTTTGTAAATGCGATCTTCTATCAATATAAAATAGACAATCACCACATCACCATACGTCTAACAATCCATCACTGTTTAGCCATACTTAGTTATCACTTTTGGATAACTAAGTGCACATTTACTCTACATTTGGAGGTAAGGTTTATGTCTCCCTTCTTTTTTGTAATTTGATTCCATCAATAAAAACTTACATTTAACCAAAAAAAAAACAAAAAAAAATATATCAATAGCTTGTAGTATGTGAGGTTAACGAACTAGTTTGGGTAGTTACTTGTTGAAATTGGTTGAGGGAGGAAGGGATTACCATTGCAGAGCTTTATAGTCTAAATTGCATACTAGGTGTTTGAGAAAATTTCTAAGAGAGTTACACCATGTGAATATTTCTAATTATTATCCGATTTTCGGTATCTTCCTATAGATTGTAATTGCTAGAAGTGTTGGGACGTTTTAGTAACTTAAGGAAAGCTCAAACAAGGTTTGTTGGCTAAACTACTTTCTTAGAATTGAATTCCATGATGTTCCCGTAAGTTTCAAGTATGGTTGGCTCAAGTTCCTAATTCCTATGTTCCGGGTTATTCCTTATAAACTTGTCTATTCCGAATGAGCCTTATGGCAAGAGATATACATTCAAAGTAAGGGTTGCGTATTATAATGTTATGGCTTTGGGTCGTGTTTCAATGAAAGCTAGTATGCCAAATTGTGTGAGAAAAACTCGATATGCTTAAGACTCTTATATGCTCATATGTGTACCTTAGGTATTGATTGAAAATGTATTTTTATTGATAATCTATAAAGAGGTTTGAAAATGAAATAAGTGAATTGGGGATATAGAGTGTGACCAACGTGCCAAGAATTAAAGTTATACTTGTGGCTAGTGGTGCCAATGAAATAAGATGATGTGAGAAAGATTATGAAATGAACTTTGATTCAACTGTTCCAAAATTATTTTCTTCTAAAATATAATGGTGTGTTACTTGCTTATGATTTTAACCTGCGCATTGATTGCCATCTTTTTACTCCCTTTCTTGGAAAGAAATCTATTGCGCTTAAATTCTTCATTTCCAATGAGCTTAAAGAGGTGGTTTCCGGAATATTATATATGTTGATATTTGTGGTGATGATCCATGGAAGGAAAGATATGAAAGTGTGAAATTTGAAACACGGCCACCGTGCCTTGAATAAAGAATCTTGTGAATGGCCAACAGTGCCAAGGTTTTGGTGAGCCCTACTTTATTTTGGGCTGGATATCATTGATGTTGTACTTTGTATTTTGAGGTATAGCCGGGGCCTTGTTAACGGCACTTCCATATTACTCTTCTATTGTACTTAGAGGCTCCGTAGACAGGTTGTGGGTGGTGTTTGATGTGGGAAATTGAACTAGAAAAGTTGGTATTTGGCAAACATATTTTTCATTATATCTATGAACTTGTAATAATTTGGAAATTATGAATGAAGCTGCTAATGGGAATGAAATGGGAGTTGTTAATGAAATCTTTTCAGTGTTTGATTAATGGAGTGCATCTCCTCTTTATTCATGGATGAGCTTGGGTAGAAGGAAATCTAATAGGCTTTCTTGGCCAGGTTTTCTTGGTTGAGCTCCGGTCACGCTCCCTAGGGTTGGGGCGTGACAAAGGTTACACCGCAGCTAAGGTTTGACGTATTACATGAGAAATTGTATGGCTTACCTTCTGAGAAGGTAAATTAATTTTCTTTGTTTTGACATGTACTAACAGTTATTTTTGCTATATATAATTGTTTTTGATAAATTTACTAAAATGTATGTTTATGTAGTTGAATTAAGGAATATGTCTCTTGAGAATGAAATGGTGGATAATGATGATCAGAAAAACCTTAGTTCAGATGATGATTTTGTTGATCATCCACCTGAGAGTTCAAAATGTGTAACGACCCGGTCAGTTGTTTTGAGAGTATTAGCCCTGATCCCCTGTTTATTGCCCCCTCTATTTAAATTGGTGGTTTTGTGACTTGCCGGGGTGCTTGGTGTCGGATTCGGGGGAGTTTCGGAGTGGAATGGGACACAGTCCTTAAATTGGAAGTTTAAGTTTTAGGAGTCGACCGTAGTTTGATTTGTGTGAAGACAACTCCAACATGAAGTTTTGAAAGTTCCAATAGCTCCGTAGGGTGATTTTGGTCTTAGGAGCGTGTTCGAATGTTGATTTGGAGGTCTGTAGGTCATTTCGGCATTAATTGGCGAAAGTTGAAAAGTTGGAGGAGTTTGGAAGGTTTGACTGGGAGTGTAATTTTTGATATTGGAGTCGGATTTTTTCCGGAAGTTGGAGTAGGTCTGTAATATCAATTATGACTTGTGTGAAAAATTTGAGATCAATCAGACGTGATTTGATAGGTTTCGGCATCATATGTAGAAGTTAGAAGTTCTAAAGTTCTTTAGGCTTGAATTATGCACAATTCGTGTTTTTATCGTTGTTTGATGTGGTTTTTGGCCTCGAGTAGGTCCGTTATGTATTTTAGGACTTGTTGGTATATTTGGACGGGGTCCCGATTTTGAATCGGATGGGAATCAGATCATTTGTGGACTTGTTGGATTGCTGAAGATGCCCAGCTTCTGGTGTTTTTGCCCATGCGGAGGGAATGGCAGCAAGTTCAGGCTTGCAAAAGCGAGAACTTGGTTGCTAATGCAGAACTGGGCATGCCCAGCTGGGGGCGCAGGAGCGAAAAACATTCTGCAGGAGCGGCTTCGCCTCTACGGTGTTGAGGAAGGCAGGTGCGACATTGTTCAGTAGGTGCGTCGCTTTAGCCGCAGGTGCGCATGGGAAAATGTGAGCCACTTTCCAAAGAAGCATATCCTTTGGACTTATGTGAAGTCTGCACCTGCGATGGTTTTCTGCAGGTGGAGAGCCGTAGATGCGGCAACAAGGTCGCAGGTGCGATTTAACTGGCAGAAAAGGCGAATTCTCAAGGGTTTTGATTCATATTTCTTTTTGGGATTTTGGGAGCTCGGTTGGAGACAAAATTTTGAGGAATTTTCAGAGGAAACATTTGGGTAAGGATTCTTGATTTGATTTTGTTTATTTCCCATGAATCTATTATTGTTTCCATCATTTAATTAGTGCTTTAGTTAGAAATTTTGGAAACATTTGGAAAGACTTCTTAGGCTGAAATTTGGGGATTTGAAAGGTGATTTGAGGTCAGATTTGAGTAATTCTTGTATGGTTGGACTCAAGATCGAATGGGTGTTCGGATTTTATAATTTTGGTCGGGTTCGGAGAAGTGGGCCCGTGTCGACTTTTGGAGCAATTTTTGAATTCTTTGCTAATGTCGTAGTTTCATTATTTAAATTAGTTTCGTATAGTTATATTTATAGTATATAATTATTTTGACTAGATTCGAGCCGACCAGAGTTGGAAAATCGAAGGAAAGGCCTTATTGATTGGCTGAGTGAGGTTTGAGGTAAATGACTTGTCTAACCTTGTGTGGGGGAAATTCCCCTTAGGATTTGGTACTGTCATGGTAAATTGCAATATGTGAAGGTTGTATACGCGAGGTGACGAGTGCATACTCGGGCTAAATGTTTAAAGTCCGGTTATTGCTAAATAGTTCCTTTTTTTATTCCCTTAATTTAGTTACTCTAGCACGTGTAGTCATTATGTTTAGCCTAATATAACATGTCTACGTATCTTATTTATTACTTGCAATTTGTGCAACATGCTTAGTTGAATTTCCTGCTTCTAATGATTTCGTATTCATTCTTTAACTGTAGGATTTCCTTGCTATAATTTCATTGTTCTATTTGTTATGTATTGTTTTCATGATTTTTGTTGGGATAACTGTTTGGTTGTGGCACGAGGTTTCTGCCGTGCATAGTGTTATTCTGGCACGAGGTTTCTGCTGTGCGAAGTGTTATTGTGGCATGAGGCTTCAGCCGTGTGGAGTGTTATAGTGGAATGAGGTTTTTCTCGTGCGGAGTGTTATTGTGGTATGAGGTTTCTACCGTGCGGAGTGTTATTGTGGCATGAGGTTTCTGCCGTGCGGTTATCATTATTGGCACGAGGTTTCTACCGTGCCATTATGAGATATTTACTTTTGGGACTACGAGGCGTTACCTCAGGAGCGTCCCTACTGTTACCTCTATTTGTTGTATTGTTGTTGTGGTTGTTGTTGTTGTTCCTTAATTTATAAGATTCTTGTTTCCCTATGTGTTGTAATTGTTTTCTTGGATTCCGGGTTGTTATGTTTCGTAAATCCCTTACTGTTTCATTTCCCTGTTATTTCATTGTGTCATTATATAATTTGTCTTGTTCTTATTATCTCCAGTAGGGCCTTGACCTGACCTCATCACTACTCTATCGAGGTTAGGCTTGGCACTTATTGGGTACTATTGTGGTGTACTCATACTACGCTTCTGCACATGTTTTTGTGCAGATCCAGGTGCATCCTATCAACCTTGATATTAGGGCACTGTGTTGCTGCTTTGGAGACTTCAACGCACATATGCCCGCGTCCGCAGGCCTCGGAGTCCCCTTCTATACCGTTCTTTTCTTATTTCTTTATATTTTGGTAAACAGTAATGCATAGCATTATTCGGTACTGTACTTGAAGCTTGTGATTTATATCTCACCAGGTTTTGGGATTTTACGTATTGAGTTTTGGTAGATTCTTTTTATGAAATTGTCGGTATGTTCAAGTTTTAATCTCTAGTCTAATATTTTCCCATATTGTTAGGCTTACCTAGTCTTAGAGACTAGGTGTCGTCACAACAACCTATGGAGGAAAATTTGGGATTGTGACAAAAGGGCAGTGCAAAATGCAGATTAAAATGAAGGCGAAAAGGCAGCGGAAAGCTTCTAATGATTTGGAGAAGAAGGGAAAGATGGTAATAATTTGGAGAAGCAGGGAAAGCTGCTAATGATTTGTCTACCGTACACATGAAGCATAAAAAATGCAAAGTAAGGCTGCTAATGATTTGGAGAAGCAGGTGATGGAGAATGTCTCCGTCAACGCTCCAACTGAAAAAATAAAAAAACATTCTAAAGTTAAGGCAGCAAATAATGACCTTGTCGATCCTATACCTCAAAAATCAAAAATGAAAAGTAAAGATGCAAATGATTTATAGAAGAGGGTTGTGGAGAATGTTCATGACAAACATCAAAGTATGGGTAATGCCTCTGTCGGCCTGCCACCTAAAGGTAGTGACTGGGATGTTCAGTTTAAGATTTTGGCAGATGGCCAAGTGAAATTGAAGAAAGAAGTATCGTTATTAAAGAAGGAATATAAGGATGAAATAGTGATTTTAAAAAAATTATCTTACCAAGAAGAATTCAATAAAGAAGATCAACTTAGAGGTATACTAGTACTTATTGTCTATATTGTTTTCTGTTTTTTGGTAGTGCGATGACCCGATAGGTCATCTAGAGTTTTAAACCTTAATTCTATGTTTCGACGACTCCAATAGCTTCCTTCAGCCTACTCGATTTACATGCACAGGTGTTTTTCCGGAAGGTTTTTACGTTAAAAATTGATTAAAATGAAATTTTTCCTTAAAAATCCATTTCAGTTGACTTCGGTCAGCATTTTGAGCAAGCGGACCCGGATCCATGTTTTGAAGGTCCCGGTTGGTCCGTTTCGTTATTTGGGACCTGGGCGTATGCCCGAAATCAAATTCGGAGGTCCCTAGCTCGAGCTATTACTTTTTGTCAAAATTGAGAGTTTAAAGGTTTAATGACTTAAAGGATTTGACCAAAGTTTTAATTTGTAGATATGCGGTTTATATTTTGGTTCCGGAAACCGGTATAGGTCCATTACTATGTTTATAACTTGTCTTCCAAATTTGGTGAGAAACGAGGTTGGTTTGACGTGATTCGAACGTCGGTTGTTAAAATAGAAATTCTAAAATTTTATTAGAAACTTCATTTGATTTGTTGTACGATTTGTAATTCTAGTTGTTATTTTGGTGTTCTGATCGCGCGAGTGAGTACGTATCCGATTTTTGGACTTGTGTGCATATTTGGTTTGGATCCGGAGGGCTCGGGTGAGTTTCGGATAGCCTACGAACCTTTTGAACTTAGAAAGTTTATTGGTTTTTCACTTTTGTTGATTTCTGGTGTTTCCTTCTTCACGGTCGCGAATATACTCCCGCGATGGGGGGTAAAATGGGTAAGGGGAGATTTTTGTTCTACGGGAACGCGAAACCTTGGTCACGAACGTGGAGCATTGGGGAGCCTGCTCTCCGTGAATGCGGCTAGCCAATCACGAAACCGTAGTGAAATAGAGGTGGGTGTTGGGAGTTGGCTATTGTTCTATGCGAACGCAATACAAGGAGCGCGGACGAGGAGGCTAGGGGTAAGCCAATGCAAACGCGTAGATCAACTCGCAATTGCGTAAGCCATTGAGGCTTTGCTCTTCGAGAATGCGTCAGGTTTCACACGAACACGATTAACACCTGATGCCAGTGACTAAAACAGTCCCAAAACGGGATTTTGTTTATTCTTCAAATTTTCAAAGTTACAAAACCCTAGAGGCGATTCTCCTAACAATTTTTCTTCCCCAATTTGTTGGTAAGTGATTCTAAACTCTAGTATTTTCATGGTGGAAATTAGGGGGTTGGGAAGAATTAGGGATTTTTGTAAAATTGAAAGACCTCAAATTGAGGTCTAATTTCGGAACAAAATACATAACCGGGCTCGGGGGTGAATGGGTACCCGGGAGTTGACTTTTGTTGACATTTTCAATAATGACCTAAATTGAACCTTTTTCATTTGTGGGTAGTTCCTAAGGCTTATTTTGAATTGTTGGTTGATAATTTGCTAGATTCGGTTGGTTCCGAGGCTTGTTCGAAAGGCAAATTCGTGGTTGAGCTTTGAGTTGGTCTTTGGAGCGAGGTAAGTGTCGTGGTTAACCTTGGCTTGAGGTATTAGGACTTGTTTGCCTATTTGCTACTTGTTTAAATGTTGGATACAACGTATATGTGAGGTGAGGAGTACATATGCGTTGTTATTGGGCTAAAGCATGCATGTGAGGCTTGTTTATTGTAATTTATCTCTTTCTTTGATCCTTATATCCATGCTTTTAATAGATAAATCAATTGTTATTTTTTCGTACTTATGAACCATCCATGATAATTGAGTACTGTTTCTCAAGTTGAGATTGGTATTGTGGAACTATTGTTGACAGAAGACTTGATATTGCTTATTCCTCTCCCTATTGTTATATGTTCACTGTTACATGGTAAGGGAGAGTGCTAAAGCACAAATGTTGATGTCGTGCCGTATTTGACGGTTAAGGCATGAAGGGTGATGCCGTGCCATATCTACTGATTCATTATGAAATTTAGAGTAAAAGCACGAAGGGTGATGTCGTGCCGTATTTATCATTTTATGGTGAGATTTAGGTTAAAAGCACGAAGGGTGATGCCGTGCTGTATCTATTGATTCATGATGAAATTGAGAGTAAAAGCACGAAGGGTGATGCTGCGCCGTATTTATCAGTTTTTGGTGAGATTTAGAGTAAAGGCACGAAGGATGATGTCGTGCCGTATCTATTGATTCATGATGAAATTTAGAGTAAAAGCACGAAGGGTGATGCTTGCCGTATTTATTATTTTATGGTGAGATTGAGAGTAAAAGCATGAAGGGTGATGTCGTGCCGTATTTATCATTTTATGGTGAGATTGAGAGTTTAAGTACGAAGGGTGATGCTTTTTTGTTATTACTGTTTCATAGTGAGGCTGAGAGTAAA
This sequence comes from Nicotiana obtusifolia, assembly GCA_002018475.1. Classification (NCBI taxonomy): domain Eukaryota; kingdom Viridiplantae; phylum Streptophyta; class Magnoliopsida; order Solanales; family Solanaceae; genus Nicotiana; species Nicotiana obtusifolia. The sequence goes on along the minus strand of MCJB01033209.1, from coordinate 230,627 downwards.
AGCGCAAAGGGTGATGCCGTGCAGTTTTGTTCATTATGCTTGTTCATTTTGTTGATTGAAGGTTTATTGACTGATTCTTGTTATTATTCCCTGCTGTAGTTACCGTATCTTCTACCCCTTTCGCATGTCCCCTCCTAATTGTACTTGCTAATTCGTTATTTGTTGTTATTTTGTATGTATATTTCTGTCTGTACAGGTTTAATTACGTGGGTGTCCTGTCATAGCCTCGTCACTACCTCGTCGAGGTTAGGCTCGATACTTATGGAGTACATCGGGTCAGTTGTACTCATACTACACTCTGCACTTCTTGTGCAGATTTTGGTACTGATGCCAGCTGTCCCGTGAGGCGTTTCAGCTCGGATTGCGTCCGCATACCTTGAAGTCCCTTTCTACTTCCCCTATTTACTATTCGTTTTATTCGTGACAGTTGTATTTATTGCAATCCCAATTTGTAGAGATTCTAGAAGCTCGTGAACTTGTGACTCCTAATACGGGTCGTACTTAGATATTATTGGTTTTATGTCATTTTGTACTCCGTTTTTGTTTCATTTCGGCTTAATTGGTTTTACTTATTTCAATTGATTAAAAATTGGCTTAAAGATCCTCTAACATTGCCTTGCCTAGCAAGTGAAATGTTAGGCGCCATCACGCCCTGAAGATGGAAATTCCGGGTCGTAATAGGTAGTTTTAAAGCTAATATCATTTTATCTAAACTTTTTGATGTAGCATCAACACAAAAAAGATGTGAAAAAAAGATGGAGAAGGTGATGGTGATAGGAACCAGGATGGACTCAATGAAAACAAAGAAGGTATACTAGTATACTGTATACTATGAAGTTTAGGAACAAGTTTCACTTCTATTCTTCTCTATCGTGCGGTTTTATTCTATCATTGCTAATTGAACTCTTCTATTATTATCCTCCCGTAGATGGCGAAACACGTGCAACATCTTCAGCTGGACAGCAACCGGAGCCCCCAGTGGCAGCTCATATTAGGGGCAGAAGACGAGGTTGAGGTTGCACCAGAGGCCGAGGCAGAGATAGAGGTCAGCCTAGAGCTCCAGCAGCAGCACCAACAATGGAGCCTCAGGTAGATAATGATGACGAGGTTCCAGCTCAGACTGAACCTGTTGCACTAGCTCAGGTCACGGAGGGGTTCATCGCCACCCTAATGCTACAGGATGCTCTAATCCGTTTGATGGTCCTTGTGGAGAGTGTGGCCCAGGCCGGTGCATTTACTGTGGCACCAGCCATCTCTCAGCTAGGGAAGGAGCATAGACTCCTACTACTCACAGTTCGGAGCATATGGCTCCCCAATATCAGTCTCCAACAGCCCTACCAGTTGGGGTAGTTCAGCCAGTTCTTGGAGTACAGGCTGGTAATAGGCCCGCCATGACTTCTAAGGCATTATTGAGATTGGAAAAGTTTACTAAGCTCTTTCCAAATCACTTCAGTGGTGCACCTTCTGAGGACCCATAGGATTATCTTGACCACTGCCATGAGATGCTGCGGAACATGGGTATTGTTGAGACCAATGGGGTCAATGTTGTTGTATTTCAGATGACGGTTCTGCCAAGAGGTGGTGGAGAGATTAAATGTTGACCAGACTAGTTGGATCACCTACACTTACTTAGGAGCAGTTCTCACAGCTATTTCTAGAGATGTTTCTCCCTATAACTTTGACAGAGGATTACCGCAGGCAGTTCGAGCGTCTCCCATAGGGCAGTATGACTGTTACTTAGTACGAGACTCGTTTGTGGATCTAGCCCGTCATGCTCTTCTTCTACTTCCTACTAAGAGAGAGAGGATGAGGAGGTTAATTGATGGACTCCCTCACCCTATCAGTCTACAGATGGCCAAGGAGACCTAGAGTGAGATTTCCTTTCAGACGGCTACTAATGTTGCTAGGCGGATCGAGGTGGTACTTGCCTAGGAGAGAGGGCAGGGGTCTAATAAGAGGCCTCGTCATTCCGGTGGGTTCAGTGGCGCCTCGTCTGGAGGCAACAGTACTTTTGGTAGAGACCATCCTCTCAGGCCGTATCATTCAATGCTCGAGGTATCTCACAGTGCTTCAGGTGATCGCGACCCTCATATGCCTCATCTCGATCAACTAGCCTATAGTGCACCACCAAATCCTATTAATGTACTTCGCTCCAGAGTTTTTAGGGTGGTTACTCAGGTCAACCGGGTTAGTTTCACGGATAGCAGTCACAGCAGTCGAGGTCCTGTTGCATTTTTGGTGACCCGAGGAACATTGCTAGATTTTGCCCTCGAGCAACGGGCAGCTCACAGCAGCAGAGTTCTCGTGCCATAGTTTCGACACCGGTTACTTCACAGCCTACTCAGCTAGCTAGAGGCAAGGGTCAGGTAACAAGAGGTGGAGGTCAGGATGTTAGAGGTGGAGGTCAGGTCGTTGGAGGTGGAGGCCAGCCAATTAGAGGTCATCTTAGAGACGTGGTTCAGAGGGTGGGCCCAGCCCCGATGTATTGCTTTCCCAGCCAGGCCTGAGGCTAAGTCATCTAACGCTGTTATCACAGGTATTGTTTCAGTTTTCCATATGGATGCTTCAGTTCTATTTGATCCGGTCTCTACTTATTCCTACGTGTCATCTTACTTTGCTTCATATCTGGTTGTGCCTCGTGATTCTTTAAGTGCTCCTGTGTATGTGTCCACACCTGTGGGAGATTCTATTGTTGTAGATCGTGTCTATCATTCGTGTGAGGTTACCACTAGGAGTCTTGAGACTAGCTCAGATCTCCTATTTCTCGATATGGCAGATTTTGATGTCAGCTTGGGTATGGATTGGCTGTCACCTCATCATGCTATATTGGATTGTCACACCAAGATGGTGACCTTAGCCTTGCCGGGGTAGTCTCGATTAGAGTGGAGGGGGACTCCTGGCTTATTTGTGAAGGCTCTTATGTGAAGGCTCGGCATATGGTCGAGAAGGGGTGTCTAGCTTATTTGGCTTGTCCGTGATTCTAGTGCGGAGGTTCCCTCCATGGATTCAGTACCAGTTGTTCATGAGTTTACAGAGGTGTTTCATGTATATCTGTCGGGGATGCCACCCGACAGAGATATTGACTTTTGTTCGTGAAGAAGAAAGATGGATCGATGAGGATGTGGATAGATTATCGGCGGTTGAACAAAGTCACCATCAAGAACAAGTATCCATTGCCGAGGATTGATGACTTATTTGATCCACTTCAGGGTGCCAAGGTGTTTTTGAAGATTGATTTGAGGTCTTTCTACCATCAGTTGAGTATTAGGGCATCTGATGTCCCTAAGACAACTTTTCAGACTCGATATGGGCATCATGAGTTTCTAGTGATGTCATTTGGGCTGACGAATGCCCCAGCAGCATTTATGGATTTTATGAACCGGGTGTTCAAGCCCTATTTTGATTCCTTTGTGATCGTGTTTATTGATGATATCTTGAACGACTCTCGCAGTGGAGAGGAGCACGAGTAGCATCTTCGGATTGTACTTCAGACTCTACGGGATAACTAGTTATATGCCAAGTTTTCAAAGTGCGAGTTTTGGTTGGATTCAGTCTCCTTCTTGGGGCACGTCGTATCAGCAGAGGGCATTCAACCTAGACCCACTTCAGCTACGGAGATCTAGAGTTTCTTGGATTTGGTGGGTTATTACCGTCGGTTTGTGGAGGAGTTTTCGTCTATAGCAGCCCCACTGACGTGTTTGACCCAAAAGGGTGCCCTGTTCAGATGGTCAAACGAGTGTGAGGCGAGCTTTCAGAAGCTCAAGACTGCTTTGACTACAGCGTTAGTGTTGGTGTTGCCCACAGGTTTAGGATCTTATACGGTATATTGTGATGCATCTCATGTTGGGCTCGGAGTAGTATTGATGCAGGGTGGCAGGGTGATTGCATATGCGTCGCGGCAGTTGAAGGTCCATGAGAAGAATTACTCTGTTCACGATCTAGAGCTGGCAGTCACTGCTTATGCGCTGAAGATCTGGAGGCATTACCTTAACGGCGTGTCGTGCGAGGTTTTCACGGATCATTGGCGTCTACAATATTTGTTCAAACAAAAGGATTTCAATTTGAGGCAGAGGAGGTGGTTGGAGCTATTGAAAGACTATGATATTACCATCTCGTATCACCTCGGGAAGGCCAATGTGGAGGCCGACGCCTTGAGTAGGAAGGCAGCGAGTATGGGCAGCCTTGTGTACATTCCAGTCGGTGAGAGACTGCTTGCATCAGATGTTCAGGCTTTGGCAAATTAGTTCGTGAGGTTGGATGTTTCATAGCCCAGTCGTGTTCTAGCTTGTACAGTCGCTCGATCTTCTTTGTTTGAGCGCATCGGGGAGTGGCACTATGATAACCCTCATTTGCTTGTCCTTAGGGACGCAGTGCGCCACGGTGGTTCCAACCAAGTTACTGTTGGATATGATGGAGTTTTAAGGATGCAGGGTCATATTTGTGTGCCCAATGTAGATGGACTTCGTGAGTTGATTCTTGAGGAGTCCCGCAGTTCCCAGTATTCTATTGATCCAGGTGCCACTTAGATGTATCAGGACTTGCGGCAGCATTATTGGTGGAGAAGGATGAAGAAGGACATAGTTGCTTATGTAGCTCGGTGTCTAAACTGTCAGCAAGTAAAGTGTGAGCATCAGAGACCTAGTGGGTTGCTTCAAAAGTTAGAGATTCCTGAGTGGAAGTGGGAGCGTATCACTATGGATTTTGTTATTGGACTTCCAGGGACTCAGATAAAGTTCGATGCGATATGGGTCATTGTGGACAGGATGACCTAGTCAGCGCATTTCATTCTTGTGGCACTTACCTATTCGTCAGAGAGATTGGCTGAGATTACATCCGCGAGATCGTCCGCCATCACGTTGTGCCCGTGTCTATCATTTCGGATCGACGTACGCAGTTCACCTCGCACTTCTGGAGAGCAGTACAGCGTGAGTTAGTCACGCAGGTTGAGTTGAGCACATCATTTCATCCTCAGACGTGAGAGCACTATTCAGATATTGGAGGATATGCTCCGCGCTTTTGTTATAGATTTCGGGGGTTGTTGAGATCAATTCTTGCCACTTGTGGAGTTTGCCTACAACAACAGCTACCAATCGAGCATTCAGATAGCCCCCTATGAGGCATTATACGGGAGGCGGTGTCGTTTCCCAGTTGGATGGTTCGAGCAGAGAGAGGCTCGGTTGTTGGGTACAAATTTGGTACATGATGCCTTGGATAACGTCAAGATTATTCAGGATCGACTTCAGGGTTCGTGATGTTGCATCTACATGATGCCTTGGTAGAAGAGTTATGCCGACCGCAGGGTTCGTGATGTTGCATTCATGGTCGGAGAGAGGGTGTTGCTTCGGGTTTCACCCATGAAGGGTGTGATGCGGTTCGGGAAGATGGGCAAGTTAAGCCCTAGGTATATTAGACCCTTTGAGATTCTGGAGAGAGTGGGTGAGGTGGCGTACAGGCTCACATTGCCAACTAGTTTATCAGCAGTCCATCCGGTGTTCCATGCGTCTATGCTCCGGAAGTATCATGGTGATCCATCCCATGTGTTAAACTTCTTCTCAGTCCAATTAGACAAGGATTTGACCTATGAGGAGTAGCCGGTGGCTATTCTAGCCCGGCAGGTTCGACAGTTGAGTCTAAGAATTATCCTTCAGTTCGAGTGCAGTGCAGAGGTCAGCCTGTCAAGGCAGCTACTTGGGAGTTCGAGTCGGACATGCGGAGTAGATATCCACACCTTTGCACCAGCCCAAGTACTTTTTTATGTCCGTTCGAGGATGAACTATTGTTTTAGAGGTGGAAAATGTGATGACCTGATAGGTCATCTAGAGCTTTAAAGCTTAATTCTGTGCTTCAAAGCCTCCAATACCTTCCTTAAGATTCCTCGATTTGTGTGCATAGTCCGGGTGTTTTTTCGGAAGGCTTTTATGTTAAAAACTGATAAAAAATGAAATTTTGCCTTAAAAATCCATTTGAGTTGACTTCGGTCAATATTTTAAGTAGACGGACATGGTTTAGTGTTTTGACGGTGCCGGTGGGTCCAAATCATGATTTGGGAACTGCGCGTATGCTTGGAATCAAATTCGGAGGTCCCTAGTCGAGTTATCGCTTTTTGTCCTAAATTGAAAGTTTAAAGGTTTAGTGTCTTTGAGGATTTGACTAATGTTTGGATTTGTTGATAACGGGTCCCTATTTTGGTTCCGGAACTCGATATAGGTCTATTACTATGTTTATGACTTGTCTTCTAAATTTGGTGAGAAATGGAGTTGGTTTAACGTGATTCGGACGTCCTGTTATTAAAACAGAAATTATTAAATTTCGTTGAAAACTTCATTTGTGTCACGACCCGGATTTCCCGCCCTCGGGAGTCGTGATGGCGCCTACTAGTGAAAGCTAGGCAAGCCAGTCAATCGAATTATTAACCATTTTTCTATTAACGGATTTAATACATCACATAAACATCGACTAGATAACAGAAATTCAACAAGCGAAATAGATGCAAATTTCATTCTTTACAAAATATCGCCGATGAACTATCCGCAACAGACTACCCAAGATCTGGTGTCACAGTTTCACAGACGGTTTAAGAGTACTACAAACAAGGCTCTGAAGAAACAACAAATACTGTTTCTGGACTACATACAAGAAACAGGTACAAGAAATGGACAGGAGACTCCAAGATCCGCGGACGTCTGCAGAACTACCTTGGGTCACCTGAAAATCAGAGAGTGGAAGCTTCCTACTATTCGAAGCATGCGGTACTGGGATCTGCACAAAAGAGTGCAGAGTGTAGTATCAGCACAACCAACCCCATGTGCTGGTAAGTGTCTGGCCTAACCCCGGCGAGGTAGTGATGAGGCTAGGACCAGACTCCAGATAAACCTGTACAGTTATAAACATATATGCATCTACAGCAGATAATAGATATACATAAACAATTTAAACGGGGAACAGAAAACATAAATCGGAACAACAGACAAGTAAAGAAAAACAAATCATCAATGAATAAGAAAGAAAACTGCAATTCAGCCTTTAGCACAAATGAAATGAAGTACAAGCCACCTTCACCTCCAGTAACCTCTTGCAGGCGTGCAACCCGTGCGTGGCACCCACTCTCACATATATCACATCTCGTGGCAGGCATGCCACCCGCTCCCATTTACAGTAACCTCTTGTGGCAGGCGTGCCACCCGCTCCCACTTACAATATATATACTGTGGTAGGCGTACCACCCGCTCCCACTTTCATAACATCTCGTGGCAGGCATGCCACCCGCTCCCACTTACATAATATCTCGTGGCAGGCATGCCACCCACTCCCACTTTCATCATCACAACAATCACAAGAAGTCCTGGCAAGGGAACAAATCAACATAACAACTTCCCAGCAAGGGAACAAATAACAGCAAAACAATCATCCTGGCCAGGAGGATTCAGCTATAACCAAACCAAACTTGACTCCTATTTAGCTCAATCAATGTCAGTACTCAATTACAGTCAGAGTTCTGCAATTAACCTCCCAACCCAATTTTCATTTTATTAAGTCTAGACACGACTCTACTAATGCGACACTGGACCTTTTAAACTTCTAACGGACTCCTAAAACACTACCCACAAATTTGACACTGGACCCCTTTGACTCCTAACAATTCTTACTCAACTAGTCTAGTTAACCATCAACTTTATACTGAATAGAAGAAAGCTAGAACCACAACCAAAAGGAAAAACTGAAATGAAGAAAGCTTGTGGTAGGCGTACCACCCGCCCTCAATTCACAATATCTCGTGGCAGGCGTGCCACCCGCTCCCACTTACAGTATATCATAATGAAAACAAGGATAATATTCAACAATTTGAAACAGTGGTCATGCAACAATTATCCACATACGACCCACGGCCATGCGTGACAACAACGTATAGATACTCGTCACCATGCCTATACGTTGTTCTCAACAATGAGCAATTTAGCAATTAAGACACGATTTCTAATCCCTCAAGTTGAGGTTAGAACAAACACTTACCTTGCTTTGCAATAACTTCCTAGATTTCCAAAAATTCTTCGAGCCCAACCTTTTATGCACGCTCACGAACTTTAGGTGGACACAATCGAGGCTAACGAGCTACAACTTGGTAGGGTGCCTTAACTCAGCTGTAAATCTTGGCACAATTTTGCAGCAGTTTTGAGCTGGGTCTTGGGTTTGAGAGTTGGGGTTTCTTGTAATTAATGTTGGGGTTTGAAGAGAGTGATTCCACGGATTCTCTTTCAGCTTAAATTGGGGCTATTTTCCCATCGAGTTTTGCAGCTGGTTCTTGGTGGGTTTAAATGGGGAAAGCTGGGCTGGTAAATGGGAGGTTGATGACTATATTTTAGATATGTTTCCACAGGTTTTTGGGGCTATTCCAAGGTGTTTTTTTAGGTTGATTTGTTGGGGTTTGGGGGTGTTTTGGAGTGAGGTAGTGACGAAATAAGTGGCTTTTTTCATGTTAGGATTCCTGATCCCGATTTATAGTGGGTCAAAATTCGGAACAAAAAATAAAATTTCAGGTGTTAAGAATGCGATCGCATTCTGGTCGCAAACTCAACATGCGGTCCGCATTTGGACCGCATTTCTGGCATGGCATTTGGCCCAAGACTCTGTCTCATTCTGCGATTTCACTGTGAGATTTGCGGTCCACATTTTAGAAATGCGACCGCATTCTCACCGCATTTCTCACCGCATTTTTGGCGTAAAATTTGCCTAGTTCTTTGTCCCAATCTGTGACGCAGGCAGCGTGATTTGCGGTCCGCATTTCAGACAGCATTTCTGACATGAACCTTTGCCCAGAAATCTGCCTAAGTATGCGATGCCCGTGTAAGATATGCGGTCCGCATGTTAGAAATGCGACCGCATATCCTGCATTACTTACCTTTTTGAACTATTTTCTTAATTATTAGCTTCTTATGCCTCATACCTCGCAGGAATGTTCAAATTGCATAATTACAAAGAGGGATTTGCGCTTAAAACAAGCCAAATCTAAAACAATTAGTATCATATGTGTTTCTACGGCATTTCGGGTCGTTACATTCTCCCCCTCTAAGACAACCATTCGTCCTCGACCGGACAGGATAGAGAAGTACCTGAGTCGGGGAAAAGGTGTGGATAACGTCTCCGCATTTCGGACTCGGATTCCCAGGTCGATGCCTCAGGTGGCTGACCTCTCCACTAAATACGAACAGAAGGAAAACTCTTCGACCTCAACTGACGAACTTGCCGGTCTAGAATAGCCACCGGTTCCTCCTCATAAGACAAGTCCTTGTCCAGCTGAACGGTGCTGAAATCTAGCACGTGAGTTGGATTGCTGTGATATTTCCGGAGCATGGACACATGAAAAACTGGGTGCACGGCTGATAAGTTTGGCGGTAATGCAAGCCTATAAGCCACCTCCCCCACTCGATCAAGAATTTCGAACGGACCAATGAACCTAGGTCTAAGCTTGCCCTTCTTCCCGAATCTCATCACGCCCTTCATAGGCGACACCCGGAATAATACCCGCTCACCAACCATAAAAGACATATCTCGTTCTTTGCTATCTGCATAGCTCTTTTGCCTGGACTGAGCTGTACGAAGCCTTTCCTGAATGATCTTGACCTTGTTCAAGGCCTCCTGAACCAGATCTGTTCCTAACAACCGAGCCTCTCCCGGCTCAAACCACCTAACCGGAGTTCGACACCGCCTACCATATAAAGCCTCATAAGGAGCCATCAGAATGCTCGACTAGTAGCTGTTACTGTAGGTGAACTCTGCTAATGGCAAAAACTGGTCCCACGAACCTCCAAAGTCAATAACACAAGCTTGGAGCATATCCTCCAATATCTGAATAGTCCGCTCGGACTGTCCGTCTATCTGAGGATAAAACGCTGTGCTTAGTTCAACCTGGGTGCCCAACTCTCGTTGAACTACCCTCCAAAAACACAAAGTAAACTGCGTACCCCGGTCCGAGATAATAGATACCGGCACACCATGAAGGCGAACAATCTCTCGGATATAGATCTCGACTAATCTCTCGGACGAATAGGAGGCCGCCATAGGGATGAAGTGTGCTGACTTGGTCAGCCTGTCGATAATGACCCGAATTGCGTCGATCTTTTTCCGGGTCTGCGGAAGTCCAACAATGAAATCCATAGTGATCTATTCCCACTTCCACTCGGGAGTTCAATTCTTTGGAACAGTCCACCAGGTCGCTGATGCTCGCACTTAACCTGCTAGCAATTCAAACACCGAGCCACGTACGCAACTATATCCTTCTTCATTCTACGCCACTAATAATGCTGCCGCAAATCCTGATACATCTTTGCGGCGCCCGGATGAATAGAATACCTGGAGCTATGGGCCTCTTTCAAAATCAACTCCCGAAGTCCCTCTACATTGGGCACACAAACTCGACCTTGTAACCTCAAAATTCCATCGTCACCTAAGGTGACCTGCTAGGCACCTCCTCGCTGTACCGTGTCCCTAAGGACACACAAATGGGGATCGTCAAACTGTCGGTCACATATTCGTTCCAACAACGAGGAATGAGCGACCGTGTAAGTTAATACCCGATTTGGCTCAGAAATATCTAATCTCACAAATCGATTGACCAAAGTCTGAACGTCCAAAGCAAGTGGTCTTTCACCGACCGAAATATAAGCAAGACTGCCCATACTGGCCGACTTTCTACTCAAAGCATCGGCCACCACATTGGCCATTCCCGGGTGATATAAGATAGTGACACCATAGTCCTTTAACATCTCCAACCACCTCCTCTGCCTCAAGTTTAACTCCTTTTGCCTAAACAGGTTTTGAAGGCTCTTATGATCCGTGAACACCTCACACGGCACGCCATATAAGTTGTGCCTCCAAATCTTCAAGGCGTGAATTATGGCTTCCAATTCTAAATCATGCACCGGATAGTTTTTCTCATGAACCTTCAATTGCCTCGAAGCATAGGCAATGACCTTGCCCTTCTGCATTAATACTGCACAGAGCCCAATACGAGAGGCATCACAATAAACTGTGTAAGGCCCTAAGCCTGTGGGCAAAACTAACACTGGTGTCGTGGTCAGAGCTGTCTTGAGCTTCTGAAATCTCGCCTCACACTCATTCGACCACCTGAACTGGGCGACCTTCTGGGTCAACTTGGTCATCCGGGCTGCAATAGATGAAAAACCCTCCACGAACCGACGGTAGTAGCCTACCAGTCCCAAGAAACTCCGGATCTTTGTAACTGATGCTGGCCTAGGCCAATTCTCGACTGCCTCAATCTTCTTTGGATCAACCTGAATGCCCTCTGCTGATACAATATGACCCAGAAATGTAACCCAACTCAACCAAAATTCACACTTTGAAAATTTAGCATACAACCGACTATCCCTCAGACTCTGAAGAACCACTCAGAGATGTTGCGCGTGCTCCTCCCGACTGCGGGAATATACGAGGATGTCGTCGATGAAAACTATCACGAACGAATCCAGATGAGGTCTGAACACTCGGTCATCAAATCCATAAAAGCTACTGGGGCATTTGTCAACCCGAAGGACATAACCAAGAATTCATAATGCCCGTACCGAGTATGGAAAGCTGTCTTGGGGACATCAGATGCCCTAATCTTCAACTGATGGTAGCCAGACCTCAAATCAATATTTGAAAATACCCTAGCACCCTGGAGCTGATCAAACAAATCATCGATCCTTGACAATGGGTACTTATTTTTTATTGTAATCTTATTCAATTGTCGATAATCGATGCACATTCTCATTGACCCGTCCTTCTATTTAACAAACAACACCGGCGCACCCCAAGGTGAAACACTGGGTCTAATGAAACCCTTTTCGAGCAAGTCTTGCAACTGCTCTTTCAATTCTTTTAACTCTGGCGGGGCTATGCGGTACGACGGGATAGAAATGGGTTGAGTGCCTGGAGCCACATCAATACAAAAGTCAATATCCCGATCGGGTGGCATCCCCGGCAGGTCGGATAAGAAAACCTCAGGAAACTCGCGAACCACAGGCACAGACTCAATAGAGAGGACCTCAGCACTGGAATCACGAACATGAGCCAGATAAGCCAAACACCCCTTCTCAACCATACGTCGAGCCTTCACATAAGAGATAATGCTACGGGTGGAATGAATAGGAGTTCCTTTCCACACCAAACGGGGCATACCCAGTAAAGCTAAGGCCACAGCCTTGGCATGGCAGTCCAGGATGGCGTGATCAGGTGATAACCAGTCCATCCCCAAAATGACATCAAAATCAACCATATCTAAAAGCAATAAGTCCACACGGGTCTCAAGACCCCAATCGCTACAACACAGGAACGATGGACTCGACTCACCACAATAGAATCACTCACCGGGGTAGACACATAAACAGGAACACTCAATGAGTCACCAGGCATGGCCAGATACGGTACAAAATAAGATGAGACATACGAGTAGGTAGACCCTGGATCAAATAATGCCGAAGCATCGTTATCAGAGACCAGAACCGTTCCTGTAATCACTACATTTGAGGCCTCTACCTCAGGCCGGGTTGGAAAAGCATAACATCGGGGCTGAGCCCTACCACCCTGAGCCACATCTTTAGGACGGCCTGCTGCTGGCTGGCCCCCACCTCTGCCGACCTGAGCTCCACCTCCAGTACCCCTACCTCTACCTCTAGCACCTCTACCCACACCTCTAGCTAGCTGGGCGGGCTGCGGAACATCTGGTGCCTGTGTCATAACAAGGGAATCCTGGTATGGAGAGTTTCTTAAAGCACGACGGCAATGCCTAGCAATGTGCCTCGTGTCGCCACACATGTAATAAGCCCTAGGCTGCCGACTCTAGAAACTCTGTAGCGGTTATGCACTGATAGACTGCTGATCGGTATACTGCATCTGAGAACCGCGGTGACCTGAATCACTGTGAGAAACCTGGGGAGCTGATTGAAAGGGCCTAGGAGGATGGCCTCTACCATATGAACTCCTACTTCCAGACGAAGTACCAATGAATCTGCCTGAATGGCGGGGCCTCTTATCCGACCCATGACCACGTCCATGCGACAGAACCATCTCGACTTTACGGGCCACATTGACCACCTCCTGGAAGGAAATCTCACTACCAGTCTCCCTAGCCATCTGAAGACGAATCGGCTGGATGAGACCGTCAATAAATCTCCTCACCCTCTCCCTCTCTGTAGGAAGTATGATGAGGGCATACCGAGCTAAATCGATGAACCTGGACTCGTACTAGGTAACTGTCATGGATCCCTGTTGAAGGCGCTCAAACTGCCTCCGATAAGCCTCTCTCTGAGTGACGGGGAGAAACTTCTCCAAAAATAACTCTGTAAACTGCTCCCAAGTCAAAGATGGCAAACCGGCTGGCCTAGTCAAGCAACAATCCCTCCACCAAGTCTTGGCGGATCCAGACAGACAAAATGGTGCAAAATCTACCCCATTGGTCTCAATAATACCCATATTCCTAAGGACCTCGTGGCAGCTGTATAGGAAGTCCTGGGCATCCTCCGAAGAAGCACCGCTGAAGGTAGTAGTGAAGAGCTTGGTGAACCTATCCAGTCTCCACAAAGCATCGGCGGACATGGCCGCCCCATTGCCGGCCTGAGCTACTGCTCCCGGCTGGACTGTCACAGCTGGCTGAATTGCTGGAACCTGGGCCCGGGGAGCTACTTGCTCCGGAGTACGAGTAGCAGTAGTCTGAGCCCCTTCTCCAGCCTGAGGAGTGGCTGGTGCTACAGGAAGTAAGCCCGCTCGGGTGATATTCTCCATGAGGCCCACCAATCGGACCAAAGCGTTCTGAAGAACTGGGGTGGCAATAAACCCCTCAGGGACATGAGCTGGGCCCACCGGAGCTGCTGGGGTCGGAACCTCTTCGTCAAGATCAATCTGAGGTTCCGCCACTGGTGCTGCTGCGGGAGGCTGAGTCCTGCCGCTGCCTCGACCCCTAGCACGACCTCGGCCTCGCCCTCTGCCCCGCGTGGGAGCTGTTGCTGGGGGCTTGGGCTGCGGAGCGGTAGATGAGGAAGCGCGTGTTTTCGCCATCTATGAAGGAACAGAGTAGGAATCCAATTAGCATTTGACAAGCAAACGCACGACAAGAATGAACAGTGTGAAATTTTTCCTAACTCTGTAGCCTCTGAGGGATAAATACAGACGTCTCCGTACCGATCCCTCAGACTCTACCGAGTTTGTCATTGAACTATGAGGCCTATGTAAACCTAGAGCTCTGATACCAACCTGTCACGACCCGGATTTCCCACCCTCGGGAGTCGTGATGGCGCCTACTATTGAAAGCTAGGCAAGCCAGTCAATCGGATTAATTACCATTTTTCTATTAACGGATTTAATACATCACAAAAACATCGACTAGATAACAGAAATTCAACAAGAGAAATAGATGCAAATTTCATTCTTTAAAAAATATCGTTGATGAACTATCCGCAACAGCCCACCCAAGATCTGGTGTCACAATTTCACAGACGGTTAATGAGTACTACAAACAAGGCTATGAAGAAACAACAATATACTGTTTCTGGACTATATAGAAGAAACAGGTACAAGAAATGGACAGGGGGAAATTGATATACATAATCAATTTAAACGGGGGAAAGAAACATACATCGCAACAACAGACAAGTAAAGCAAAACAAATCATCAATGAATAAGAAAGAAAATTGCAATTCAGCCTTTAGCACAAATGAAATGAAGTACAAGCCACCTTCACCTCCAGTAACCTCTTGTTGCAGGCGTGCCACCCTCTCCCATTTACAGTAACCTCTTGTGGCAGGCGTGCCACGCGCTCCCACATATATCACATCCCGTGGAAGGCATGCCACCCGCTCCCATTTACAGTAACCTCTTGTGGCAGGCGTGCCACTCGCTCCCATATACATTACATCTCGTGGCAGGCGTGCCACCCGCTCCCACCTACAATATATATACTGTGGTAGGCGTGCCACCCGCTCCCACTTTCATAATATCTCGTGGCAGGCGTGCCACCCACTCCCACTTACATAATATCTCGTGGCAAGCATGCCACCTGCTCCCACTTTCATCATCACAACAATCACAAGAAGTCCTGGCAAGGAAACAAATCAACATAACAACTTCCCAGCAAGGGAACAAATTACAGCAAAACAATCATCCTGGCCAGGAGGATTCAGCTATAACCAAACCAAACTTGACTCCTATTTAGCTCAATCAATGTCAGTACTCAATTACAGTCAGAGTTATGCAATTAACCTCCCAACCCAATTTTCATTTTATTAAGTCTAGACACGACTCTACTAATGCGACACTGGACCCTTTAAACTTCTAACGGACTCCTAAAACACTACCCACAAATTTGACACTGGACCCCTTTGACTCCTAACAATTCTTACTCAAATAGTCTAGTTAACCATCAACTTTATACAGAATAGAAGAAAGCTAGAACCATAACCAAAAGGAACAACTTGAATGAAGAAACCTTGTGGTAGGCGTACCATCCGCCCTCAATCCACAATATCTCGTGGCAGGCGTGCCACCCGCTCCCACTTATAGTATATCATAACAAAAATAAGGATAATATTCAAAAATTTGAAACAATAGTCACACAACAATTATCCACATACGATCCACGGCCATGCGTGACACCAACGTATAGATACTCGTCACCATGCCTATACGTTATTCTCAACAAGGAGCAATTTAGCAATTAAGACACGATTTCTAATCCCTCAAGCTAAGGCTAGAACAAACACTTACCTTGCTTTTCAATAACTTCCTAGACTTCCAAAAATTCTTCGAGCCCAACCTTTTATACACGCTCACGAACTTTAGGTGGACACAATCGAGGCTAACGAGCTACAACTTGGTAGAGTGCTTTAAGTCAGTTGTGAATCTTGGCATAATTTTGCAACAATTTTGAGCCGGGTCTTAGGTTAGAGAGCGGGGTTTCTTTTAATTGATGTTGGGGTTTGAAGGGAGTGATTCCACGAATTCTCTTTCAGCTTAAATTGGGGCTATTTTCTCGTCGAGTTTTGCAGCTGGTTCTTGGTGGGTTTAACTGGGGAAAGCTGGGCTGGTAAATGGGAGGTTGATAACAATATTTTGGATATGTTTCCACAGGTTTTTGGGGCTGTTCCAGGGTGATTTTTGAGGTTGATTTGTTGGGGTTTGGGGTGTTTTGGAGAGGTTTCTGAGGTAGTGACGAAATAAGTGGGTTTTTGCATGTTAGGTTTCCTGGTCCCTATTTATAGTGGGTGAAAATTCGGAACAAAAAATAGAATTTCAGGTGTTAAGAATGCGATCGCATTCTGGTCGCAAACTCAACATGCGGTCCGCATTTGGACCGCATTTCTGACATGGAAGTTGGCCCAAGACTCTGTCTCATTCTGCGATTTCACTGTGAGATTTGCGGTCCGCATTTTAGAAATGCGACCGCATTCTCCCGCACTTCTCATCGCATTTTTGGCGTAAAATTTGCCTAGTTCTCTGTCCTAATCTGTGACGCAGGCAGCGTGATTTGCGGTCCGCATTCCTGAAATGCGGTCTGCATTTCAGACAGCATTTCTGACATGAACCTTTGCCCAGAAATCTGCCAAAGTATGCGATGCCCGTATAAGATATGCGGTCTGCATGTTAGAAATGTGATCGCATATCCTGCATTACTTACCTTTTTGAACTCTTTTCTTAATTATTAGCTTCTTATGCCTCATTCCTCGCAGGAATGTTAAAATTGCATAATTACAAAGAGGGATTTGCGCTTAAAACAAGCCAAATCTAAACAATTAGTATCATATGTGTTTCTACGGCATTTCGGGTCGTTACAATTTGATTTGGTGTCGGATTCGTAATTCTAGGTGTTATTTTGGTATTTTGATCGCGCGAGCGAGTTCGTATCAGGTTTTCGGACATGTGTGCAATATTTGGTTTGGATCCCCAGGGGCTCGGTTGAGTTTCGGATAGCCTACGGACCTTTTGAACTTAGAAAGTTAGTTGGTTTTTCACTTCTGCTGGTTTCTGGTGTTTCCTTCTTTGCGGTTGCGAATATACTCCCGTGATCACGGGTAAAATAGGTTGGGGGAGATTTTTGTTCTACGGGAACAGGATACCTTGGTCGCGAACACGGAGCATTGGGGGGCCTGCTCTTCGCGAACGCAGCTAGTCAATCGCGAACACGTAGTGATATAGAGGTGGCGGTTGGGAGTTGACTATTGCTCTATGCGAACGCGATACAAGGAGCTCGGACGCGGAGGCTAGGTGGTAAGCCTACGCGAACGCGTAGATCAACTCGCGATTGCGTAAGCCATTGAGGCTTTTCTTTTCGCGAATGCGTCAGGTTTCACGCTAACACGATGCACACCTGACGCCAGTGATTAAACTAGTCCCAAAACGGGATTTTGTTCATTTTTCAAAATTTCAAAGCTAGAAAACCCTAGGGGCGATTCTCCCAACAACATTTCTTCGCCAATTTGTTGGTAAGTAATTCTAACCTACTTTCTTTCAATTTTTCCATAACTTTTCATAAGATTTCAACCTAAAATATAGTATTTTCATGGTGGAAATTGGGGGATTGGGAAGAATTAGAGATTTTTGTAAAATTGGAATTTAGACCTCAAATTGAGTCGGATCTCGTAACAAAATACATAACCGGGCTCAGGGGTGAATGGGTAATCGGGTTTTAGTTCGAATTTTGGGTTTGGACCAAGGGGGCCCTGGAGTTGTCTTTTGTTGACTTTTTCAATAATGACCTAAATTGAACTTTTTTCATTCGTAGGTAGTTCCTAATGCTTATTTTGAATCATTTGGTTGATAATTTGCTAGATTTGGTTGGTTCCGAGGCTTGTTCAAAAGGCAAAGCCATGGTTGAGCTTTGAGTTGGTCTTTGGAGCGAGGTAATTGTCCTGGTTAACCTTGACTTAAGGGATTAAGACTTGTTTGCCTATTTGCTACTTGTTTAAATGTTGGATAAAACATATATGTGAGGTGGGGAGTACTTATGCATTGTTATTGGGTTAAAGCATGCGGGTGAGACTTGTTTCTTGTAATTTATCTCTTTCTTTGATCCTGATATCCATGCTTAGACTAGTTAATTGATAAATCGATTGTTCTTTCTGTACTTATGAACCATCTACTATAATTGAGTATTGTTTCTAATGTTGAGATTGGTATTGTGGAACTATTGTTGACAGAAGACTTGATATTGCTTATTCCATCTCCCTATTGTTATATGTTCACTGTTACATGGTAAGGGAGAGTGTCAAAGCACGAAGGGTGATGTCGTGCTGTATTTGAGGGTTAAGGCATGAAGGGTGATGCCGTGCCATATCTATTGATTCATGATGAAATTGAGAGTAAAAACACTAAGGGTGGTGTCGTGCCGTATTTATCATTTTATGGTGAGATTCGGAGTAAAAGCACAAAGGGTGATACCGTGCTGTATCTATTGATTCATGATGTCCAAGCTTATGAGATTTTAGAAGATTCTAGTCAAGAAGATGCAACAAGAATAAGAAAACCTGATGTACCTCGTGTTATTGTGAAAGGGTATCACCCTTTTAAAACGTCAATTACAGAAGAAGTTCATGTATCAATTAGTGATGAGTTTAGTAAGTTTGTTGAAACAAAGTTAATTCGAACTCGAGGTAATGTTAAGATTTCTTTATATTTTGATTGTATTTTCTTTTTAATGATAGTTTGGACTATCATATTTATATATTTATTAAATCGTTTTAGCATGAAGGTGTATGTAAAGAACGATGATATACTAGAGCAACAGTTTGATCTTTGAATTGTATTTATAGCTGAGAGGACGTGGTTTTTTTAACTTCACTATGGTGGTATAGGTATCAATGAGACGGTATGTCGACATACATTTTTTTTTTAGTTTCACTCTATGTGTGTATGCTCAATTGATGTCTGTTTTCTTTTTGTAGCATATTGATGTTATATTCTATTACCTCCGGAAGAAAGCAAAATATGAAAACATGAGGATGACAACTACTGGCAATTGTTTCAGTTATGCCATTCAAGAGGTGTACAATAAATCAATCATAGATAGCGGGAATGTAAAAAAATAGATATTTGACTTGACTAAGAAATTAAAAGAGTATGTGCTTGGGTTTTACATTTTTTGTAATACCCCCTGGCTTTTCGTTGATTATGTTCTTATGCCAATTAATGTGAAAGATGCATGGCATTGGGTATTGGGGCATTTTGTCTTTGCATGATGGCTGCACTCACATATACGACTCAATAAGATCTGCAAGTCATGACGTTGTTGTTCGTAAAGCGTTGCACTCATTTGCTGTAATGATATCATTGTTGCTGAGCATTACGCCATTTTATGAGCAAAGAACTGACATTGCAAGGAATAGATCTCATTATTTGGGAAAAGACGATCTATCTGAACCATTTCCTCTTTTATCAGCGTTTTCGTATGTAGTAATTGTGGTATATAATGTTGTGCATTTGCACAGTATTTCATTGAAGGGAAGAAGATTGCTGTTCAAATAACATCTTTGATTCTGAACGTCTTCGAACCAGATATGGAACATTATTATACCATTATGGTAAGAAGAAGCAGTCGGATTATCTGGTTAGTGAAGATGAGGCCACCAAACGATTAGACAAACCTTACGTTTCAAAAAGACGCAACGCAAAGAGCAAGAAGTAGTTTTTTTATGTTGCTGGAAACTAATGTAGTATAGATTAATTGGTTTACAAAACATCTTTTTTATTTTTTTGAAGACTGTGTATAATACTGTAACTAATATCATACAGTGCAATACTGCTTAAACCCCTAATTATGTTGATGTTTGTTCATTTCTAATACATTTGTGTTTTGCTGTAATTTAAAAGATTTTTTTGATTGAAATCCAGATTAATATACTGGAGTCTATATTTTTAGCATGTGTTTGCATTTCTATTTTTACATTTTTATGTATAATATGCTGGAGATCATAAAATTTGTTCCTTATAGTGCAGTATAACTAGCTGGAGTTCTTATTTCTTACAATTTTTTCAATATTGTCTAGGTGATTTTTATTAAAATGTTTTTAGGCCATGTATATAATAAACTAGAGCAATTCTTTTTTATTTATAATAACTTGTAATTTATTAAAATGCTTTTATGATTTGATAATGTTTGTTCAATTCTAATCCAGTATTTTTTGCGGGATTTCTCAAGCGACATATGCTGGAGTTTAGATTTTAATAAGCTAGATTTATAATTTCTAATAATTTTGTCATTCTTTTTTTTTTTCTTTTGTTTAAAATATTTTTGTCGCTGTAGGTTACACTGGATTTCATAATGTCTGTCCATTTGTAAAACAATATTTTGCTGGATTTTCACCTATTACGTGATGCACATTGCTTTGTATGACGTAATAAATCTGACTTTTCTTGACGTAATCATTACAGCTATTACATGAAAGTGTTTTGCTTTTTTAACGATTGCGGTGCAGTCTTCTTATTATACATAATCAACTACTTGTATTTTCTAGAATAAGGGTTACTTTATGTCTTTTTTTTTAGACTTACAATGTGAATGATGAAGTTTTAAATATTTATTTCTGCATTTTTAACTACAAAACGTAACAAACACACTTACTACAGTAATTATTTTGCATCGGGGTGCCTACTTCGATAATTGTTACATTGCTAAGCCATATTGCACGCTTTCCCCCCATATTATACTAGATGTACGAACTAATTCATTTTTTTCAGTATAATACACTTTACGTTCAAAACTTCCTTCATTCTTTTCATATTCACTTTTTACAATTTTGATATAAGTTTCAGTATATTGTACTGTATTATTATAAAATAGCGAAATTATTTTTTATTTTATAATAACTTATAATTTCTGATAATTTGATAATCTATCTTTTTTATTTCTACCTGGCGGATTTGATAATGTTTGTTCATTTTTAATCCAGTATTTTTTGCGGTGTTTTCAAGCGACATGTGCTAGAGATTAGGATTCTTTAAAATGTTTTTGATCCCTGTATATTACTCTGGAAATGACTTTCGAAGGTGTCATGACCCGGATTTTTTCACCCTTGGGAGTCGTGATGGCGCCTACTAGTGAAAGCTGGGCAAGCCAATTAACCGAATTATCTGCCTTGTTTCCATTTTTAAATTCATTTCAACTTAAAACCAACAACTAAATAACAGCATAACTTAAAGAGCGGAATAATAAAATTTCAGACTTTAAAATACCGCTAATAAAATCTCCTTAACGAAACTACTCACGATTTGGTGTCACAGCTTCACAAACTGTCTAAGAGTACTACAAATAAGGGTCTGAAAGAAATAACAAAGTACTGTCTCTGGGACTACATAAAAGAAACAGGTAGAATAGATAGCGGGAGACACCAAGGCCTGCGGATGCCTACAGGACTACCTCGGGTCGCTTGATAAGCAAGAAGCTGGAAGCTTACTACGGTCCGAACTCTGCAGCACGGGGATCTGCACAAAAGAGTGCAGAGTATAGTATCAGCACAACCGACCCCTTGTGTTGGTAAGTGCCTGGCCTAACCCCGGCGAGGTAGTGACGAGGCTAGGACCAGACTCCAGATAGACCTGTGCAGTTATATGTATATATATACATCTATAGCGGAAAGATAGATGTAATTAAACAATTAAAGCTGGGGAAGGGAAACATGCTTCGGGATAGCAGATAAAACAGATCAACAAAGAATAATAAGGAAACTACAGTTTAACTTCTAACACGAATAAAATGAAATACATGCAACTTTCACTTTCAGTTCTATCTTGTTGCAGACGTGCAACCCGATCCCATTTCTCATATCTTGTGGTAGGCGTACCACCCGCTCCCATTTCATTATATCTTGTGGTAGGCGTACCACCCGCTCCCATTTTATCATATGTTGTGGTAGGCGTACCACCCGCTCTCATTTACGTCATATTTTGTGGTAGGCGTACCACCAGCTCCCATTTACATCACATTTTGTGGTAGGCGTACCACTCGCTCCCATTTCGTTATATCTTGTGGTAGGCGTACCACCCGCTCTCATTTACATCACATTTTGTGGTAGGCGTACCACACGCTCCCATTTACAAGTCATCACATTATGTCACTCAACAAACAAAAAAAAAAAAATCATAGTCCTGGATTCAAGTTTTATAAGTATATGACATAGTATTCTAAAACTTTATGAAGCACGCAAATGTTGGTCAACAAAGGAAATGTCAGAAAGGTCGTCACAGAAGGGTTGTAATTCAGTATGTTATAAAGGAGAGGTGTAACAAAACGGAGTTAGTTTTTTATTTCTCATAACCCATTATTGTAGATAATTCGCCACTCTATTTTTTTATATGTTGGATTTGATGATGTATGTTCATTTGTAAGCCAGTAACTTTTGCTGGATTTTCAGGAAATATTTTTTTTTCGCTGTAGTTCTTATTTTCACATATTACGTGATACATATTGCTTTGTATTACGTAATAAATATGGCATTTTATGACGTAATAATTACAGTTATTACGTTACAGAGTTGCCTATAATATAATTATGCCTATGACATTGGCGTGATGAACATAACATTAGCTCAAATATTATTTACAGTATCTCCCATGAACAAAAGTGATGAGTTCCAGATTAATATGCTAGATCATTTTGTTACTATTATTTCCACAGCTATGATTACTGTTAGTATAATATACAGTATGTGTCACGACCCAAACTTCCCTCCGTAGGATGTCGTGACGACACCTAGTCTCTAAGACTAGGTAAGCCTAACACTTACTGAATTAATAGAAGAATTCAACCATCAAACGAAGAATATGATATAAAAATCTTATACACAATTTCAATTCCCAAAACCGGTAGTACAAGTCATAAGCTCTATTGAGTTTGCTACAAAAGCCTCTAAATACAACTGTTTCGAAATAGAGATGAACAGTGGAAGTACAATAACAGAAGGTGACTTTGAGGCTTGTGAACGCAAAAGTAGGTTTTCTTTGAGTCTCCACAGCAAGATCCGTACAGCTAGCTAGCGATTGACTGACTCCGAATTTCCCGGATCTGCACAAAATTGTGTATAAGTGTAGTATGAGTACACCATAGTGGTACCCAGTAAGTATCAAGACTAACCTCTATGGAGTAGTGACAAGGGACTGTCAAGACACCTACTGGACTAGATAACCTGAACAATTATATGTATAGAACCTACAGAGTATGATATCTCTACAGAACTGCGCATAATGACAACAATAATACGGTGTTTGCAATAGGAAATAGAAGCAACAATTTGCGGCGGGACACCACAAGTAATAACATAGTAGCGTAAGCATGAAAAAGTTTAAATTTGGTGAAAAATAAATAAAGGAAACACAAGTAGCAACTTGATAAGAATAACCGCTTTCGCACCAGGCTTATTCAATAATCTCTACGAGGTACCAAACTTCAAAACTCACACAATTCACGTGTGATGACCCGACAAGTCGTCTCACGAGTTACTTCTCCGTCTTCCCCAATATCTGTATCGTTATGCCTTGTTATCAATGTTTTAGGTAATTTAATTGAGTAAGTTTCATTCAGAGTGAAATAGGTAAGAAATAAGACACTTAGTCTCTTTCAAGGAGGCTTAAGTTGTAAAAGTTAACTGTATGTTGACTTATGAGTTAGAAGGCTCGGATGTGAATTTCAATGATTCGGTTAGTTTCGGGAGATAATTTATGACTTAGGAGTGTGATCGGAATTATGTTTGGAGGTTCTGTGTAGAATTAGGCTTGAATTGGTAAAGTTAGAATTTGGCGATTTCCGGTTGATAGGCGAGATTTTGATCCGAGGGTCGGAATGGAATTCCGAAAGTTGCTGTAGCTTCGATATGTGATTTATGACTTGTGTGCAAAATTTCAGGTCATTCGGACGTGGTTTGGTCGGGTTTAGATCAGAAGAGCGATTTAGAAGATTTTGAGATCCTTAGGCTTGAATCCGATGCGAATTTGATGTTATGATGTTGATTTGAACGTTCCGAAGGTTGGAACAAGTTTGAATAATATCATGGGACATGTTGGAGTGTTTGGTTGAAGTCCCGAGGGTCTCGAATGGATTTTGGATGGTTGATGGAGTTTAACTTTGGCATTTCAAGAATGTGTCGATGTTGTATCTTCAAGAATAAGAGATATAATATTATGAAAATGGACTCTAAATTCAGTTTTAATTGAAGCATTAGATCCGTATCGAAATTTCGGAGCCATAGCAAAAATAATCGTCCAATTCGGACATCGTATGAGAAAGTTATGCCTATTTTCGTGTCAAGGAAAAAGTCTGTAGAATTGTCAAATCCGCGATCGCGGATCAGCTCTGCGAACCGCAGAATTGACAAGGAGGTCGCAACCTGAGGCAGAAAGGGTCTATTATCGGGGGTTTTAACCATTTTGGCCATTTTAACATATTTGGGGCTAGGGAGGTCGGATTGAGGCGATTTTTGAGGCAATTTTCAAGGAAAACATCGGGGTAAGTGTTCTTTATCATAAATCCTTCATAGATCATGATTCCATACTCATTTACATCATGAATCCATGAATTTATGGAAGAAAAATCAGAATTTTTTTTTGCAATCTTCCAAGAACGAAAATTTAAGATTTGAAAGCCAATCCGATGTCGGAATTCGACAAATTTTATATGCATGGACTCGTATT
>MCJB01033209.1:71627-196624 GCA_002018475.1 Nicotiana obtusifolia | reverse complement strand
GGGGGGGGGGGGGGGGGGGTATTGAAGATCTATGAGTCTAGCTTCCAACGCATTAAATAGTTTGTCGATACGATCTCAGAATCGGGAGATATCCGCATTTTCGCGAGGCTGCGCCAAGCAGCTCTCTATGGGGCCCACATAGGCGGTTAAGACATATGGATATATATAACACGCCTAAGCCCCGTTTTAAGTCATTATTTTTCAGTATATTCAGACCTTAGAACCCCAAGAACACTCTTCAAGGTTCTCTCATGATCCAAGACCAAAACAAAGGGCAAACAACACAAATCAAGTGTCGGGAATCCCGTGGCGCTAGCAAGTTTCTTGTGCTTCTTGTTGTTGCTGATTTTTGGGTTGTTCCAGCTCGTGTGGGAGGTTTTTTTTTTATGTTTTTTATGTTCTTTGAAATACTCCATCAAGTTTTAATATCAACCCTAGGTGATTTCAAGTCTTCTAAAGTGATTCTAGTGCTGAAAAACCCTAATTGATCGCTACCTTTGCTTCCTTGTTCTTGTGACAACATTGAAGGGATATTTCATGGTCAATTAAGGTCAAATTGGAGTTTTTATTTCTGTTTAAAGGTAAGGAACCTCTTACCCTACATGTATTTAAGATTATCCAAGTTTCGGCTAAGTCGTTCAACTAGAACTTGTCAGATATATATCGAAAGGCTTGTTAATAATGTTGTTGGTTGGTGGACTGTTTTGGGAGGCTCAATATGACTATTATTGATGTTGTTTGGGCTGTTTGGTGATTGTGTTAACTTTTGGGAAGTCATATTAATAGGGGAGGTGCTGTCCGTTTCATCGTAAAATAGGTTACCGTTGATACATAATAGTTACGACGCTTAAACGATAATGATATTGTCATTTCTCTTATTGTAGTCTAAGGAGTCCTGGAATTTTCATAGCTTGAGGTTGGGCAGTATATACAAGGTAAGTGAGGCTATCCCTTTCCTTCTTTTGCACGAATTCGATTGTACATAATATAATGAACGAGCTTCAAAAGATACTCCACTCTTAGAAGCTAGCAGTACTTACATTGTTTCCCTTCTTATGGAACAATTGAGGTTGATGTCACTCCTCTTATTCTTCTGTTATCAATATTGTAGGTACTTCCTGATTCTTATAAGATTCTTGACGAAGAGTTAGTCCTAATAACCTGTACGGAGGATACCGACCTTACGTCACTCCGAAAGGTTCAGAATGTGATTCCAATGAGTCCAGCACACATCATATATATGTATCTATTTTACTCTACCGAGCCACGCTATAGTCGGTCGCGTATGGCACCTTTTGTGCAACCACTAGTCAGTTGGGTTTTACCAAGCTCCGCATGGCCGGATACGATTCTACCGAGCCTTATGATGGCTGGGTACGTTTTTACCGAGCCTATTAGGGCAGAGTATGATATGATGATGATGATGCCCACAGCGTATGTTTTGAAAGTTTATGTGTGTGTGTGTGTGTGTGTGTGTGTATATATATATATATATATATATATATATATATATATATATATATATATATGTATCATGCATTTCACGTTAGTAGCCCTCAGAGGCATCCAGATGTTGCAGGTTGTATATTCTCTATCCCTGTTTACATTACTATTCTACTTATGCTTTCCTGCCTTACAAACTCAGTACTTTATTCGTACTGTCATCCATTTTATTTGTGGACACTGAATGTCGTGCTGCAGGTCCTGATAGACTGGTAGGCGAAGCTTCCCCACCATAGTAGCCTGCCCAGATTAGCGATTATCGGCGAGATCCCTTCTTCGGACTTACCGTGATCTTGGTATGCATTTTTGCTATTGACATTATGGGTATGTCGCGGCCCTGTTCTGGCAATGTTGCAGCTCTTATGTTCCTTTAGAGGCTCATAGACAGGTGTTGACTCATGTATAGTTTTGATTACCTTATCGACTGATTTTTGTTGTATAGTCTCTCATGGCAGCTTGTCAGCTCGTACCTTATACATAGCTTCATGACAGCGTTGTCGGCCCATGGTATATATGTTCATGCCATTATCTGTCATTGTTGGTTGTTTAGGATTCATGTCTACCATTTATATTGATCTCGTCGGACGTTATAGATAATAAGAAAGGTTAGATAAAATGTCCGTTAGTGCTCGCCAGGTATGGCCCGGGTGCCAGTCATGGCCCTCCAGTTTGGATCGTGACAAACTTGGTAACAGAGCAAGTCTGTCCTAGTGGTTTTCTATGATTCATGTCTAGTAGAGTATTGATTATCGATGTGTAGAGCGTCATATTTATAATCAGGAGGCTACATGACATTTAGGGTCGTTACCTTCTTCCTGAATCTAGATCGTGCGTAGACTTGAGTTGTAAGTATTCGTCTCTAATATTCACCATGTTTCCTTTTCAGCGATGCCTTTGACTAGGAAGCAAGCGATTAGTATACGGCTTGATACAGCTGCGGGAGAGAGTACCAGTTAGGTGCCTCCAACCAGAGCAGGCCAAAGTGAGCCTCAGCGTGAGGTGTCGTCTCATAACTCATCTACTCCTTCTCCTCCAGAGGATATTAGGAGGCACCCAGCACCTCTAGTTCCTCCGTCTGGCACTATAGACCAGGATATGCGGAGTGCGGTACAGTTGTTGACTAGCTTGGTAGCTGCTCAGGCTCAAAGATAGAATACCGGTGTTGCTGATAAACCGGTTAGTACGAGAGGTCGTGATTTTATTTATCTAGACCCTCCAGTGTTTACCAGATCAGACCCCAAGGAGGACACTATGGGTTATGCATGCTAGTGATATGGAGGCAGTAGAGTTGGCTTCTTATCGGTCACGGGATTTAGTAGTTTTCTGGTATGATAGTTGGGAGAGGTCTAGGGGTCCGAACGCTCTTCCACCTGTGTGGAAGGAATTTTTTGAGGCCTTTTTTCATCACTACTTGCCAGTTACGATACGACGAGCTAGAGCTGATAAGTTCTTGAACCTTCGACTGGGTAATATGGGTGTGCGAGAGTATAGTATGCAGTATGATTCTTTAGCAAGGTATGCTCCCCATATGGTGGCCGAGATGAGTGATAGGGTACACCTATTCGTGAACAGGTTGGGACCACATATGATAAATGAGTGCACAACAGCCTCTTTGGTAGAGGGCGTGGATATTTCCCGTATTCAGGCTTGTGCCCAGACACTAGAGGATCGTAAGCGCTAGCAAAGGGCAGACAGGGAGCAGGATAGGGGCCCGCATAAGAGGGCGAGATTTGCAGGGTATTCTGGAGACTTCAAAGATAGTATCAGCCCCCAGTCCTCGAGGAGTTTGGTGCCACCTGTAGCTAGTGCTCTTCCACAGTTTCAGAGGCCTCAGTATGATCGATTTACCAATTCTGGTTCAGGTTAGAGTTCGCGGGCATCAGGCTCATAATATCATATGGATACTAGTCAGACGAGACCCCTAACACCTTGTTGTGATCAGTGCGGCAAGTCCCACTTTCGACTGTGTCGTCGGGGTTCCGATGCGTGCTATTCTTGCGGACAGCCTGGCCATATGATGCGGGATTGTCCTAACAGAGGAGGTGGTGGTATGGTTCAGCCGACTGGAACTGTGTCTGGTTCTTCCTCGTCAGTTCGACCTCCGGCACGGGGTTTTCAGCAGTCGACGTGTCGTGGTAGAGGTACAGATGCAGTGCTGAGTTCCAGTGGTACTCAAAATCGAACATGTGCTCTAGTAGCCGACAGGATCTTGAATCGTCTCCTGATGTTATTGGAGGTATATTGTTAGTGTTTTCTTATGATGTATATACGTTGATTGATCCGGGACCTACATTATCATATGTTACACCCTTTGTGGCTAATAAGGTAGGTGTCAAACCTGAATTAATAAGTAAACCACTCGCGGTATCTACTCCGATAGGAAAATCTATGGTTGCTATAAGGGTATATAGAGGTTGCACAGTGATGATTTGTAGTCATCAAACCTCGGCAATTTTCTTTGATTTAGAAATGGTTGATTTCGATGTGATAATGGGAATGGACTGGTTGGCCTCATGCTATGCAAATGTTGATTGTCGTACGAAGATGTTTAGGTTTTAGTTTCCTGGTGTACTTGTCATTGAATGGAAGGGGAACATTGCTACGCCGAAAGGTAGGTTTACTTCCTATCTTAAGGCAAGGAAGATGATCTCAAAAGGTTACATTTATCATCTCGTTCACGTTAGGGATGCGGAGGCGATGCCGCCTACTCTACAATCAATCCCCGTGGTCAATGAATTTCCAGATGTTTTCCCAGATGAACTCCCAGGTCTTCCTACTGAAAGGGAGATTGAGCTTAGCATTGATGTGTTGCCTGACACTCAACCGATCTCTATCCCTCCAT
This sequence comes from Nicotiana obtusifolia, assembly GCA_002018475.1. NCBI lineage: Eukaryota > Viridiplantae > Streptophyta > Magnoliopsida > Solanales > Solanaceae > Nicotiana > Nicotiana obtusifolia. Next base: position 192,279 of record MCJB01033209.1, on the reverse strand, counting down.
ACAGGATGGCCCGGGCATAGTTGCGAGAGTTGAAGGCACAGTTGAAGGACTTGCTGGATAAGGGCTTCATTAGGCCTAGCACTTCACCTTGGGGTGCGCCAGTCTTGTTCGTGCGGAAGAAAGACGGGTCGTTAAGGATGTGTATCGATTATCGACAGTTGAATAAGCTTACTATAAAGAACAAATATCCACATCCAAGGTTTGACGACCTGTTTGACCAACTCCAGGGTGCCAAGTATTTCTCCAAGATTGACTTACGTTCAGGGTATCATCAGGTGAGGGTTAAGGAGAAGGATATTCCAAAGACGGCTTTCCGGACAAGATATGGGCACTTTGAGTTCTTGGTGATGTCGTTCGGGCTAAAAAATGCCCCAGCAGCTTTTATGGATCTCATGAATAGTGTATTCAGGCCCTATCTTGATGTGTTCGTGACCGTATTCATTGATGACATTCTGGTGTATTCTCGTTCAGAGACGGAACATGGGGGCCACTTGCGGATGGTATTACAGACCTTCAGGATTGTAAGTTATATGCTAAGCTCTCCTAATGTGGATTCTGGCTAAACTCAATATCATTCCTTGGCCATATGATATCTGACGAGGGTATTAGTGTCGACACTCAGAAGATCGATGCAGTAAAGAATTGGCCAAGACCTTCAACACCGTCAGAAGTCCATAGCTTCCTGGGACTGGCAAGATATTATAGGCAGTTTGTAGAAGGGTTTTCCTCAATGTCAGCACCATTGACTAAGTTAACATAGAAAGCTAGCAAGTTCCAGTGGTCTGACGCTTGTGAACGTAGTTTTAAGCAGCTAAAGAATCAATTGACATTCGCGCCAGTGCGCACTCTCCTTGAAAGAACAGAAGGTTATGTTGTATATTGTGATGCCTCAGGCATAGGTTTGGGGTGCGTATTGATGCAACGTGGGAAGGTGATTGCTTATGCATCAAGACAATTGAAGAACCATGAAAATAATTACCCGACTCATGATTTGGAATTGGTTGCAGTAATATATGCTTTGAAGATATGGCGGCACTACTTATACGGTGACAATGTTGACATCTATACAGATCACAAAAGTTTAAAATACATCTTCAAGCAGAAGGAGTTGAATATGAGGCAGCGTAGGGGCTTGAATTACTGAAAGATTACCATGCCGAGATATTGTACCATCCCGGTAAAGCCAAAGTTGTGGCAGACGCTCTTAGTCGTAAGTCAATGGGAAACTTAGTACACATTAAGGTAGGTAGATAGGGGTTGACTAAAGAGCTTCATCAGCTAGCCAATATGAGAATCACATTGTTAGACTCTGATGACGGAGGTGTTACTGTACAGAATACATCAGAATCATCTTTGGTAGCCGAGGTAAAAGCACGGCAATATGAAGTTCCTACCTTAGTACGATTGAGAGAGAGCATTCAGCAGTGTAAAACTACAGCTTTCGAGATCGGAGGAGATGGGGCACTAAGATACGAGGGCCGATTATGTGTTCCAAATGTGGCAGGGTCGCGAGAGAAGATTATGATTAATATTCATCAGTCCCGATATTCCACCCATCCCGGCTCGACAAAGATGTATCATGAAGTTAAGGAGCAATATTGGTGGGATAACATGAAGAAGTCTATCGCAGAATTCATAGCCCAGTACCCTAATTTGTCAACAAGTAAAGATTGAGCATCAGAAACCCGGTGGATTAATTCAGAACATAGAGATTCCGACTTGGAAATGGGAGGTGATTAATATGGACTTCATTATTGGATTACCTCGCTCTTATCATAAGTTTGACTCCATCTGGATGATAGTTGATCGAGTTACAAAATGTGCCCATTTTTTGCCAGTTAAGACAACTTACACAGCTGAAGATTATGTGAAGTTGTATATCAAGGAGATTGTTAGGCTTCATGGTATGCCGTTATCTATTATATCCGACCGAGGAGCTCAAATTTACGGCTAACATTTGGAGGTCTTTTCAGAAGGGTTTAGGCACACAAGTGAATCTCAGCATGACATTATATCTGCAGACTGATGGACAGGTTGAACGTACCATTCAGACACTTGAAGATATGCTACGAGCATGTGTTCTAGATTTTACGGGGAACTGGAATGACCATCTGGCACTCATAGAATTCGCCTACAATAATAGCTACCATTCCAGTATTAAAATGGCCCCGTACGAGGCACTGTACGGGAGGAGATGTAGATCACCAGTTGGATGGCTTGAAGTCAGTGAGACAGAATTATATGGGCCAGATTTGATTCACCAAGCCATTGAGAAGGTGAAAGTGGTACAAGAGCGACTGAAGACGGCATAAAGCAGGCAAAAGTCTTATTCCGATGTCCAACACTGTGACCTGGAATTTGAGGTTGGTGATTGGGTTTTCTTGAGAATCTCGCCGATGAAAGGTGTTATGCGTTTTGGGAAGAAGGGTAAACTAAGTTCGTGGTATATTGGGCCGTACAAATTTCTTCGACGAATTCGACAGGTTGCTTATGAGTTAGAATTGCCATCTGAATTGGAATTTGTCCACTCGGTATTTCATGTATCTATATTGAGGAATTGAATTGGAGACCCTTCTCGAGTCGTCCCTATGAAAGATGTACAAGTTACAAAGGATCTATCATATGAAGAAATGCCAATTGTTATATTAGATCGACAAGTCCGCAAGCTAAGAACAAAGGATGTAGCCTCCGTTAAAGTATTGTGGAGGAACAATAACACGGAAGAAATGACATGGGAAGCAGAAGATGAGATGTAGTCTAAATACCCTTACCTGTTCCAGATTGAAGATAACGAGGATGTCGGGGGAACGCATGACGCATTAGAAGGTGAAACGTCTCTATGAGATAAGTAATAACTTGAGAATACTCTTTCTTAATACAAAATAGTGATATGCAAGTAATGTACATATCTATAATGCTTTGTATAGCCTTGTAAGGCCATAGGTTGGATTTAACTGCTTGCAAGTTTTGCTAGTGTCTATTTTATGGGGGAAACTCAGCCGGAAATTTCCGTCGGAATCCACGATGAGTAAGACTTCCCGTAAACCCTTACATTCAAGGACGAATGTTCCTTGGGGGGGGAGGGAGTTACAACCCATATTTGCATACGTTAGATTACGCCATAAGTTAGCATACGTAGGTCCGAGAAGAGATTAACTTTGAGATGATAAGAATTTATTCCTATTTGTCTTAATTGATACAAGGGTGTATAAGAGTGGTTAACAAGTATTAGAAGTTAAACGGATCAAGGATGTTGTAACTTGTATTTTCGGGTAAATCTGGAGGTAACTAATATTACCATGAGGTTGTGTTTTAAGGTATTTGAATCATATAATATCCGTATCATAAGTCTTGAAGTCAAACGATTTATGAAACATAAGTCGGCAAAAGTTGTCGCAACTTACGTTCTTAATTTTACTTAAACTTTAGGTCAAATGTTATTAAACGTTTTTTCCCAATTTACTTGGAATTGGGGGGGTGATCTACCCACAAAATTGAATATCTATGAGCATAGTTTCCAACGCATTAAACCCTTTGTCGATATGATCTCAGAATCGGGAGATATTCGCGTTTTCGCGAGACTGCACGGAGCAGCTCTCTATGGGGCCCACATAGGCGGTTAAAACATATAGATTTATATAACATGCCTCAACCCCATTTTAAGTCATTAGTTTTTAGTAGATTTAGACCTTAGAACCCTAAGAATACTCTCTCAAGGTTCTATCATGATCCAAGACCAAAACAAAGGGCAAACAACACAAATCAAATGTCGGGAATCTCGTGGCGCTAATAAGTTTCTGGTGCTTCTTGTTGTTGCTGATTTTTGTGTTGTTCCAGATTGTGTGGAAGGTTTTTTTAATTTGTTTATGTTCTGTAAAATACTCCCTCAAGTTTTAATATCAACTCTAGGTGATTTTTTCTAAAGTGATTCTAGTGCCGAAAATCCCTAATTGATTGCTAGCTTCGCTTCCTTGTTCTTGTGGCAGCATTGGAGGGATATTTCGTGGTCAATTAAGGTCAAATTGGAGTTGTTCCTTCTGTTTAAAGGTATGGAACCTCATACCCTACATTTATTTAGGATTATCCAAGTTTCGGCTAAGTCGTTGAAGCTAGAACATGTCAGATATATATCAAAAGACTTGTTAGTAATGTTTTCGTTGGTGGATTGTTTTGGGAGACTCAATATGATTATTATTGATGTTGTTTGGGCTGTTTGGTGATTTCATTAACTTGTAGGAAGTCATAATAGGGGAGGTGCTATCCTTTTCATCTTAAAATAGGTTGTGGTTGAAACATAATAGCAACGGCGCTCAAACGATAACGATAATGTCATTTCTCTTATTGTAGACTAAGGAGTCATGGCATTTTCATAGCTTGAGGTTGGGAAGTATATACAAGGTATGTGAGGATATCCCTTTCCTTCTTTTGCATGACTTTGATTGTACAAAATGTAATGAACTAGCTTCCAAAGATACTCCAATCTTAGAAGCTAGCAGTACTTACATTGTTTCCCTTGTTATGGAACGATTGAGGTTGATGTTACTCCTCTTATTTTTCTGTTATCAATGTTGTCGGTACTTCCTGAGTCTTATAAGATTCTTGATGAAGAGTTAGTCCTAATAACCTGTATGGAGGATATCGACCTTACGTCATTCCGAAAGGTTCAAAATATGATTCCAATGAGTCCAGCACACATCATATTTATGTATCTATTTTATTCTACCGAGCTGCGCTATAGTCGGTCGGGTACGACACCTATTGTGCAACCACTGATCAGTTTGGTTTTACCGAGCTCCACGTGGCCGGATACGATTCTATCGAGCCTTATGATGGCCGGGTATGTTTTTACCGAGCCTATTAGGTCCGGGTACGATATGATGATGATAATGCCCACAGAGGCGTATGTTTGGAAAGTTTATGTACATTTATATATATGTATCATGCATTTCATGTTAGTAGCCCTCATAGGCACCCAGATGTTGCAGGTTCTATATTCTCTATCCTTGTTTACATTACTATTCTTTCTTTTGCTTTCTTGCCTTACATACTCAATACTTTATTTGTACTGACGTCCATTTTATTTGAGGACACTGCATGTCATGCTGCAGGTCCTGATAGACCGGTAGGCGAAGCTCCCCCACCATAGTAGCCTGCCCAGATTAGCGGTTATTGGCGAGATTCCTTCTCCGGATTAGCCATGATCTTGGTATGCATTTTTGCTACAGACATTATGGGTATTTCGGGGCCCTATTCCGGCAATGTTGCAGCACTTATGTTCCTTTAGAGGCTCATAGGCAGGTGTTGACTCATGTATAGTTTGGATTGCCTTGTCGACTGATTTTTGTTGTATAGTCTCTCATGGCAGCTTGTCAGCTCGTACCTTATACATAGCTTCATGACAGCCTTGTCGACCCATGGTATATATGTTCATGCCATTATCTGTCATTGTTGGTTGTTTAAGATTCATGTCCACCATTTATATTGATCTCGTCGGACCTTATAGATAATAAGAAAGGTTAGATAAAATGTGCGTTCGTGCCTAAAGTGTAGGTGCCTCAACATTGGTGTCCGTAACCCGAACCAAATGGTAAATACACACCATTTTGATCAACTTCGTGGCCTTAAAGTAATAAACAAACCTACCCTTCGGCACCACATCATCCCCTTCCATTCAATAATTGGCTCATTTGGAAATTCAAATCTTACAGTTCTGGTTCGATAATCAAGCTTGGCAAAACATTAATAAAGCCAGTCTATCCCCATTATTACATGAAAGTAAATCATCCCAAATTCAATGAGATCGGCTATGGTATCCCGGCCATGCACCGTGACAACACAATCCCTATAAACCCGCATGACCATAATAGACTCACCAACCGGAGTAGATACAGAGAACGGATCATGAGGTTGTTCCAGTTCTATCCCAAATTCTATAGCAACATAAGGAGTGACATATGACAAAGTGGAACCGGGATCAATAAGAGCATATACATCACGAGATTGGATAGCCAATATACCTGTAAAAACATTTGGAGAAGCCTCTAAACTCTGGCAACCCCTCATAGCATCGAAACGGCTGGGTCCTCCTGAACTCTGTGCACCACCCCTAGATGCAACACGCCCTGTGGGGTGCTGGAGTGCCTCCAGTTGGTGGAGATGCTGCAAATGAAGTAGCTGCAGAACTAGCTGGTTGTGTCGTTCCCCTTCCGACACTCTGGTGGGACGAACAGCAATCCCTCTGAATGTGACACCTCATATCTCACTCGTAACGTATGGTTTGGTCCATGAAGCAGGCCACAATGTGCATCTTCACACACCTAGGCTATGGGGGCCTCCGCTGCTATTGGAATCTCTCTCTAGGCCGACCCTGCTGGTAGGATCCCCTGTTGCCCTGACTGAATCTAAAATGGCTCCACTACTGTTAACTAGATCCTAATGGTTGTGCACTAACCGAAGACTGAGCAAAGGACTGGGATGGCCCTGATGACCCGTCCCTAAATGTTGACCTTCCACCACCACCACCAGAAGAACTACCAAAGTTGCCCGCGGACCGGGCCTTATTGCTACCCTCTCGCTCCATTCTATTCTTCAATTTGGGGTCTCTGTGGCTTGAGCAAATGCCGCCATCTTTCAGGCGGATGGAGGCCAACAACACAGCCTCCGTCTCAGTAGCACGCATAACTCGGATAGTCTCTTGCTTTTCATAAATAAAGTCCTAAGGATCCTCCTCAGGATTAGTACCCGTGAACACTGGAGGATCAAACTGAAGAAACTTGTTCACCCTGGAACTAGCATAATCCCCTTGCTGGCTGGAAGAAGTAGGTGCAACATTTGATCGCTGGGGTTATAAAGCCACTATGTAAGCCAACATCTGCATGGCTCCCCTAAGGTCCCCATCAGAAACACAGGGACCGGAAGATGGGGCTGGAGGTGGAACTGGAATATCAGTCGGGATTGGTGCAGTCCGAGTAGGAGTAGTAGAATCAGGTGGTATAGTTGTTGGGGAAGTATCCTCACCCCTCAGGTGCTCACCTGCATCACCAAGTATAGAATTAACTGCCACTCTTGGGGTGGCATTGGCTCCTTGGCCAGTTCTTGCTTTCTTCCTAGGCGCCATATACTAAATATTAGAGCAATGCACGAGTTAAAGGAGGAACGGTCTTAAAATGATCTCTCTCTCACGATCTAAAATATCGAAGAAGGGTGTTATTCCTAAATGCCCAAGTAGCCTTCTAATTATAGATGTGGTCGACAACACACTGAAAGAAGAACTCTACTAGACACGGCTCCGAGACATCTTAGGACACTTTAAAACTTTGAGGCTTTGATACCAAGCTTGTCACGCCCCGACCTCCGGGAGCGCGACCGGTGCTCAACCGAGATACCCTAGTCAAGCAAGCATGTACAATGCCTTATACCCAAACTCACCCATGAATAAAAAGAAGATATATTTCATTAATTAGACAATGAGAGGTCATGTGAACAACACCAGTTCATTACCATCATTTACGTCGTTAATAATTATCAAAATACATACACTTTCAAAGTATGAAGTGGAACATGTGATACAAATAAGACATTACTAGTTTGACTTTCCCAACACCAATATACAACCCATACTATGTCTACGAGCCTCTAATAGAAACAAACGAGTACTACGATAGTGTCAACAACAAGGCTTCGGCTATACCTCAAATCACTATACATAGAGCGCAAGAGATACAAGATATCACTGATCAATGCCACCTTCTTTGGAACCACCAGCATCCATTAAATATGCAGCGCCCTCGGCAAAGGGGAAGTTAGTACATATGGAACAGTACTAGTATGTAAAACTAATCATCCTCTCAATAGAACGAGTAACAGTAGAATAAGGAGGAAACATGGAACCAATGAGAGCCTCAAACAATATTAAAGGTCCAAGTAAGAAGAAAGACAAATTTCAAGTAAGTTTCAATATTTTTAAGTTGGGAGATCTTTAGTACTGATACACCATCGTGATTTTTGCACGGAGTCCGATCTTCCGATCGGCCAAGACATCTCACACCGAGACATCCAATCACAACACCACCGTGTCCACGACATGGCGTCCGATCTCAGCCGATCGGCTATGCCGTCTCACCACAATGCCTTGCGGGTCGACACCACATCACATCCCGCTAGCAATCATCTCATCCCATTTTAAGGGAAATATCTCAACAGATCAATCTCATCCAATATAAGGGGAAACAATCTCATCATATCAATACGGGGATTTTACCCTTTAATCACTCATACACCGGCACATGTAGTTTCGGGGTTAGGTTATTTCAACCTACCCTTCCTCGGTGGCTAGACGGTACTCCCAAAACATTTATTATTTAAAGAATTTTCAGCTCATTTCATAATCTTTCACACTTCTTTACATTTCAGTGGCAAGAATTAGCCACGATTATAATATCATTCTCGGCACCTCGGTCGTATTTCATATTTCGTACTCATCCTTTTAACTTTCAAGCATCATCATGGATTATCAACAATAGCGGAACTTCTAATCAAACATTAAGTGTATATATGAGCAATAAGAGTCTTAATCACATTGAGTTTCTCTTCCACAATTAAGCATATTAACTTGCAATTGAAACATGATTTTTAAATCACAACACCTTTAATACATTGGTCATACTAGATTACATTGTCGGAGGGAATCATGATATGGTGGGAACATTTGGCACATATTTTTATTACATACGTCTTCCAACACAAAAATACTCGGAACTTGAGAAATAAGAAATTAAAAGAATCATAATCGCCACTTAAGAGCACATCATGGACATCGATTTTTACAAGAGGTGTTTAGAAAACATACCTCATTTGAGACTTCCTTAAATTACTACAACATTTCAGAAATCCTAGCGACTCCAATTTAGTAGAGACATGACAAATTTGAACCATAATTAGGAAGATACTGGGGGGTTTAGTTCATTTGAGTATTTTATCAAACACTAGGTGGACATTATGATTTCAAGGTTCTCCTATGGTGGATTCCTTCATCCCACAACCCAATGTTTATCCATTTGAGCTCAATAACCTTCTCACCAATCTTGATGGTGCATGGATGCATAAATAACACTCTCACACCCAAGAATCACACTCCCCATTACCCATTTTCTACCCCAAATTTGAAATTAAAAGCTAGGGATAGAACTTTACCTCTTTAGAAGACAACTAGCAAGGTCTCCTTGTGAATTCTCCATTGCAGAGATTGACGAACAAAGAGCTTAGGGATTCCTCTTCTCACTCTAGAGCACCTTCATCTCTCTAAAATAGCAGTTTGAACCTTCTAAAATAACTCCCCAAGTCTTATTATAAAAATGGGAGCAGGTGAAATTTCCAAAACTTAAACTTTACGAAGCCGGGTATGCGATCGCAGACCTTCCTCAAAACGGTTATGCAGTCCGCAAAGGGGAGCGCAGAAGTGGTCCCAAAAACATGGTAGTCCTGGACAGGTCTGTAGTGGATCTACGGTCTTATAACGGACCGCAGAATCTCCTTCTGAAGTTTTTTCATCTTGGATCTGTGAAGGATGTGGTCCTGCAAAACGATTATGCGGTCGCATAGTTGACCCCAAAATGACCTCCAAATATTTGAGCCATGTTAGAGGCTATGAGAGGATAATTGCATGAATAAACTTGGTAATTGTTGTTTCTGTGATTATGTGTCTGGGAGGGCTGGTTACTATTATTTGGATCGGGATGTACGCTGCAAATGCCTTATTGGCTCATTGTTACTTTGATTAGATTGCACACAGCAACGGGCTGATATTTAGTTATTGCAATTCATCTTTACTTGCAATTTCTTTGATTGTTTAACTGATTTACTTGCATATCCTGCTTATATGTTGGATTGTTGACTGAACAGAACACTAGAAAACAAAGAATCGTGAGCATCAAGGTGGGTTTACCTGAGATTTCCTGATTTTGATAATATATATGTTCTATACTTGTTGAAATTATGAACTGTACAGGTGATAGCGAGTATCATTTATAATTTTTACTTCTAATACCTCACCGAGGTTATTTATGATACTTATTTAGTACATAGGATCAGTTGTACTCATAATATACTTCTGCACCTTGCGTGCAGATCTTGGAGCCGATGTTGCGTATGGCAGGAGCCGGCATAGGAAGCGTACCTGATTTCCTGGCATCTGTACCACTTGTACTTGGTAGGTTTATTTGAGTTCTATTTATGTATATTTCAATAATGACTTGTACTACCAGTTCTTGGGGAGTTGTATAAATTCAGTTATTTCACTTTTTGACTTTTATCATTATCATTAAATTGTGTTACTATTATTTAGTTTATCTAGCGGGTTGGGTTGGGTTCTATCACGACTAATTGCATTTTGGGTCGTGACAATTTGTCACTTGCAAAATTATTAAATGAGCTGCAATTGGCAGAGACTATTATATAGCAGTAAGCTCCTTTTGTAGACTTAATTTCGAGACATGTTCTTCTTCTAAGCTGAGAGGCGGGCAGAAAAGAATAAAGCTAAAAACCTTTGTTGGAGGCACAACTGCTAGTGTGAACAAGGTTAAGGGCAAGTGTTACCACTACAAGAAGCCTTATAAGAAATGCCCAACTTATAAGGCCAAGTTAAATAACACAAAAGATGATTCACATTTACTTGTCGTAAAAATATTTTAAGCGGCTATATCTACCTAGTCATGGTGCGCAGATTCGCCACGAATGATGTCGGCACTTTTTTAGGTGAAGTCAACTTTTATGAAGCGATGGTTTTGTAGCTCCAGCTTTAGCTTTAGGAAATATTAGTATTTCTTTTTGGTAGTAGTAAAGTATTAACATTAAAAGACAATACTATGTACCTTTAATTAGAAGAAATTTTAATTTCAGTTTCTACCATTATGAGAGATGGCTATGACACTAATTTATATGACTTTGATAGATGTGGTATTAGTCATAATAAGCATTTTCTCTTTTCAGCTATATTGATGAATGGTCTTTTATTGTCGATACTACTCATAAACTCTTGCAGCCAATAGAACTGAATTATGTTGACTTCCCAAATTAAAAAAAATATTCTTCTCAATTGAGTAAAACTTATTTATGGCACTTGCACTTAGGTCACCTAAATCTAAATAGGATTTCAAAGTCATTCAAGGATGGACCTTTAGGTTTATTGATAATGGAGGCACTACCAATATGTGAATCTTATTTATAAGGAAAGATACAACAATAACAATAACAATAAACCTAGTGAATTTCCAAAAGTGGAGCCTGGAGATGATAGTCTATACGCAGACCTTATCGCTACCTTGGGAATGCAGAAAGGATGTTTCTAATAGAATTTCGGCAAAAGAAAAGTTGAAAAGAAGAAGTAGTAATAAGCAGTAACAATAACAAGATATTAAGAAAATTGAAGTGAAATATAGCAATCAAACAAAATGTAGTAATAGAATTCTAACAATAAAAAGATACCATACTAACACTGATACTAATTGGAAAGGTTTCTTATAGGATTGCATTTCCTTCTAGCCTAGCGGAGGTACATCTATTATTTCGCATTTCTATACTTGTGAAATACCATATAGATAGGTTGCATGTTTTGGACTTCATCATATTGCAGCTTGATGAGAATGTGACTTATGAAGGAAGAGCCGGTGGCTATTCCAGACCGATAGGTTCAAAAATTGAGATCTAAAGATATTGATTATGTGAAAGTGTGTTGGAGAGACCAACCGATTGAGAATGTTACTTAGGAGTCTAATTTGTACATGAGTAGTTGATACCCACATCTTTTTACTAGTCTAGGCACATTTCTATGTCCGGTCAACGACGAACCTTTCATTTAGAGATGGAGAATGTGACGACCCGATAGGTCATTTTGTATACTAGCTCCCGTTTTAATATATTGAGACATTTTATAGCTCAATTTGATGATTTATGACTTGCATGCATAGTCCATGTCGATTTTCGAAACATTTACATGTGAATTTTTAAAGAAAATGTTAATTTTAATTTTAAAAATGGCTAGAGTTGACCACGGTCAATATTTTTGATAAATGACCTCGGATCAGTATTTTGACGATTCCGATAGGTTCGTATGATGTTTTTGGACTTGTACCCATGTTTGTCTGGGGTCTCGGGTGAATCATGGCCGTTTTGGTACTTTATATGGAAAATTGAAAAATTGAGTTTTGAACTTTTAAAATTTTGAGTTTTATTAATTGAATTCTTGATTTCAGATGTTATTTTGATGATTTCAGCTTGCAACCTAGTTTTTATGATGTTATTATACTTGTGTGAATGTGTAGATTGAAGTCCGAGGGGCTCGGGTGAGTTTCAGATACGTTGCTAGTGTTGTTAATCTGCAGATTTGCCTTTGCAAGGTTCTGTTCGCAGATGCGAGACTCGCATTTGCTAGACAATGCTTGCATTTGAGAAGATGGGCTGGGGCTGGGCACTTTGGTTTTGCAAAGTAAGTATTGTATTTGTGAATTGGTAGTCTTCGCATTTGCGATGGGACAGTCGCATTTGGGACTCTGGGAGAATGGGGCAGCTTCACAGTTGCAATGATATTTTCGCATTTGCGGAGGTCCCTGGGATCACATTTGTGATCATGTTGTCACATTTGTGATATTGGAGGTTTAGGTATGTTCGCAATTACGATCTGCTATTCTAATTTGCGGACATTGCAATTGCGAATCAGAGTTCGCAATTGCAATATCTGTCGTTGGGTAAAATGTGGGAACTAATAGACTTAGCTCATTTTACACCATTTTTTGAGACGTACATTCCATAGAGGCAATTTTTGGAGAGCAATTTCTTCCCAACGTCATAAGTTAATAACTTTAACTTATTTTCATTAAATTTTTATTATTTTTTTTTTTGTAAATTCCATTATCAAATCTAGGATTTATAAAGTAGAAATTGGGAATTTTGGTTAGAAATTAGGGATTTTGTAGAATAGTGATTTAGACCTCAAATTGAGGTCGGATTTAAGCAAATCACATATTCGGGCTCGGGGTGAATGTGTAACCGGGATTTGGTATTAATTTTGCATTTTGACCATGTGGGCCCAGTTGACCTTTTCAATTATGTTAAAGAACGAACCTTTTTCGTACGAAGATAGTTTCTAAAGCTTGTTTTGACTTGTTTGAACAATCATTGACTAGATTCAGGTGGTTTGGAGGCTTGTTCAAAAAGGAAAGTCGTGTTGAGTTATTGATATTGTTCCAAAAAAAGATAAGTATAGTGGTTAACCTTAATTTTGAGGAAAATTAGGACTTGATTGGTGTCACGACCTAATTCCACCGGAGCCACGAAGGCGCCTACCACTACTTGCTAGGCAAGCCAACACTTACACAACAACAATAAATTTGAATAATCATGGTTTAATAGACTCAACGGTGGAAATATCATAAAATAACTAGTGAAAACAACAACAATACTACTACAACCATCCCAATGATTAGGTCTTATGAAGTACATGAGCACTACTGAATAACAAAATACAAGGTTGAATATTCAATACAACTGTCCGAACAATAGATCAGTAACAAAGGAAGTAAAGGACAGAGAAGTTCAAGGGCTGCGGACGACATAGCAGCTACCTAGTAGTCTCCCAAAAGCTGGTAGCAACACAACTTCAGAAATCACCTCGTCCGGAAGTAGTATGAGTACAACCGACCCCATGTACTTAATAATTAACAAATCTAACCTTGGACTGAAAGATGTGACGAGCTTAGAAGAAACAGTCAGAACCAATATCAATAACTAGTAATAGCTCAGATCATAAAGAAAACAATATAAGTAAGTAACACAACAATATCATGTTCAGCTCGTTCACATTTCAGGAATTTAGACATGCTTTCCAAGTATAACAGTTAAATCCCACTACGGATAAAATATTACATTTACTAGCTAGCATCAGGAAACTACATCTTTATGCCTACATGTCAAATATACATGTCAAATCAACAATATCACAGTGAAACCATCAAGAATAACAATAGAGCAACACTTGGCATTGTACGGGTGCATGAAATAAATGCCCATCACCAAACCACGTATATATAAAATCATGCCTGCGCCCACTGGTGGCATCCAGACTCTGGAGGGGCGGATCCAGCCTGTCAAGAACCAAATTTCCCTCCGTAAGATGTCGTGACGACACCTAGTCCCCAAGACCAGGTAAGCCTAACAAAAGTGCGGAATAATTGAAATAATTACTGAAATAGCGACTAAACCTCAACATCAACAGATATATATATATATATATATATATATACATATATATATATATATATACATATATATATATATATATATATATCACTGAAAATTGCCGCTCGGCATGTACAAGTAAATTTGCAACTCAGAGTAAGAACAACTCCCAAAACCCGGCAGCTATAAGCCACAAGCTCTAAAGGAAATACTAAATATCTCTATACATCAGAGGCTAAGGAGAATAAGGAAACCAACATAATAAGGATAGAGGGGGATTCCGAGGTCTGCAGACACTGGCATTTATACCTTGAAGTCTCCAAACAACAGCACAACGCTCTACTATCGAGGCTGGTAAGATGTACCTGGGTTTTCACAAAAACATGTTCAGAAGCATAGTATGAGTACAACACAACGGTACCCATTAAGTGCCAAGCCTAACCTCGGTAGAGTTGTGACGAAGTCAGGTTAGGGCCCCACTAGAATATAAGAAAATAAGGAAGAAGGTGAAATGATAAAATAAATAAATGGCAGGTTAATGAAACAATAAGAAAGTACAGAAAAGCAACAACACGGGAAAACAAGAAGACAATTACAACGCGTAAGGGAACGAACATCTTACAAGTAAGGAACAACAACAACAAACAATATGGCAAAAAGAGGAAAATAGTAACCGCACGGCAGAAACCTCGTGCCACCTAACACTTCGCGCGGAAGAAACCTTATGCCAATAACACTCTGCACGGAAGAAACCTCATGCCAGTAACATTCTGCACGAAAGAAACATCGTGCCAATAACACTCGCACGGTAGAAACCTCGTGCCAATAACACTCTGCACGGAAGAAACCTCATGCCAATAACACTCCGTGCAGAAACCTCGTGCCAATAACACTCCGCGCGGAAGAAACCTCGTGCCACAACCAGATAGTCATCTCAACAAGAATCACGAAATTCAACACGTATTAAAAAAAACAATAACATTACAAGCAAGGAGTCCTAAATTTAAAGAACGAATACGGAACAAAGGAAGAAGGTAATTTAACTGAGCATGTTACAAAAATTTCAATTAAGAGATGAGACACGTAGACATGTGAACTTAGGCTAAACATGATGAATACACATGCTAGAATAACTCAATTAAGGGATAAAAGGGAAACTAATTAGCACAAACTGGGATTTCGACATTTAGCCCATGTACGCACTCGTCACCTCGCGTACACGGCACTCACATATAAGAAATTGTTACAATAGTACCAAATCCATAGGGTATTTCCCCCACACAACGTTAGACAAGTCACTTACCTCAAACCTCGCTTAATCAATCAATAAGAATGCCTTTCCCTCGACTTTCCGACTCCGAACAGCTTAAATCTAGCCAAAAACAATTATATACTATAAATATAACTATAAGAAAGTAATATAAATAATGAAATCATGACTTGAACAAGAAATTAGAAAATCGCCCCAAAAAGTCGACTAGGGCCCACGTCTCGGAATCAGGTAAAAGTAACAAAATCCGAACACCCGTTCAACCACGAGTTCACCCATACCAAAATTACTAAATTCCAATGCCAATACCTCGATCAAAACCTCAAAATTTGGTCTAAGAACTTTAAACCCTTTCCCCCAATTTCTTAACCTAAATCCTTAATTAAATGAAGAAATTAATGATAGATTATTGTAATATAACTAAAAATGAGTCAAGAATCCTTACCCAAATGTTTCCTTTGAAAATTCTCCGAAATCTCGCCTCAATCCGAGCTCTCTATCTCAAAATATGAAGAAAATGGCAAACCCTCGATTTTAAACCTTCTGCCGAGCACTTTCCACTTTTGCGGATAGAAATTCCGCATCTGCAGTACTGCATCTGCTATGAAAGCTTTGCATCTGCGGAGCTCACTTAAGCTCCCATACTTCACACCTGCGCACCATAATCCGCATTTGCGAAAGCACTACTGCGCCCACTCGTCCGCTTTTGCGGTAAACCTGATCACCTCAGTTCCCTCATACTTCGCTTATGCGATCATCCTTCAACAAGAACGACTTCGCTTCTGCGACCTCCTCGTCACACCTACAGCTACTGGCCACCCTCTTCTAGCCCGCTTCTGTGCTTGCCCTCTCACTTCTGCGAGCTCGCACCTGTGTTCAAACTTGCGCAGGTGTGATTGCACCAGAACTGGAGCTCTTCACCCATTCTATATGTTCAATCTCGATCCATTAACCATTCGTAACCACCCCGAGGCCCTCGGGTCATCAACCAAACAATCTAGCAAGTCCTAAAACACGATACGAATTTAGTTGAGCTCTCAAATCACATCAAACAACATAAAAAATACGAATCGCACCCCAATTCAAGCTTAATAAACTAAGGAAATTCCAACTTCCACAACCAATGCCGAAACCTATCAAATCATGTCCGATTCACTTCAAATTTTGCACACAAGTCACATTTGACATTACGGACCTACTCCAACTTCCGGAAACGGAATCCTACCCCGGTATCAAAAATTCCAGTCCCAGTCAAAGTTCCTAAAAATATTCCAATATTCCATCTTTCGCCAAATAACGCCGAAATGACCTATTGACCTCCAAATCAACATCCGGACATGCTCCTAAGACAAAAATCACCATATGGAGCTATTGGAACCGACAAAACTCCATTCCTGAGTCGTCTTAACATAGGTCAAACTACGGTCAACTCTTACAACTTAAACTACAAACTTAGGGACTATGTGTCCCATTTCACTCCGAAACTCTCCCGAGCTTGACACCAAGCACCCTGGATAGTCAAGTAACCATAAAATAAATTGGAGGAAGCATTAAATAGAGGATCGGGGCTCATACTCTTAAAATGACCGGCCGGGTCGTTACATCCTCCCCCTCTTAAAACAAACGTTCGTCCTCTAACGAGTATAGAGACATACCTAAAGTGGTGAAAAGATGAGGATAATGGCTACACATATCATGCTCGATCTCCCACGTCGCCTCCTCGACTGTCTGACCCCTCCACTGAACCTTCACTAATACGATATTCTTCGACCTCAACTTTCGAACCTGCCTATCCAAAATGGCCACCGGCTCCTCAACATAAGACAAATCCTTGTCCAACTGAACTGAGCTGAAATCTAGCACATGAGACGGATCGCCGTGATAATGCCCGAGCATAGAAACACGGAATATTGGATGAACTACAGCTAGACTAGGTGGTAGTGCAAGTCTGTAAGCCACCTCTCCTACCCTCTCAAGAATCTCAAAAGGCCCGATATACCTAGGGCTCAACTTTCCCTTCTTCTTCAACCTCATAACACCCTTCATGGGCGAAACTCGGAGTAAGTCCCACTCCCTAACCATGAATGCAACATCGCGATTGGTCTGTACGAAGTCGATCCTGAATCACTTTAACCTTTTCCAAAGCATCCTGAACCAAGTCTGTACCCAATAGTCTACCTTCGCCAGGCGCAAACAGACCCACTGGAGACTGACACCGCCTACAATACAAAGCCTCATACGGGGCCATCTTAATGCTTACTGATAACTGTTATTATAGGCAATCTCCGTGAGTGACAAGAACTGATCACAAGAATGCCCAAACTCCATCACACATGCACGGAGCATATCCTCTAATATCTGAATAGTGCGCTCGGACTATCCGTCCATTTAAGGGTGTAATGCTGTGCTAAGCTCAACCCGAGTACCTAATTCATGTTGTACGGATCTCTAGAACTGCAATGTAAATTGCGTACCCTGGTCAGAGATGATGATACCGGCACACCATAAAGCCTGACAATCTCGCGGATATAAACTTGAGCCAGCTGCTCAAAAGAATAAGTAGTCACCACTAGAATGAAATGAGCCAACGTGGTCAACCTATCCATAATCACCCAAACTGCATCGAACTTCCTCTATGTCAGTGGGAGTCCAACAACAAAATCCATAGTAATTCGCTCCCATTTCCACTCCGGAATCTCTAGCTTTTGATGCAATCCACCCAGCTCTAGTGCTCATACATCACCTGCTGAGAGTTTGGGCATCGAGCTACATACTCCACTATGCCCTTCTTCATTCTCCTCCACCAATCATGCTGTCTCAAGTCCTGTTACATCTTCGTGGAACTTGGATGAATGGAGTACCACGAAATTTGAGCCCTTTGGAGAATCCACTCACGCATACCATCTACATTAGGCACACATAGCCTGCCCGGCATCCTCAATGCACCGTCATCTTCAATAGTGACCTCCTTGGCATCACCATATTGAACTGTGTCCTTTCGGATAAGGAGATAAGGGTCATCATACTGACGCTCCCTGATACAATCACAAAGAGAAGACTGAGAAACCACATAAGCCAAAACTCAACTCGGCTCAGAAACATCCAATCTAAAATTTTGGTTGGCCAAGGCCTGAACATCCAATGCCAATGGCCTCTCTGCTGCTAGTAGATATGCTAGACTGCCCAAGCTTTCTGCCCTACGACTCAGGGTATAGGCCACCACATTGGCCTTCCCGGGATAGTACAAAATGGTGATATCACAATTCTTAAGCAGCTCTAACCACCTTTGGTGACGCAAGTTAAGATCCTTTTGTTTAAACAGATGCTGTAGACTCTGGTGATCGGTGTAGATCTCATAAGGGACAGCGTACAAATAGTTTTGCCAAATAATCAAGGCATGAACAATAGCTGCTAACTCGGGGTCGTGGACAGGATAATTCTTTTCATGCACCTTCAGCTGTCTAGACGTGTAGTCAATCACCCTACCGTCTTGCATCAACACCGCGCTGAGGCCAATACGCGACGCATCACAATATACAGTATAAGACACCGAAACTATGCAAAATTCCAATACTGGGGCTATAGTGAAAGTTGTCTTGAGCTTTTGAAAGCTCTCCTTACACTCCTCTGTCCACCTGAACGGAGCACCCTTCTGGGTCAGCCTGGTAATAGGTGCTGCAATAGATGAGAAACCCTTTTATAAATCAACGGAAATACAACACCAAACCAAGAAAACTCCAGATTTCCATATATGAGGGCGGTATGGGCCAACTCTACACTGCTTCAACGTTCTTCAGATCCACATTGATCCCCTCACTCGACACTATATGACTAAAAAATTCCACTAAATCTATCCAGAACTCACACTTCAAAAATTTTGCATATAACTTCTTTTCTCTCAAGGTCTGGAGCACAGTCCTCAGGTACTGCTCATTATCCCCTCGACTCCGGGAGTATACCGGAATGTCGTTAATAAACACAAGGACGAATGAGTCAAGATAGGGCCAAAATACACTATGCATCAAGTGCATGAATGCTGCTAGGGCATTGGCCAGCCCAAATGACATCACAAGGAACTTGTAGTGACCATACCCAGTCCTGTAAGTAGTCTTCAGGATATCTGGCTCCTGAATCTTCAACTGGTGATAGCCTGAACGCTAGTCAATCTTGGAAAACACTCTGGCACCCTGTAACTGATGAAATAGGTCATCAATACGAGGCAATGGATACTTGTTCTTCAATGTGACCTCGTTCAACTGGCGGTAATCAATACACATACGCATAGAACCATCCTTCTTCTTCACAAACCAGACTGGAGCACTCCAAGGCGACACACTGGGCTGAATGAATCCCTTATCAAGTAACTCCTGTAACTGCTCCTTTAACTCTTTCAAGTCTGGAGGGGCCATACGCTATGGAGGAATAGAGGTGGGATGAGTGCCCAGTAACAAATCAATACCAAAGTCGATATCTCTGTCGAGCGGAATGCCCAAAAGATCCACCGGAAATTATACTGACGCTCCCTGATACGATCATAAAGAGAAGACTGAGAAACCACACAAACCAAAACTTGGCTCGGCTCAGAAATTTCAAATCTAACAAACCGGTTGGCCAAGGCCTGAACATCCAATGCCAATGGCCTCTCTACTGCTGGTAGATATGCTAAACTGCCCAAACTTTCTGCCCTAGGACTCAAGGCGTTGGCAAACACATTGGCCTTCCCAAGATGGTACAAAATGGTGATATCCGAATTGTATGTTTCCACCTTTTTGTCGTTGGCCTCGATCTTCTTTTCGCCAGACTCGACTCGTCTGGTTAGTTCCTCGAGCATCTTCATGATCCCGGAGTTTGCCCTCGATCCGCCTTCGTTCGGTTCCTCTGCGATTGGTTCATTCTCAGGAATGGTTCCCTGAGAAGGGCCGATCTCAACCTTGTTTGACATTTTGCTTCGATTATGTAGTGTGCAATGGCCGCTTGTTGGGCTTGCAACATGTTAAAGATCATTCTGAGGTTGATCCCGTCCCCTTCGTCGTTTTGGGGTCCCTGAGTTGGTTATCGGTGTTCTCTACGTACGCTTTTTGATGGATCAGTAGTTAGATCCACATCGACCGCCATTTATGAATTAGCGTCAATCGGAACTTCATCACCGGGTGTTACGTTGTTGTTTTCACCCTGATGATCAAATTCGTTATCGCCGTACAGAGGCACAGATTGTGAATGTGACATAGTTGTATTGTAACCTGAAATCAAAGATACTTTACAGAACAAGTGTAAAATAATTTGTGTGACAGAAAACTGTATCAAACACTCACTATTATCCTTAGCCCCACAGTGGGCGCCAAACTGTTTTACCTTGGCTTCGGATAACAATTAAACTTGTACGTAGTTTTAAGGACACATGATTTGATTTGATACAAATAAGGGATAATAAAATAAAGACTAAATTCAGTAAGTAAATTCAGAGAGAATGCAAACCACAAGTCTAGTATAGCTTGGTTTTGATGGATTACTTTAAGATGAATAAATATGAACCAAATGAGTAAAGAAATAATAAAAGCAGACTTTTTTCTATGTATTGATAGTTCTTTTCTGAGATGTCTTTTACAATTACGCTACCCCTTTATATAGGGAGGGGAATGATTAGTATACAAGGTAAAAAATCTATTTACAAGGTAAAATATACCTTGATTTACTGATCTCAACATATTTGCTGATTTCTACCGTGATTCCCGCCGAGATACTTACGTATCACGGGATTTCTGGTCCTTCCGTTACGCAAATCTGATAATTTTACCCTAGGACATTTTACCCTAATCGACCTCAACGATCTCATCTCAGATATCATGGCTTCGAGTTCCGATTCGATGACGCCCGGTCTAGACCTTCGTTCCTTGATGCCTCGACCCCGGTCTATCGAGCAGTAATTCTAATCGACACCAGCCGTATAAATTCGAACCCGATTTTCCCTACACAAGCGATCCGAGTTCGACCCCGTACAAAAGGGATACTGTTTCTCTTCTTAACCATCATCGCTGACCTGCAAACTACCGGAGAAGGTGACTCCTGTGAGAGAAGCTCGTTCATTTTCCTTTAGAGTCGCCAAGCGTCGCTGCCGAGGCACCACCGGGTTCGATGTTGTTCAAACGCCACAGATCTGCCTAGATCTGGCATTGAACATCAAACCTTCATTTCATCTCTTTCTCGACCACACCGGAGTTCATCGCAGGTGGGTCATTTGTGACTGTTCGAGACTGCTCTTTACTACGTCTATTTTTACTCATCGCACTACTATTTTTAAGTCGTTGTTATGACTGCTGTTTGTTGCTGATGTTCTAACTTCTGTGATGATTTTTGGTTTTTCTTTTAAAATTCATTGTGTTGCCTTGCTTGGCGGGAAAGAATAGAATTTTGGAGACCCCCTGTTATGCTTTCTTTTGGCGAGAAAAGCTTACCCAGCAGCCCTCATA
This sequence comes from Nicotiana obtusifolia, assembly GCA_002018475.1. Classification (NCBI taxonomy): domain Eukaryota; kingdom Viridiplantae; phylum Streptophyta; class Magnoliopsida; order Solanales; family Solanaceae; genus Nicotiana; species Nicotiana obtusifolia. Next base: position 170,313 of record MCJB01033209.1, on the reverse strand, counting down.
TTTTTTCATTGTTTCACCTCATTCTTTAATTTCCCTACAGATTTAAATAATGAGACCAAAACAATGGTAATAAAACAGACACAATATAATTTTTTGGTTTGATTATTCTCAGATTTCTACCGATGTTGGTGCTGTGACTTTTGTTTGTCACTGTTTGTTCCCTAAAGCAAGAGATGCTTTTGCTGCTTAGATGTTTAGTTTAACCTTCGTATGTGTTTGAGGCTTTCACTGTTGATTATTGACCCATGGTTACTTGCTTCCTTCACAAATTTGCACATATGATTAAAATAGTACTTAGGCATATAAATTCTGCCGCTTTGACTATGAGGTAATGTCATATTTCCAAGTTTGCAGGCGGATCTGTTTCTTTGGGAAACATTTTTGGTATTGTTACTGCTCGTTTCTGTCAGTTGAGCATGGGGTTGGTATTGAACAAAATATTACACTAAGGCCGATGAGAATAATTTTGTGAGGTCACGATGTCCCGAATAATTCTCTTAGGCCCGAAATAATGAGGAGATGATGATAAACATCGGACAATAAAGGACAAGGGTTGGAAAATAAAAGATGAGGATGCGATGAACCAATAAAACCTTCAGAAGGCGACACGATTAGCTACCGTAGTCGCAACTAAGGTGGTTCCCGTCCTTATGCTTAGATGGATATTACACATATCTGAGCTTCCTACATTATTTTTAAAACCATTTTCCAAAAACAATTTTCTAAAAAGTATCTTTTCCAAACAATCTTCCAAAAGAAAAACATTTTCAATTTATTGAAAGAGTATCTTCCAATATTATTTTCACTATTTTCCTAAAGTCTTTCCAAAACATTTTCCAACAATACTTTCAAAAGAGATCTTCCAACAACATTTTAAAATCAAAAACCATTTCAAAATATGCCGTTTAATTTATTTTACCTTATGTTATTTTACTAACAATTTTAGTTCTCGTCTTGTGAATTACTATTACATGGAGTCGCTTTCGGAAGACGATACTCGGAGATGAAACCTACCCCGTCGAATCCCTGCTTCTGGCTTCTCATTCTCGAATGTACCAAAACGTAAAGTATAGTAAAAATTGTACATAGAGTTTGTGTTTTCTTGGTTGCTTTGATATTGTTTATTTGCTAAACACTTAGGGAATTGCATCTAGTTAATAATCAGAGTAACTTGCAATATTGTATGTCAAATAGTTCTTGAAGTGTGTATAGGCTGTTGAATATATTTTATGATGTGGTTAATTAATTTAGGACCAGTGTATACTTAACTAATAAGATCAGTCATATCCTTGCCGCAGCGCGGATCAAGTCTGGACGTCAAAAAGCAAGATTTAATCCGTACTCTGAGGAAAAATGCCTTGCCGTAGCGCGGCTGTGTAATTTCTATAGAGTGAAAATCCTATTTCGGCTAGAAGAAGGTGGTTTCGTGCGGGCCCTACCCTACTTGGTATAAATATATGGAAAAATATTATTTTCTAGACTTTTCGAAATACTTTTGACCTTAGGAAGCTAAGGAGGAATTGGAGAAGCAAAAGCACGAGGATTTCATTATTCCTTCCTCACTCAAAACCTGAGTTTAGATTGAATTTATGTTTTCCTATCTTTTTATCAAAGTTGTGATGAATTACTCTACGTCTATGGAATAGTTCCCTTTAGGATTTGATAGATTTGGTGTATTGATATCTTTTTGTGGATAATAACTCTAGTTTTATATATTGAAGCGTTTTTGGATGATTTAATCGTTGCATCTATGTTCACTTGTTCATGTAATCGAGAGAAGCATAACTTGTGATATACTTCGCATTATGTTGTTGGTTGAGTTTATTAATTCCTCTTATTAATTGAAAGAGGCTGGTTGAATCATTGATTAAACCTGGTTAGGAGGATAATCGAGAGAGGTTCTCCTAAAGAACAAATCACTATGCATTCTTACATATCTTCACTGAGCTTAAATTAGTTCATCTCGTAAGGTTGAGACTTAATCGAGAGAGGAGTTTCTACTAAACGTTTGAACTAAAAATTGAGTGAATTCGAGAGACTCAGTTGAACACTAGAAGAGAATTATCTAGTGTTAGATTCCAAACAATTATCTTGCATCTATCCTATCAAAACCCTATCTTCTCCCATTGATAACCTTCTTTGATTGTTCCTTGTTTCAATCGTCATTAGTTAATAGCTTAAGATTCTTAGTTAATTCTAGTATTAATCAGATAAATCTCAACTGTTGATCATCTTAGATAGCAATCGAGCTAGAGACTACGAGAATAATGTTTAACTCCAATCCTTGTAGATACGATCTTATACTATACTTTATTTGATTAGCGAGCATAATTTACGAAGTGTGTTTTGAGCTCGTCAAATTTTAGCGTCGTTGCCGGGGATTGGCAATCAATAGTGTTTGAAATAGTTTGTAGTGCTAATTCAGAAAAAAATTTCTTTTTGTTTTAGTTTATTTTTTCCTTTTTACGTTTGGTGTTCTTTGACTGTGCGCAAGTTACAGATTAAGAGTGGTGCATGACTCAAGCTTCTGGGAAAGAAGTGCTACTATACAAACAAGAGATAGAAAAACAATTGCGACAGCTGAGGAAGGAAAAAGATCTCATCGAAAAGTTAGAAAAGATTGGGCAATCCTCAACCCATGAAACTATGGCTGGCAACCGGTGATGATAATGTAGATTTTGCTGCAAGATAGATAGCCCAACAATGAGAAATAGCTGCAAGGGATGCTGAGGAAGTAGGTATTAGAGATGCATAGATTATCTTTGAAGAAAAGAGGGCTCGGAGAATCACACAAAATCAACCCTTGGCTGTAGACCAGTTTGGAAATATAGCTCCTGAGGCTGGGAGATCACTTGGCGATTATGCTAGACCAGTTTACAATCAAGGATTATCATGTGTGAGACCACCTCCAATTGCAGCTAACAATTTTGACTTGAAGTAAGGGTTGCTTCAAACCCTCCAAAACTGTCGTGTCTTCAGAGAGAAGATGAACGAAGATCCAAACACATATCTGATGAACTTTGAGGAGATTATGAACACCTTTCAATACAATGGGGTGTCACAAGATACGTGTACTTAAGGGCATTCCCCTTTACACTTAAAGACGATGCAAAGCAGTGGCTTCGAAGCCTGCCCACGAGGTCGATTATAACATGGGATGAGATGACCAAAACATTTTTTGATAAATATTTCTTCTCAGCTAAGACGGATAAGTTTAGAAGAGAAATCTATAACATCTGCCAGAAAGAGACTGAAACTGTTTTTGAAGCATGGGAGAGGTTTAAGGAGATAATCAGAAAGTGTCAACATAGAGAAATTGAACTCTGGATGCAACTTCAGGACTTTTGGGATGGATTGACGCGGGCCTCACATTGAACATTAAGCAATGCAGGACGAGGCCCATTGATAAAGTAGACTCAAGAGGAGATAGTTGCAATTTTTGATGAGTTATCTGAAGATGCAAATCAGTGGCCCCCTGAGAGTGCTGACAGATGAAGATCAACTAGGATTCATCAAGTGGATGCTAATACATCTGTGCAGGTACATCTTTATGTTATGGGTAAGGAAATACAGAAGTTGACCTTAGCCACGATACTCATGCGGCTTGTGACATATGTGAAAGAGGACACCCTACTCATGAGTGTCAAGCCTAAACCGAGGAAGTGAATGTTGTAGGGAATTATAATTTTAATGTAATGGGTCAGAAGCACCGAGACTTTTCATGGAGTTCACTTGGGGGCACTGCAAATGCATGGCAACAAAATAACCTCAGATTACAGGGACAAGGAGCTCTGGGTGTTTTGAATCAGCAGAGGCAGTAGTTTCAGCCTCAACAACCGAATCGGCCTGGTCTAGAAGATGTCATGAAGGCCTTTATTGGGAAAACTGATGAAAGATGCAGCAATTCAAAATCTAGAGAAGCAAGTGGGAAAGATTGCAACATTATTATCTGAGAGAGTCCCAGGTACTCTTCCCTCTGATATTGAAAGAAACCCCAATGAAACAGTGAATATCGTCACCTTGAGAAGTGGGAAAGTGTGGAAAGATCCCACCCAGTCCAAAAAGATGTGGAACTTGAAAAAGAAAGTGGGGAGCAGCTGAAAAGTGATGTTGAAAAGAAGAAGAAAGGTAAGAAGGCGGCTGAGAAAAAGGAGAAGAAAAAAGATTCAAGAAGGGAGGAACCTGAAGAAAGCAAGCATATGCTTTCTTTAGCTTTTCCCCAAAAGCTATATAGAGAAAAGCTGGACAAGCAGTTTGAGAGATTTCTGGATATGTTGAAACAGGTTCATGTGAACTTACCATTCACAGAAGTGATCTCAGAAATGTCGGCTTATGCCAAATTCTTGAAGGAGGTCCTGACAAAGAAGAGGAAGATAGAAGAGACCTCATTGGTCAAGCTCATAGAGCACTCTAGCGCAATATTGAAAAATAAACTCCCACGAAAGTGTAGAGATCCAGAGAGTTTTACTATACCTTGCTCTTTAGGCACTATTAATTTTGATAAGTCTTTATATGATTCTCATGCCTCAATTAATTTAATGCCTTTATCAATTTACAGGAAATTGGAGAAGGATATTGGAGAGATAATGTCTGCACCAATATCTTTGTAGCTGGCAGACCAAATGACTCTAATACCCGAGGGGATAGTTGAAGATGTGTTAGTTCGGGTAGATAAGTTTGTATTTCATGTGGATTTTATAGTGGTGGAGATGGAGGAGAACAAGGAGGTCCCCCTCATCCTAGGAAGACCATCCTTAGCAGCGGGCAAAGCTACCTTAGATATACAAGAAAGAAAACTCATGCTTAGAGTGGGTGAGGAGGCTGTAACTTTCAAGATGGATGTAGAAAAGGGGGCACAAAAGGAAAAACCAGCTGCAAGTGTTGAGTGGAAAGTGAAGGGGTCAAAAGAGAAGGCTGCAGTGAGTGAGAACAATAAGTGTGGGTGTACCCCAAGAAGGCTGAGAAAAATCTGTCTGCATGGATGTGTGCATTAGTTCGGGTGCGAGTAATGGATCCCGACTTTAACTCGGACCCCGACTAGATATTCAGAGAAGTTTTCTTTACCTTATGCTTTTTAATTGTGTGTCATGGAAACATGCCACAACATAAAGTGCGGGGTGGGGATATTTATATGTTATATGTAGATTACTTTAGTTTTCTTTTTTGTTACTTGTAGTAGTTAGAGATAGAAAAAGTGATAAAACATAAAAATTTAAATTTTTTGATTTTTCCCGACGATGCATATCATATCGACAGGTTTCTTGAGGTATTAAAGTCGAAGGAAAAAAACAAAAAAGATTTTCTTTTGTTAGGTACTGTAATAATTCCCCCTTAGTTTTTCTTTGTATCGTGGTGCTTTTCCAACGGTTTTGTTTGAACCGGGTATAGTTAGTTTTTATTTTCGGTAGAAGTAGAAAACCTTGTGCTATGATTTGAAATGAAAGCAATATCTCTTGACTTTGTTGTACCTTGATAATAATGAGTGCTTAAGTTGTGACACTTAGACTCAGTTTTTGACTCTTGTATAAGTACCTTAAATTGTATGATCTTAACTTTGCTTAACTACTTTAGCTAGAGTGTCTTCTTGATGAGTCCAACCATGAGTGAGTTATGTGCCATGTGTGTGTGAGGTTTTGTGTTATTCTGTGCATTGCATTTGATGTCTAGAACTTGCCCCGTGTGTTTGCAAACCGAAATAGTAGTTTTATTCAGTCTTGGAAGTGATATACATGTTTATTTGTTGAGCCAAATATATGCTTTTGCCCACCTAACTGCTATGTATCTTAGTTAATCCCTTTGAGCCTGTAATCCTGTTTCGTTGGCAACCACATTACAAGCCTTACCCATTTGTTAAATTGGCCATCTATTTTAACCTTGTACCCCTCTTGAGCACTTGAATTTGTTATGAACTTTGTAAAAGTTGAAGTACTCGGTGGTTGGGTTAGCTTTTGAGTGGAACTATTGAAATAAGGAGAAAGGTGCAATGTTGTGAAAAAGTAAAAGCCACCTGAATTGAATAAGAAAAATATGGAAAACAATTAGTTGTATTGTTGTGCAAGTATTCTTTGATGAGTGGTAACTCTTGATGTAGTTGTGCTTAAAAAAGTAGGGAGTTAATGTATATTGATGGTTTGACATAAGTGTGGTGTTTTGAACGGTTAAGTTATATGTATTAAAGTGCTTAGGGAGGTGCAGTCACTCTTATATCTAAATGTATCCTACCCGTCCCGCAGCTTCCATTACGACCAAATAAAGTCCTAATTGACCCTTGACTGAATGAGCTCAATTAGTAGAGTAGTACATTACCGACAAGCCTATGGTACGTCTTTTGTGGCATATGAATATTGTTTCTGCGAGTGAGCAAATTCTTTCTATTTGAAATTCCTTATTGTTCTTAAATTTTATTGTGTGTGGAACTACTCTCCGTTGTTGTGTGAGGGCACTTGATTCATGAAGGAAAGGTAATGTCGTTGACCTCTATGTTTTAGTAAGTGAGCGAGTTGTGAATAATGCGTGGTACTTTTGAGTCAAATATTGAGGCGAGGATATTAGAGTAATGTGCTTAATCTATTTTAAATATTCTTGGTGTGATGAGTTTGGACAGTTGTTTATAAAGTTCGTGTTTATATAAAGTGTAGTTGATTGCTCGAGGACGAGCAATGGTTTAAGTGTGGGATGTTGATGCTAGGATATAATCGTGTGTTTTAGTCGCTTATTGCACTCTAATTCACTACACTTGTGTTTGAGCTTTAATTGTTAGTATTATGTACTTATTGTGTGTTTTATGCCTTATAGGAGTGATTTCATGTGATCTAGATCTTACGGAGATAATTTGAGCTATTTGGAGCTTTGAAGTTTGAGTATAAGCCCAATGGATTAAGCCGGAATCGTGTTCGGGGGTCGAGGATCTACTCTAGACGTCAAAAAGTAAGATTTAATCCGTACTCTGAGAAAACTGCCTTGCCACGGCGCGTGAGGCATCGCGGCTATACAGAAACCTGCTGCCTGATAGAAGTTGAGCTCTATGGATTTCCCCACTAAAGCCCCATGTGGCGCATCGCCCCATGCGGCGCGCCTGTGTAATTTTTACAGAGTGAAAATCCTATTTCGGCTAGGAGAAGGTGGTTTCATTTGGGCCCGCCTACTTTGTGTAAACACATGGAAAAACGTTATTTTCTGGACTTTTCGACATACTTTCGACCTAAGAAATCTAAGGAGGAGCTGGAGGAGCAAAAGCACGAGGATTTCATCATTCCTTCCTACCCAAGACCCGAGTTTTGATTAAATTTATGTTTTCCTATCTTTTTATCATATTTGTGATGAATTACTCCATGTCTACGGAGTAGTTCCCTTTAGGGTTTGATGGATTTGGTGTATTGATATTTTTGTGTGGATAATAACTCTAGTTTTATGTATTGAAGTATTTTTGGATGATTTAATCGTTGCATCTATATTCACTTGTTCATGTAATCGAGAGAGGCATAATTTGTGATATCTTTGCATTATATTGTTGGTTAATTTTATTAATTCTTCTTAGTAATCGAAAGAGGCTAGTCGAATCACTGATTAAACCTAGTTAGGAGGATAATCGAGAGAGGTTATCCTAAAGACCAATCCACTATGCATTCTTGCATATCTTCACCGAGCTTAAATTAGTTCATCTCGTGAGGTTGAGACGTAATCGAGAGATGAGTTTCTACTAAACGTTTGAACTAATAATTGAGTGAATTCGAGAGACTCACTTGAACATTAGAAGTGCATTATCTAGAGTTAGATCCCAAACAATTATCTTGTATCTATCCTATCAAAACCCTATCTTCTCCCATTGATAACCTTCTTTGCTTGTTCCTTGTTTCGATTGTCATAAGTCAATATGTTAAGATTCTTAGTTAATTCTGGTATTTATCGCATAAATCTCAACTGTTGATCTTCTTGGATAGCAATCAAGCTAAAGACTACGAGGATACTGTTTAACTCCAATTGCTGTGGATACGATATTATACATACTATATTTGATTAACGAGCATAATTTAAGTGTGCGTTTCGAGCTCGTCACTCCAATACTCCAATTTCTATTCTTTTTGTCACATGATACAAGTCGTATATTCTTCATGTTGTATATTCTTTATTTCAAGTTGTATACTCTTTGCTTGAAGTTGTATATTTTGTGCTTTAAGCGGTATATTCGCTGCTTTAAGCGATATATTCTTTGTCATGCGTCTGCTCCAAGTTGTATCTTAGATGTCACACACTTCAAGCTGTATGTTCTTTGTCATGCTCATGTTATATATGCCTTTACACATGCCCATGTTGTATATGCTTTCACAGATGCCCATGTTGTATATCCTTAGTCACATGCTTTGGTGCACCCTTATTGAACTGTCATCACTTTTCTGTCGACACTTGGTCGTACACAATCACACACAAGTCATGCGAGGGTTGTCTTTACACCCCTCCAAACTTTCTTTCAAAACTCTCTAGTTTCAGAGGTTGCAGACGAGGTTAACTACGTACTCTCGCAGTTGTTCTTAACTCATGTCTGAATCTAGGCAAATAAACTCTTAGAAGTCCTAGGTCTCGATACACACAATCTTGTAGCTTGCTTAGCTGGATTAATTCTTTCATATCCTTTACTTGCTACATATTCTTTGCATGTAACCCCTTCATTGTGTGTTGTATATTCTTTATCTGCTATCGTATGTATTCTTTGTCTGAGATGTGTCTTCTACTTGTTATCCATTGTTAGGCTCTCTTTGTCTGACTAAACTCAGGTTGACTTGTGCTGAACCTTGGACCTTTCAAAATACACACTCATTTGGTTTTTAAGACCATCCTCATAACCATACCATCATCCGGACTCTACTATCTTTTTCAAAAATACGTCAACCTAGCTTGGTACACTCATTTGGTCTTCATGACCATCCTCATAACCATACAATCATCAGGACTCTACCGTCCTTTTCAAAGATACGTCAATATAGCTTGGTACATCTTCCACTGATTTGACGTATTTTTCTCAATCATAACTCACACTTTCACCGACTTTCATCATTTGAGACAGTCCATGCACTATCCTACCATTTGTCTCTTATTCATGATCTACTAGTCTCTACCCACCCACCCGGGATTTAACACTTGTGATTACACTTATTCTCGAGGAACAGTCAATCATTCTTGTTGGCCCAAACTCGTTTTGACCTGATTCTTGCTTCGGCAAGATACGTTGGCAACCCTACATAAGGGTTCGATTCCCCATTGTTTCAAATTAATTTCCTCAGTACTGGAACTGCGGCAGTTCTTTTGGAACAGTACGATGATGCTCTCAGCCTAGAAATCTCGTAGAGTGTCAATATAAATTTCACCCAAAAATCCAAACATCAAAATACTATGTCAACTTTACTTTGACCCTCACCCGACTTAAATCCCAACATATGGGATGCAAGTCCTTTCTTCAAACATCTGGCTATCGAATGATGGTGTTCACTCCCTCTTACCAAGTTCAAAGGTTCAATAAAACTCAACCAATTTTGTTATAGGGGAAATTTGTTGGTCAGCTTTCGAGGAGTGTCATTCATACACAACTCAGACAAAAGAAGAACGAGCAAAGACTCAAGTAAACACGAATCAGTTTCCCTCCTTCGAACTAAGAATTTTTCTTTGGACGCAGGAGGGACAACATCATCTCTGAAACCATCATGGAGTCCTAACATTGCATTTCCAATCACAATCGGACACACTGCTGGCTACGCGTCGTCACTCTACATTCTCTCAATTCTGTAATATTATTCTGGAGGCACTATAACATTTTCTCCTCTTAGTTTTGTAGGTACGTCATCCCGGGAATTCCACGGGAGATAACGTCTGGTCTCGGACTTGGTTGAGCATCAGTCACATAATCAAGGGAGTAGTAGTTCTACAATGAACTCCATCATTTTTCATGACTTTGCTGCTCATACCACTTTCTATATTCAGATCATAACATCGTTCCCGGTTGTCAACCTGGGACGATCATCACATGGTTCTTGTGGACGGCTGAAAGGTGCATCATCCTGGAACTACACGAGAAATAGCATCTGACATCAGACATTGTGGAACATCAACTGAACAATCAGGGGATTACTAGTTACCATTCTTGATTCCATCATTTTTTGACGGTACTGCTCTCACTATATTTTTATATCTGTATTAGATAATTGCCCCTACTAATAGTCGGGGGCGATCACCAAAAGGTTTCTATGGATAGCTGGAAGGTCACAACAAAACATCCGTGCAGTCAATTGGGAGACAACCACAACAATTGTCTCACAAACAATCAGAGGCATCAAGGCAGTTGTTCGAATGAGCAGCTGGGGCACATCTTCTGAGGGAGACACTCTTCAACACCAGAGGTACCACACCTAATCGTGGGTATAACGAGGCATCGCTCCGAGTTTGTCTATACCCCTTGCATTTAATACATATCTTTGATGCAATTAATATAGTTAGTTGCAATGCCTAGAAATGGGAGAGTAAGAGAAGTGTTGCAAATCATACGTCTCATACTCTCCAACCTTCATGAACTACGCATACCTGAGTATTGACTTTATGTCAAGATACATTGGCAAACCGTCATGGGTCCGGTCTTTCTCATCCTTAATAGGACGAGTCGGTCAAGTCTGACCACTTGGGTCACAGTTGACCGAAGATCCTTGTGAAAGTGTCATCTCTGAAAAAAAAAAATCTTCAAAGTCCTTCTGTAGACATCAAGGGAGAATCAAAATCCAAAAAACATATCCCTGCATAATTCCTCCTTAAGGAAATTCAAAAAAAAAAATCCAAAACATTTTCCTCTATCCCTAATTTTCACGAACTACGCGTGCCTGATTCTTGACCTCGTGCCAAGATATGTAGGAATCCTGTAATGGGTCCGGTTTTTCTCGTCCGTAGCAGGACGAATCGGTCAAGTCTAGCCACTTGAGTCATAGTTGGCCGAAAATCCTTACGAAAGGATCATCTATAAAAAAATTAAACATATATATATATCTTCCTCAGTTTCATCTCCAGAAGTCTCCCCGTGAGATATCAACATCAAAATCCAAAAATATCATCCTCTCTCCTCGAGGGAATTCAAAATCAAAAGCATCTCCCTTTTATCTCTAATCTTCCAGAACTACGCCTGACCTGATTCTCGTTTCGACGAGATACGTAGGCAACCTGCGGGTTCGATCACATTTTTCAAGAAAATCAAAAAAATCAATCAAGGACCCTCCTCGGGTTCGATCTCATTTATTCAAAAAATCAAAGCAAATCATCAATCAAAGATTCTTCTCGGGTTCGATCACATTTTCCAAAAAAGAAAAAAGAATCAAAAATCCATCAAGGACCCTTCCCGGGTTCGATCTAATTTTTTTAAAAAACAAAATAAAAATTCATAAATCAAGGACCCTCCCCGGGTTTGATTTCATTTTTCAAAAAATCAAAACAATACTCCCATCGTGCGGAGATTTCGGTTCCTATCTCTCCCATCGTGCGGCGATTTACTTTCCTGTCTCTCCCATTGCGTGCAGATTTACTTTCCTGTCTCTCCCATTGCGTGCAGATTTTACCTTCCTTTTAATTCTCCTATACGGAATGGTACATAGCCCGTCATTTTACTTTCTCATCAGCACTCCTAAACAGAACGATACTCAGCCCTGTACTAATAATGCTCCTATACGAAATGGTACACAACCCGTCATTCTACTTTCCTGTCAATGCTCCTATACGGAACGGTACACAGCCCATCATTTTACTTTCTTGTCAATGCTCATATACAGTACGGTACACAGTCCGTCATTTTACTTTCCTGTTAATGCTCTTATACGGAACGGTACACAGCCCGTCATTTTACTTTACTGTCCATGCTCATATACAGAACGGTAACTACAAAGCCCATCTAACATTCAATGCTCCGATGTCACTTTGGAATGGTAACTACAAAGCCTGTCTAACCTTCAATGCTACAATATCGAACGGTAACTACAAAGCCCGTCTAACTTTCATTGCTCCGATATCGCATCGCAACGGTAACTACAAAGCCCGTTTTACATTCAGTTCTCTTTATCAAAAATCACAAAAATTGATTTATTCAAAAATTAAAAATATATATTTAATGAATGAAAATCTAATATTATTTTCTTCATACCCTTCTGGAACTATGCTTGACCTGATTCTCGTTGCAACGAGATACGTAGGCAACATTGGGGTTCGGTCTCATATTTTTTAGAATATCACAAAAAATTTGATTAAGTATAAAAAAAAGAGAGAGAGAAAAACAAAAAAAATTGTTGTTAAGTCAAAAACAAAAATCCAAAAAAAAAGGGAATCCTTCCTCGGGTTTGGTCTCATTTATCAAAAAAAAAAAAAAAAAAAAAGAAGAAGAAAAATCACCAAATATTGACTTGCTTGCTACAAACGTAGTTAGGATAGTGCATGGGAAAGAACAAGTGTTTAAGTGGTATGATGGAGAGGATCAGCTTCGGGTAAACTATAGACTCTTGTGGTACTTCTCAATTATACCTTAGTGATGCTTGAAAAATCACGTGGTTACAGTTAGGGTAAGAACAAAGCCAACCTCATTGTTTCTTTTGCATTGTATGGTGAGCTTTAGATTAAAATTCGTTGCATTGCATTGTAGATCTAGAACTTTGCCGAATGTCTGTTGAGGCGAAATCCTAAGTAAAACTTGGTTTAGGAAGGGATCGTAGGCCTTCTTTGACCCGTTTAAGCCTTTATAGCCTACCAAATGACATTAATCCCTAGCATAACTTCCTTTGAGCCTTAAGCATTTTTCCTGGACAATCACATCTTAGCCCATGCTTTTTTTGCGCTCAAATGCATGACCCCTCTCTTGGCCGAACCTCCTTGGGCGCACTGAAAATGTGTAACTTCAGCGAAGACCAAATTGAAGGCGACAAACATGAAAAGGCGCAAGATGTAAATTCTAAGACAATCAGAGACATGACTTTAGGAAAAGAAGGCGGAAACTCCACTATTCAAAAGGAGGATCCAACAAAAAGGAGAAAACTTCCAAAAATTCAAAGAAAAAAAAGGGAGAAAAAGGGAAAAACTCCACAAATTCAAAGGGGAGGAACCCCGATGAAAAAAAAAAGAAGGGAAAAGCTCTTGCAAATCAAGAGAAACATCAAAACAAAAGAAAAGAAAAAAAACTCCAAAATGGAAGAAGAACCTCCTACAAGTTCAAAGGAAGTCAAAGCAAAGAAAGGGACATTGAGCCAGACAAGATCAAGCGCACGAATACAGTGAGTGCTTATGGAGGAATTAGTCACTTTCAACCCAAAAGAATATCCTACCCGACCCTAAGCCTACATGACAAGCCAATGATAAAGCCCTACATAATCATATTTCAAGTGTTCTCACATTAGTGTATACTCACATAAAGGTCAAGCATATGGTATCTCAATCGCATGCATTGAATGTCATTCCGAGTATGAGTATGCTTCGCAAAATGTCCTTTAATAAACAACATAAATACTTCAAATATGTGTGAAAATTAGGACTTTCTTTGTAGTGAGGCACTTGAAACATGATCTTGGAAGAATTCAATCCTTTGATTGAAGCAAGATGAACAAATCTCGTAGAACTTAGGTATATCTGAGGTACCACTTGAAGCTATAGGAATTACCCATAAGCTGATCTCAGTTAGCCGGAAAGTATATGGTGGAAATTCTTACGCACAAAACTAATTGTTGGTACCAACCAAAGTCATGTCAAAAAAAAGAAATGATGATTGATCAATAAATCACAGTCTTTCTCTATCGTTCAAATTTTTAAACATTCTATACAAAAAGCAACAAAAATAGCGGAAGATACAGAAAACAAAAGAGTCAAATTTGTTGATGGTAGAGTTAGGTTTTGTCAGAACAGAACAATATTCCGACCTGACTTCCCACGGTGGGATACATAGGAAATCCACGTAGGATCCGGTCCCACTTTTGTAATAGAAAACCAAGAAGCATTCCTATATATTCGGAACTACACCACGACTTGATTTCCTTTGGTAAGAATGCGTAGGCAATCCACATCAGATTCAGTCATCTTTTGTTATCGAACTACGTCTTGGCCTGATTCCATTGGGATGCGTAGGCAGTCTAAGTTAGACCCGACCATATCATTTCAAAATTCTATGATTGTGCATCTATTACCTACCTGAATCATTAATAACAGAACCGTTTTCATCAATTTCCATACATATATATATATAGACACACACACACACACACACATATATGTACACACACACACACACACACACATATATATATATATACATATACACACACACACGCATAGCTTCTTGCTTTTCCATGCGCCCTCCTGAACAATGGGCATTTCATTTCAAAGTCAATCTTCCAAGCGCCTTCCTAAATAATGGGTATTTCATTTCCTAGTCACATTTTTCAGGCACCCTCCTGAACAATTGGCATTTCATTTGAAGTTCAAATTTTACAGGCGCTCACCTTCCAAAACGGGTATCTTAGATTTAAATGCTCCGATATCACTTCGGACCGGTACTCAACCCAGAGTTTCTTCAAAAATCAAAGTGCTCTGATCACTTCGGACCGATATCTAGCCCGAATCTTTTTCGAATTATAATTCAAACTTGGGACCCTATTTCATTCAAAAAATCACATATCCATCTTCTCAAGACAAACAGAAGCATAGTCCACACTTCGTCAACTCTACTGATCTGAGACGCCTCACAACATGGGATTATCTTATAGCAAATAAACTGGGACAAATTTTGAGGATGGACGTCGAACTTTCCAACATCAATCGACAACATGTCCCAGGTATCATTCTTAAATCCCATTTGACATGGGGTGTGTAGGCAATTCGAACCCCCATTGTCAAATAAAACACCCAGTTTCATCACAGCTTGACACTGGGGCAACTTTCAAAATCAAACATCCAAATCATCCCATCGCTTCTTAAACTACAACCGGCCTGATTCTCGTTACATCCGAGATATGTAGGAAAACTCAACACAGAGCCCGGCCGCATTCACATTGAATTCCATTCAAATCGATCCATTCATCATCCATCATCCACGTCCCAGTGTTACCACAATCCAACACTGGGGCAATTTTGGAAGCAATGTCGAGATCACACGAACCTTTTCGTCCTCGAACATTCGTCTTCCACTCCTTGAGGCTACAATTCATAAGTAGTACTCAATCATTCCAGAACTACATGCGACCTGATTCTCGTGCAACCCGAAATATGTAGGAAACTCGGATACCCGAGTTCGGTCACAATCTTCAAAGCCTCTTCATCCCCCACTCTATCATGTCGGGTTAAACTTGAGTATGGTGTCAATTTCTTTGCCCGAAGACTCTTACATCATCTTCGGCCAAAGAGGGGTAGCTATTGACAGTCAATTTTGACCCTCCATATTTAAAAATTAAATTCTTCAGGCTTCCTTGTCAAAAGAAAGATAAAATGTAGTATTTTTCACATTTTTAACTATAATGAAATTTATTTATAATTATTCCTATTTTTAAAAAATATGGAAATTTTTATAATTTTATTGCAATTGGTTAAATACTACCATTTTTCTACATTTTATTAATTTCAAATAAATTATTGATAATTGCCCTATTTTTCAAATATTAGAATATCCTATCAATTTATTGTCTTTCCAAAAATTAAAATAATAATTACTACGACACAATTCTAGTAGTTACAATTTTAAATAAATACTACAAGATTTCTTGATTAAATAAAAAAAATTCTTATATGGCATAGTCTATTAATTACACGGAAGCCAGTAAAATTTATTTCAAAATACGGATATAGTTTAGTCAAATTAATGTCCCGTAACTTTCAACATGACGAGACATTGATGTGACAAGACATTGACGCGACATGACATGGCTTTCGTTCATTCTTGACCACATATTTTTATTTTTCCTTTATTTTCCTTAAAATAAGAGCAACACCTTTATTCTTACATGTATTTGATATTAAAGATACATACACACATTATCACATTTGTAGAAATGAAATTCTTAATATAAAAGGTCAAAAACTCTAAAAATCAACCTACTCCCTCATTTTATGAAAACAGCCGCCCAACCCCAAAATGCTGTTCTCTCATCTCTCCCAAATGGGAGACATGGCAGTCCCTATCTCCCACGGCCTCCCCTTTTAATCTCTCTCTCTCTCTCTCTCTCTCTCTCTCTCTTAGATTTTTGGAGAGCTCTCAGCTGTCTCATGGAGGAAACCCATCAGCTCTCTATTTTATCTTCACTCTCAAATGGAAAGGTGTTTACCCTTGGCATCTGTATGGGGTCGAATGCGATCACTTGCATAGGGAATATCGGTATCGAATTCATGCGACCGACATCGATTGGAGTCACTGCTCGATAGGCCGGGATCGAGATATCGAGAGGTGGAGGCTAAGATCGGATTCCATCGGAACGGAGCTCGAAGCCAAGGTGCTCGAGATGAGATTGTTGAGGCCGGTTAGGGTAAAACAGCCTAGGGTAAAATCATTAGATTTGCGTAACTGAAGGACCGGAAATCCTGTGATACGTGAATATCTCGGCGGGAATCACGGCAAAGATCAGTAAAAACGTTGGAGCTATTAATTCTAGGGATATTTTACCTTATATATAGTTCTTTTACCTTATATAAAACTCATTCCCATCCTTATATTAGGGGGAGCACAACTGTAAAAAGATTATCACACAACGAACGAACAATGTACGAAAAGTTACAATTTATTCTATTGACTTTCTTATTCTATCTGCTTCATATTTCATCTTGGAGGATCCTGCCACAGTAAAGCCATTCAATATTGGTAGTTTGATTTCTTTCTTATTTACTGAATTTAGCCTCTATTTTCATTCATTCTTTTTTTTGTATCAAATTAAATCACGTATCCTTAAAATCACGTACAAATTTAATTGTTATCCGTAGCCAAGGGTAAACAGTTTGGCGCCCACTGTGCAGCTAAGGATAATAGTGAACGTTTGATACAGCTTACAGTCACACAAATTATTTTACGTTTGTTCTTTGTAGAATTTTTTGATTTCAGGTTCCAATTCAACCATGTCGCACTCACAATCTGTGCCTCAGTACGTCGATGGCGAATTTGACCACCAGGGCGAAAACAACAACGTAGCGCCCGGTGATGAAGTTCCAGTCGACGCTAATTCACAAATGGCGGTCGATGTGGATCAGATTATCGGCCCATCAAACAGTGTTTGTAGAGAATACCGTTCGACAACTCAAAATGACGAAGGATATGGGATTAACCTCAGGATGATCTTCGACATGTTGCAAGCCCAGCAAGTGGCCATTGCCCAACTACAAAATCAGAGCCAAATCTCAAATAGGGTTGTGGCCGGCCCTTCTCGGAGAACCATTCCCGAAAATGAACCAATTGCAGAGGAACCGAGTGAAGGCGGGTCGGGGGCGAATTCCGGGATTATAAAGATGCTTGAGGAACTAACCAGACGAGTCAAGTCTGGCGAGAAGAAGATCGAGGCCAACGACAAAAAGGTGGAGACATACAATTCGAGGGTGGATCAAATCCCGGGAGCACCCCCGATATTGAAAGGTTTAGATTCAAAGAAATTCGTGCAGAAACCTTTCCTGTCAAGTGCCGCCCCAAAACCCATACCGAAGAAGTTTCGCATGCCAGAAATTCCCAAATACAACGGGACATCTGACCCAAATGAGCATGTGACAGCGTACACATGCGCCATAAAGGGAAATGATCTCGAAGACGATGAGATCGAGTCCGTTCTCTTGAAGAAATTCGGAGAGACCTTGTCAAAGGGGGCAATGACTTGGTATCACAATTTACCCCCTAATTCCATCGATTATTTTTCCATTCTTGCGGATACCTTCGTAAAAGCTCATGCGGGTGCCATCAAAGTAGAGACGCGGAAATCGGACTTATTTAAAGTTAGGATAAGGGATAACGAGATGCTCAGGGAATTTGTATCTCGTTTTCAGATGGAACGGATGGACCTACCACCGGTCACTGATGATTGGGCCGTATAGGCCTTCACCCAAGGACTCAACGCTCGAAGTTCAACGGCTTCGCAACAGCTTAAGCAGAGCTTGATTGAATATCCGGCTGCCACATAGGCGGATATACACAACCGATATCAATCGAAGATTAGGGTCGAGGATGACCAACTTAAAGACCTCTCGGGATCCACTTACCCCATCAGAGCTCATGATAGGGTTCAAAGGGATATTTAGTGAGAACCGAGATCGAGCAGAGACATGCATCGACCATATCCTGGGGACCGAAAAGTCATTCCAGCAACGCAGGGTTCCCCGAGATGAGAAAGGAAGAAAGATCATAATCGGAATAACCGAGGACCATTGGCGAGAAACAACTTCGAGAGAACCACTAGTCATCGAGAAGCACCGCGAATGTCCCAATATAACTTCAACGTCGATTCAGCCACTCTCATGTCGGCCATCAGTCGTATTAAGGATACTAAGTGGCCTCGACTGTTGCAATCGGACCCAGCCAAGAGAGATCCCAGTTTGATATGTAAGTATCATGGTACACATGGGCACAGGACAGAGGACTGTCGACAGCTGAGAGAAGAGGTAGCACGGTTGCTCGAAAATGGGCACCTTCGAGAGTTTTTGAGCGACCGAGCCAAAAACTATTATGGGAACAGGAATAAGCCAGAAAACCACGAGGAACCTCAGCATACGATCAATATGATCATCGGCGGGGTGGATACGCCCCAAGGTCCGGTATTGAAACGCACTAAGATATCTATTACCCGAGAAAAACGCACTCGGGATAATGCAATGAAGAGAATCTTTCATTTCAGCGAGGAGGATGCAGAAGGAATCATGCAACCCCACAACGACGCTTTAGTAATATCGGCGCTTGTGCATAAAACGAAGGTAAAGCGTGTACTGGTCGATCCTGGTAGTTCGGCCAACATAATCCGGTCGTGGGTTATCGAACAGCTTGGGCTGACAGACCAGATTATCCCTGTAGTTCGGATTCTCAATGGTTTCAACATGTCGTGCGAAACGAGCAAAGGGGAAATAACATTACCGGTAAACACTGCCGGTACCATTCGAGAAACAAAATTCTGCGTGATCGACGGAGACATGAGGTATAACGCCCTGCTCGGGAGACCATGGATTCACGATATGAGAGCGGTACCCTCAACACTGCACCAAGTGTTGAAGTTCCCATCGACTGATGGGATCATAACAGTTTACCGAGAACAGCTTGCCGCAAAAGAAATGTTCGCAGTAGAGGAAGTAGTACCGAAACAAACAGCTCCTTCCCAAAGAATCAAATAGCAATCACAGGCATCTCCTTCAACAAACGAAGGTGAACAGCAGCATCTCGAAGATGACGATTACGGGGTCCCCCGGTCATTCGTCAGTCCCGACGAATTCGATGCAACTAAATCAACGATCGAGGAACTCGAGCAAATTTCACTTCGAGGAGACTCACCGGATCGAAAGGTATACCTGGGCTCGGGCCTAAGTTTCGAGCTCAGGACAAAACTTATTCAGTTTCTTTTAGCTAACGAAGATTCTTTCGCTTGGTCCCATCTCGACATAAAAAGGATACCACCGGAGATCACGACTCACAAACTGAGCATTGATCCAAAATTCCAGCCGGTCAAGCAAAAGAGGAGGCCACAATCCGAGGTCAAACAAGCATTCATCAAGGATGATGTAACTAAGCTTTTAAATATAGGGTCCATTCGGGAAGTTAAATACCCAGAATAGTTAGCAAACGTAGTTGTAGTTCCTAAAAAGGGAAATAAATAAAGAATGTGCATAGATTATAAAGATTTAAACAAGGCATGCCCTAAAGATTCTTTTCCCTTACCCAAAATCGATCACCTTATCGATGCCATTGCTGGCCACGAGATCCTTAGCTTTCTCGATGCTTACTCTGGTTATAACCAAATCCAAATGGACCGGGGTGATCAGGAAAAGACATCATTCATCACTAAGTATGGTACTGTTATAACATGATGCCATTTGGGTTAAAGAATGCGGGGGCCACTTATCAACACCTAGTAAACAAAATGTTCGAAGAACAACTAGGAAAAACGATGGAGGTTTACATTTATGATATGTTAGTTAAGTTCTTGCGAGTAGAGGACCATTTGAGTCATCTGCAAGAGACGTTCGATGTGCTGAGATAGTACAACATGAAGTTAAACCCGGAGAAATGTGCATTTGGAGTGGGCTCGGGAAAATTCCTCGGTTTCACGGTCTCGAATCGAGGAATAGAAATCAACCCTGAGAAGATCAAAGCCATTGAAGACATTACAATTACAGACAGTGTAAAAGCCGTACAAAAACTCACAGGCCGGATAGCCACTTTGGGCCGCTTCATATCGAGATCGTCCGATAGGAGTCACCGATTTTTCAACTTGCTGAAAAAGAAGAATGATTTCTCATGGACTCCGGAGTGTCAGTGCGCATTAGAAGAACTTAAGAAATACCTCTCTAGCCCACCTTTGCTGCATACACCAAAAGCAGGTGAGCAACTGTACCTCCACCTTGCCGTCTCGGAAGTAGCAGTAAGTGGGGTCCTGGTTCGAGAAGAACAAGGTACGCAGTTTCCTATTTATTACATTAGTAGAACCTTAGGTGAGGCCTAAACTAGATACCCACATTTGGAAAAATTAGCACTCGCTTTATTGAGTGCCTCCAGGAAGCAAAAATCCTACTTCCAATGCCATCCCATATGTGTAATAACGACTTACCCCCTGAGAAATATAATGTACAAGCCCGAGCTATCTGGCCGATTGGCCAAATGGGCTATCGAAATAAGCGGGTACGATATCGAGTATCGGCCTCGAACTACGATCAAATCTCAAGTGTCGGCGGATTTCGTCGCCGATTTCGCACCGTCGCTAATACCCGAGGTCGAGAAAGAATTAATGACCCAATCGGGGACTCCTTCGAGAGTGTGGACTGTGTTCACAGACGGCGCCTCGAACGCAAAAGGATCGGGGCTTGGTATCGTGCTAAATCCCCCGACTGGGAATACAATTCGACAGTCTATTAAGACTGTAAAATTAACTAACAACGAAGCGGAGTATGAAGCTATTATTGCAGGTTTAGAACTAGCCAAAAGCCTGGGGGTGGAGATAATCGAACCCAAGTGTGATTCCCTCCTCGTAGTCAATTAGGTGAACAGGACTTTCGAAGTCAGTGAAGGGCGAATGCAGAGGTATTTGGACAAGCTTCAAGTCACACTTCGTAGGTTCAAAGAATGGACCTTGCAACACATACCTCGAGAGCAAAACAGTGAGGCCGACGCCTTCGCTAATTTGGGGTCATCGGTCGAAGATGAAGAGATCAAATCCGAGAAGGTAGTACAACTTTTGAGGTCGGTGGTGGAGAAAGGCCATGCCGAAATCAATTCAACGAGTTTGACTTGGGGTTGGAGGAACAAGTATATAGAGTATCTTCGCTCGGGTAAGCTCCCTTCGAATCCCAAATAATCGAGAGCATTGCGCACAAAGGCAGCCCTGTTCTGTCTATCCGATGATGGAACCCTATTTAGGAGGACATTCGGTGGCCCCCTCGCAATATGTCTAGGACCGGGTGACACCGACTATATCTTAAGGGAAATACACGAAGGCACATCCGGGAATCATTCCGGCATCGAATCCTTGGTCCAAAAAATAATTTGAGCTAGCTATTATTGGATCAATATGGAAAAAGATGTAAAGGAGTTTGTTCGCAAGTGTAACGAGTGCCAAAGACACGCATCAATGATCCATCAGCCTGGGGAGACGCTGCATTCGGTCTTCTCGCCATGGCCATTCATGAAATGGGGGATGGACATCGTCGGCCCTCTCCCCTACACACCAGGTAAGGCTCAGTTCATTCTTTTTATGACTGACCATTTCTCCAAATGGGTTGAAGCACAGGCATACGAGAAAGTTAGGGAAAAGGAGGTAATCGACTTCATCTGGGATCACATCGTATGTCGATTTGGGATGCCGTCGGAGATTGTATGCGATAATGGCAAACAGTTTATCGGCAGCAAAGTGACAAATTTCTTCAAAGACAACAAAATCAAAAGGATTCTACCAATGCCGTATCATCCCAGCGGCAACGGCCAAGCTGAATCGACCAACAAAACCATAATTCGAAACTTGAAGAAAAGGTTAACCGACGCAAAGGGAAAATGGAACGAAATATTTCCTGATGTTTTATGGGCATATCGCACAACCGAGAAAACCAGCACCAGGGTCACTCCGTTCTCTCTAGTCTACGGTGCTGAAGCGTTGATACTAGTTGAAGTAGGCGAACCGAGTATCAGATTCTGATACGCAACAGAAGAATCAAATCGCGAAGCTATGAACACCAATTTTGAATTATTGGATGAAAGAAGGGAAGCAGCCCCATCTGGTCGACTATACTAGTATTTTCCTTGCGCACAAAGTCTAGTTCGGCCCGAAGGGTCAATATCTCCCCTTCAAGCCGCTCACGACGTGCCTTTTCTTCCCTTAGTCGAAGGAAAGCCTCATGATGAAGCACCGAGGCCTACGAGTACAAAAGAAAATAAGACAGTTAGTCAAAATTGAAATATAAAATGGCAAACACCGAACAAGGCTTATAGGAAGTTTTACCTTATTTGATGCTTGTTGAGCTTCATTGAACAAGCATGCCTAATCCACCTCGTCCATTGCAGCCTGATCTTCTTCAGTCACCAAGCACCGAAGATAACTAGCCACCCCCACAGGCGCAGAAAGGGCCCTAGCATCTTTGGGAATGGCAAACTTTATTATTCTTTTTCGATCAGGGTTGGAACTCGGAGCAGGAAATCTATCGACCAGCTTTGGACCGAAAGACGCCTTACTCGTCTCGGTGGAGGAACTCTTCCTCGGCACTTCGAGCCCAAAGGTATCTGCCGATGGCACACCATCGAAGAAATCTTGAAAAGGACCTTCCGGTATATGGCCTTTGCTCGGTGAATGTGCTTTTGCAGCTCGGGCTTCATTAAGAGTTGACTCTGAGAAAGAAGGGGAGTCCATTGCTTCTGGGGGGCCCGAGATTCCCTGCGTCGCCTCCCCTACATCGGCGGAAGCCCCGATTCTCGCCCCCGCAGCGAGGTCCTCTACTCGATGAATATGAATTTCATCGACCCTCGGCTCGGGGACTGCCCGGATGGCTCACTGCCCAAAATCTCAAGACCTTCGTCTTCCTTGGACTCATTGTCTAATCAATAACCTATGTCCGAGATTCTGAGCCTATGAGCTATACTTTGCTTCGGTTTCTTCTTCTCGGGCCCAGAAGAACCGGGGACTTCTTTCCTCTTTTTCTCCCCTTCCTGCTCCGAGGCAGGGGGAGGGCAGGGGACGCTGGTCTCAATTTAACATCCTTCGATAGACCTGCAAAGGAAGGAACGAAGTAAGTTATAGAGCAGCAGCATCATCGACAACATAAGATGTGGAATAATCAATAGAATAAGAAACAGTAACCAACATGAGCCTTTAACGAAATATCAATTTAAAATTTCCATATAGCACATGCCATCTCAACAAATAAGAATTGTCAAATAAATGTCTGATCACCAATCATAAGGGAATATCATGTAATTTCCAAGTCCCCAATTGAATGGTACTAACTAAGAATTCTATTGGATGAGGAAATTTTGACTCCGGAAGACCTGGAAAGACGGAACTACTTTCGGCGGGTCCTTCTATTATCTCCTTCAGTCCATCAAAATCAGATACCTCCAAATCAATCAAATTACGGTGGCTGTCAAGTCTGCATGTACAGCCATAAATCACCCGTATACCTTAACACACCGAAAGAACCGATCATTTCCACAACCATTCTGATTCAAATTAAACCATTACTAAATTACTCAACTTCTTCCAATTTACTCTTGACTTGCCTTCAAATAATAATTATATCCAAACATATTACGGGCCCCAAACAACACTCATCCCAAGTGACCCAAATCATGAGACAACATCGTCTCATACCCATAAGTCATCTCATACCCTCCTCATGCACTCGGTAGTATCTCTAGCTGATACACTTGCTCTAAAATATCTTCTACGAATCTGAAGTTGTTTTCTTCTATTTCTCCAAAACTACACCGCATACCCAATGATAACATCGAAATTCTCCAAGTACCCTTCACACTCTTTTGCAAAATTCAATCCTTCACCATACAATGAACCTAAAAATCCTTAGGCACCGCACCGAGATTAGGCTAGATGCTTATTGGGTACGCATTGATTTACGTACTCATGCTATACTTCTACACTAAATGTGCAAGATCTGGCAGGTCCCTTTGATGGTCATCTTGGCGCGTAGGTGAAACTTTTGAGGGGACTTTATGGTGAATTGTATTCTATGATACGCACCGCAACCCTCATAGTCTCCATCTTATTTATTTACCTTTTTTTGTCTATTTTATATTCCAGGCAGATGTATAATCCTTAATAAATGCTCATGCACTTGTGACACCGGGGTTTGGGATACTCTAGTGGTTGTTTATGGTTTAGCTTGATACTGTCATCTTTTATTTTATATCTTACTAATATTTTAAGTATATATGATTTTTAAATGCTTTGGATTCTTTACTTTATAAAACCTTTGATTTCAAAAATCATAAGTTGAATAATTGAAATGATAGTTCATTGTTTGCTTTCCTAACGGCGACGTTGGGCGCCATCACGACATATAGTGGGAACCGAGTCATGAAACACGTGGTGGGAGTATCTCCGTGCGATCGAAGTAGTTCACATTGTTTTTGAAATCTTAGCACGATGCGAGTATCTCCACGCAATGGGAGTAGTTGACTTTGAATGTAAAATATCCACAAACTGGGAGTATCTCCTAGCGATGGGAGTATTTGACTTTGAATGTCAAAATGCCTTTAAGCTGCATAAAACGGTCAAAACATTCAAGATAAAATAGAGAAGTAAATGAGCATGCCCAAGAGTTACTCTTGACTGCAAAAATAATTTGTGGCCGTGGATCGACGGAACGTGTGGCGGAGTTGGATGGTCCATCCTTTGATGGGCGAAGTCGATGGCGAAGTTTGCAACTATCTACGAGTGCCTGGCATAAATGCCCATCACCAAAGCACGTATATATAACATTTGCATGCGCCCACTATCGGCATGTCAGACTCCGATGGAGCGGATCCTGCCCAAGCGCTAATCATAATCATATAGCCCAAAGGTAGGCCTGGTGCATGTGTCGCCCCAAATCAGTTACACTTAGCCCAATATGAGCCTATTGTATGCGTCACCACATAATCAATTCCAAATCGACTCTATGGCGCAAGCTCAATCATCAACTACTCAAGTTTTAGTTAACCACATCTCACAGCACTCAATTCAACAATGTTATACATATGAGGCATCAACAACATGTGTGACAAATAAGAAAATACTGAGATAGAGATATCATACATGGATATAGCATCACGACTAAGAGTATGTGTACAATTAAGGCAAATAGCTCGAAAACAACAAGTATAGCCCTATCATGTCTCAAACAACTAGTACATAGCTTAGGCATGATTTCTAACATGAACCATAACTCAAATAATCATAAATCTTTAAAAACATGGATATAACGAGGCATGATAGCGTAACAATCCCATAACTGTCTAAAAGTCACCTCTGTAATGAATACTTCAGTGCAGGCACACACGCCCGTCACCTAGCTCGTACGTCACCCCAAATACCTCTTATGTAACATGGTTCCCGGGATTAAATATCCTCAAATTCAAGTTTAGAACTCTTGCCATGCAAATCAGCCTCTAAGCAACTCGACTCTTTTCAACTAGGATGAAAAGCACTCCAAAATCACCTTAAACGGAGCTTCCCAAATCCAAATATGAGAAAAATACTCAAACCCTCGATGTTAAAGAGTCTACCGGCAAAATCGCACCTGCGGTTCACTCAATCTCACCTGTGACACCGCACCTACGGACAAATCCATCGCATGAGCGAAAATCCATTAACTCCCTAATAATGCGAACACGCAGTCCTTCCTCCACACCTGCATGACCACATCTACGATCTAACTACCGCATATGCGATCCTAGCCCATTGCCCGACATTCCGCTTCTGCGGATCCTCCTTTGCACCTGTGCAAGCGCTTCTGCGCTCAATCATTTGTAGCTACAGACTTCCTATGCCAGGTTCATCAGCCCTTTACCCGTGCAACACAATATCCAAACAAGTCAAAACCAATCTAAAACACACCCGAGGCCCCCGAGGCTCCTGGGACCCCATCAAAACGTACCAACAAGTCCTAAAACACAACACGAACCTACTTGAAGCCTCAAATCACATAAAATAACAGCAAAATAACGAATCGCACCCCAATTCAAGCCTAATGAAACTAATGAACTTCCAACTTCTAAAACTCATGTTGAATCACATCAAACCAACCCAGAATGACTTCAAATTCTACACACAAGTCCCAAATGACACAACGGTCCTACACAAACTCCCAGAACCAAAATTTGAATCCGATATCAACAAAGTCAATTCTCGGTCAAACATATCTACCTTCCAAACCTTCAACTTTACAACTTTCACCAAAAATCATCAAATCAACCTACAGACCTCAAAATTCAAATCCTGACACACGCCTAAGTCCAAATCGTCATGAGAAGCTATTGGAACTATCAAAACTCCATTCCGAAGTCATCTATATAAAATTTAAACTCCGGTCAACTCTTACAACTTAAGCTTCCAACCTTGGGACTAAGAGCTCGTTTGGCCAAGCTGCCAAAAATCACATATTTTGAAAAGTACATTTGTTCAAAAGTGTTTTGGTAAAAAGTACATTTACAAAGTAGCAGTTTGTGTTTGGCTAATTCATTTGAGTATTGCTTTTTGTAAGCAAATTGTGTTGGGCAAGTCTTTCCAAAAAGGACAATAAAGATTCAGTTTATAATTACTATTATTTAAAAAAGATATGAATTTAAATATTTATTATAAAGGAATTCAACTAAAATATAAAAGATAAAATAACAATATAAATTAATGATTTTAATTAATATAAAATTGTCACGACCTCAATTTTTATCCGTAGGATGTCGTGATGGCACCTAGTCTCTAAGACTAAGTAAGCCTAACACTTACTAAATTAATAGCAAAAGTTAACCAACAACTATGAATTTCAATATGGAAATTTCTATACAAGCCAAGAATACGAAAACTGGTAGTACAAGTCATAAGCTCTACTGAGTTTGCTAGAAAATCCCTAAATATAACTATTTCGGAATAGAAATAAACAGTACAGGTACAATAACAGAAGGTGACTCTAAGGCCTGAGAACACGACGAAAGCATAGCATGAGTACACCACAGCGGTGCCCAGTAAGTATCATGACTAACCTTGGTGGAGTAGTGACGAGGGATAGTAAAGACACCTATTGGACTAAACAACCTGAACAAGTACGAAGGTGAACTAACAGACCTTCTTTGCGAACGCATGCATCCCTTCACGTTCGCGAAGAACAAAACCAGTCACCAACACCAGCAAAACATGGATAAATGATCTGAAACTCACCCGAGGCCCCTCAGACCCTATCTCATCATGCCAACAAGTCCCAATACCTTATACAAACTTATCCAAAGGCTCGAAACACCGTAAATAACATCAAAATCATGAATCGATGATAACAATCCTTTTTTCAACTTTCAAACGTTGAAACTTCAAGGAACGCATCTGAATCATACTTAAACATTCCAGAATGATGCCAAAATTTTGCATATAAGTCACATACCACGATACGAACCTATTCCAAGGCTCAGGACCCCAATCCGACATCGATAACACCAAAGTACACTTCAAATCAAACTTAGAAACATACTAAAATTTTCAAAATGCCAACTTCCCAAAATAAGCGCTGAAATGCTCCTAAGCCACCCGATACTCAACCCAAACATACGCCCAAGTCTGAAATCATCTACGAATCGATTGAAACCTTTAAATCTTGATTTCGAGGTCGTTTGCTCAAAAGTCAAACCCTGGTAAACTCTTCCAACTTAAAGCTTCCGAATTGAGAACTTTCCTTCCAAATCAACTCTGAACTTTCTGAAATTTAATTCCGACCACACGTACAAGTCATAAGATGAATCTTGCTAATATCTGCTGAATTGGTAGCCTACTGCGGTGGTGGAGCTCCGTCTATCAATCTATTAGGAGCCACTATCGAGGTACTGCCTCGTAGTCCCAAATCATAAAGTAACTCACAATCTTTCCTTATATCACTGTGGGAGCCTTTACATTTAGTTTTGAAAAATCATTTTTCCCGAAATAGCACCCCGCGTTTTAGCCCACCTTATCACACTGCATGGCTTCTAGTAGTTCCCCTACTAGCAACGCGTATCAAAAGCACCTTATCTCACTGCATGCGTTTCAACACCCAGAACTTGTATCATTACATGCGTATCAATATCACAACGTATCACGATTCGTATCTAAAGTGCCCAATATCACAACTTGCCAGAAAAGCCAACAATAACAAAATTTCAAAATAAGGAGCCCACGGCTCAACCTCAATGTACACAAGATTTCAACAATAACAACCGAAGAGTAACTCAATAAAAATTATATTTCACAACTTACATTTTGCCTCAATAGAAACCACGACCTTTGCAACTCAATACCAAACTCAACAAGATATCCCAAGAATAGCAATTTCAAGTAAAGAATCCAACAGTTAAATAATGAATATGGAATAAAAGAAAGCAAGTAATTCAACTAAACATGTAGGACAAGTTGCAAATAAGAGATAAGACGAGTAGACATGTGAAATTAGTTTAAATATGGTGACTATAACATGTTAAAGTAACTCAATTAAAGCAAGAAAGGGAACTACGTAGCTAAAACCTGGAATTTCAACATTTAGCCCTTGTGCACACACGGGGATTTCCCCCCACACAAGGTTAAACAAGTCACTTACCTCAAACCATGCTAAATCAATAAACTAGAAGGACTTTCCCTTGATTTCCAAACTCTGAACGGCTCGAATCTAGCCAAAACAATATCATACTATAAGTATAACTATAGGAAACTAATTTATATAATGAAATTAAGACCTTTGCAAAGAATTGAAGAAAATCGACCAAAAAAGTCAACCCGACCCCGCGTCTCGGAACCCAACCAAAGTTATAAAATCCGAACCCCCATTCGATATAGAGTCCAACCATACAAGAATTATCCAAATCCGACCTTATTTTTCCTTTCAAAACCCAAAAGTTATACCACTTTCTCCCAATTGTTCCAACTCCAATTCTTAATTACATGATAATAACAATGATAGATTAGTCTAATTTAACCAAATCGAGTTAAGAATTCTTACCCCAACAATTCCTCTAAAAATCCCTCGAAATTTCATCTCTCACCGAGCTCCCAAAATCCCAAAATGAAACATGAAATCAATACCTCGAATTTTCCCTTTTCTACCCAGCGAATTCGCTTCTGCGGGCCTTACTGCCGCACGTGCAGCTCCGCATGTCAGGACCCAAAATCCGCGAAAGTTCTTGATGGCGCCTAACACCACCGTCGGGCAAGCCAATAGTGATTAGTCAATTTAATTACTCATTCTAGTACCTTAAAATCATAATTTTTATTAATGAAATAGTGTGACATGGAATTTAGATGAACTACAGTAGTGAACAACCCGAAGTAACCCCCAAAATCCAGTGTCACAAGTGCATGAGCATCAACTAGGAAAATCTAATAAAATACAACATCTGACTGGAATACAAGTTAGATAGGAAAATATAAATAACTTCAATGGAGACTCTACAGGCTGCGGATCAAAACATGAGATGCAGCTCACGGTAAAGCCCCCGAATAGCCGCGCCTCTGGGCCCAAAGACCACCAGATATATATATATATGAACCTGCACAAAAAGTATAGCAAGTGTAGTATGAGTACGTAAATCAACGCGTACCCAGTAAATATCTAGCCTAACCCCAAAGTAGTTACGAGGGATTGACATCGACATTTACTAGTGGTCCAACAAGACAGATACATTAAAAGTAAACCGATGTGAACCAGAGAAAATAAATGAAGCAACAAGTATAATACGTGGTACAAATCCTCCTCTCAGTAGAAACTCAAATTCTCAGCTAGTAGCTTCCTCCGCAATCAGAGAATATATAATGGACCTTACCAGATACGTAGTCACAGTTCAATAAGGAAAAGCTCACAGGTATGCTGGCTTCTTACCAATTATCAACCACAATTTCATAAGAGTATTTTATAGAAATGCCCAGCGTATGGCCAAATCCATCATAACATTCCCAAACCATAGATATATCTATTTTATTGCCTAGGCGAATGGCCCGCTCCCATGAGAGTGTGGTACATAAATCCTACCGAGGCGTACGACCTGATCCATCATAGTGTGCGCACTGCCGAGGGTCGAACGACACGAACCATAGATGTATCTATCCTGACGAGGCGAACGGCCCGATCCCATTGGAATAAGAAGCTTTGATGAGTCCTCGACCTCATTCACGAATAATCGTGTGAGTTATATAGATTTTTAAGGGAACATTGCGATGAGAATGCATAACGGGGGAGAATTTTGTAAGGATAGTACAATTTAAATCTGCGGCTTATCATGAAGCCCGTCGAATCTCTACAATAGCAAATATATCACTCTACGCAAGTCTAGTCTCAAGTCGTTATGTAAAATAAAGGAATTTATTAGGCAAGAGACAACTCAAATAGCATAGTTATATCACGGCGGGAACCTAATTCTACCCGAACATAACATGAATCTAGCTATGCAGGGACTCTCGTCACCTCGTGTGTACGTAGCCCCCACAACAAGTAACACATAACAAATACATCACCTAGGAGTAGTTTACCCCTCATAGGATTAGACAGGAGACTTTCCTTGCTCCGAAGTTCCATAACCGGCTCCAAAGCCTCTCTAAAACCTCAAACTGATGCCCGTCAATCCAAAACTATTCAAACAAACGTGCAAACCAATCAAAATATACTCTAATTCTCATAATCGATAAATTTATATTAATTCCCAATTGCGCTCGAAAAGTCTATAAAATCAACCCTCAGGCCTACATGCCTAGATTTAGAAAATTTTTGAAGATAAACTTTACCCATAACACCATGAACTCAAATATATGATTTATTCCAAATTCCATGTCTAATTTCGTGGTAAAAATCCAAAAATACCAATTTCTAGGTTTCTTTCAAAATCTCACAATTTCTACCAATTTTCATGCCTGAATCCATATAAAAACCATGTATTTATCTCACAATGTGAAGAAATCACTTACCCCATTATAGTTGATAAAGATGGCACTCCAAAAGTGCTCCAAAATCGGCTGCCATGGACGAAATGAGATGAAAATGGGCCAAAACCTCGTTTTTATAAAACTTCACTGCCCAGACGACTTTTCGCATCTGCCGTCAATTGAACGCTTACGGGGTTCCGCTTCTGCGGAAGACCACTGCCTGCAGACCATCGCACCTACGAATATTCTTCCGCTCCTGCACAACCGCAAGTGCGACACACCCTAGCGCATCTGTGCAATTTCCGCACTTGCGCCCTGACCTCGCTTCTGCTCACTCGCAGGTGCGCTGCCCAACTCCGCTTCTGCGACCTCATACCCAGGCTGCTCAAGCCGTTCTATGGACCTCACCTCACTTCTGCGACCAAACTTCCCCAGAAGCAGTTAAACCAGCTGCTCCCCAGCTTCACCATCTCCTAAGTCCAAAGTAAAACCATTAACCATCCGGAATCCACCTGAGGCCCTCGAGACCTTAACCAATATACCAACACGTCCCAAATACAATACGGACTTAGTTGAAGCATTAAGCCACGTCAAACAACATCAAAATCATGAATCACGCCTCAAATCAAACTTATAAATTTCCAAATTTCCAAATTCTATATCTTGTGCCGAAACGTATCAAATCAAGTCCAATCGACCTCAAATTTTGCACACAAGTCATAAATGACATGAAAAAGCTATTCCAAGGCTAGGAATTCCAAACGGACATCGATAACATTAAAATCCACTTCAAGTCAAACTTAAGAATTTCTTAAACATCCAAAACACCAAGCTTCAATAATAAGCGCCGAAATGTTTCGGGTGATCCAATATTCACCCGAACATACGCCCAAGTCTGAAATCATCATGCGAACCTATTGGAACCTTCAAATCTGTATTCCGAGGTCAGTTACTCAAAAGTCATTCCTTAGTCAATTCTTCTAACTCAAAGCTTCCGAAATTAGAATTTTCTTACCAAATCAACTTCGAACTTCCCAAAATTTAATTCCGACCACACGTATAAGTCATAATTACCTGAAGTGAAGCTACTCGAGGCCTCAAAAGGCTGAACGACGCGTTAGAGCTCAAAACAACTAGTTGGGTCGTTACACCGCACATGCGAAATTTCCATCGCATGTGAGGTCATGACTTATTCCTCACTCTCCGCAACCCCGAGCAAAGGACTGCACCTGCGCGTGCACGCCTCTGATGAAAAGTGTCGCGCTTGCGACCACTATCGTCCCTACAATTCTCCCTACTGCAGAAGAAAAGACGCTTCTGCGGAACATTTTTCGCTTCTGCACCACCAGTTGGGCATGCCCAGTTTTGCATCTGCAACCAAGTGCTCGCATTTGCGAGCGTGCACCAGCGGCAATCCCTCCGCAGGTGTGAAGACACCAGAATTGCCAACCGTCAGCAAAATCTCAGCAAGTGCAAATTGATCTGATTCACACCCGGGGCCCCCAGGACCCCGTCCAAATATACCAACAAGTTCCAAAATACTTAACGGACCTATTCGAGGCCTAAAAGCACATCAAACAACGTAATGATACTAATCGCAACCCAAATTCCAGCCTAAGCAATTATGAAATTACGAATTCCGAGACCAACGCCGATTCATACCAAAACAACTCCAATTGACTTCAAATTTTGCACACAAGTCAAAATTGACATTAAAGACCTATCCCAGCTTCTGGAATCGAGATACGACCCTGATATCGAAAGTCCACTCCCAGTCAAACTTTCCAAATTCCTCCAATTTCCAACTTTAGCCAAATCACGCCGAAACGACCTAAGGACCTCCAAATTAACATCCGGATATGCTCCTAAACCAAAACACCATATGGAGCTATCGGAACCATCAAAACTCCATTCCATAGTCATATTCACACAAGTCAAACTGCGATCAACGGTTACAACTTAACCTTCCAACTTACGGACTATGTATCCTATTTCACTCCGAAACTCACTCGAAATCAAAACCAAACACCATGGCAAGTTACATAGCCACAACGACCGACCGAGTCGTTACATCTTCCCCCTCTTAAAACAAACGTTTGTCCTCGAACGAGTATAGAGACATACCTGAAGTGGTGAAAAGATGAGGATAACGGCTACGCATATCATACTCCGTCTCCCAAGTCGCCTCCTCGACTGGCTGACCCCTCTATTAAACCTTCACCGAGCAATGTTCTTTGACTACAACTTTCGAACCTGCCTGTCCAAAATTGCCACCGGCTCCTCAACATAAGACAAATCCTTGTCCAACTAGACTGAGCTGAAGTCTAACACATGACACGGATCACCATGATACTTCCGGAGCATAGAAACATGGAATATTGGATTTATTACAGCTAGTCTAGGTGGTAGTGCAAGCCTGTAGGCCACCTCTCCAATCCTCTCAAGAATCTCAAAAGGTCCGATATACCTAGGGCTCAACTTACCCTTCTTCCCGAACCTCATAACATCCTTCATGGGCGAACTCGAAGCAAGACTCGCTCCCTAACAATGAATGCAACGGCTTGAACCTTCCGATCTGCATAACTCTTCTTTCTAGATTGGGCTGTACGAAGTCGATCTTGAATCAATTTAGCCTTTTTCAAAGCGTCCTAAAATAAGTTTGTACCCAATAGCCTAGCCTCTCCCGGCTCAAACCAACCCACTGGAGACCAACACCGTCTACAATTCAAAGCCTCATATGGGTCCATATGAATGCTCGACTAGTAGCTGTTGTTGTAGAAAAACTCCGCAAGCGGCATGAACTGATCCCAAGAACCCCCAAACTCCATCACACACGCACAGAGCATATAAGCAAATATCTGAATAGTGCTAATATAAAGCTAAGCATGGTAAGGAAGACAAAACAATACTCGCAATGAAACACTAGAAACAACAATTAGCAATAAGAAGCAAACATATAGTAATGCTATAGAGTAAGCTGGACACAGTCTAAGTATGATGAAACCAAATAAAGGAAACAAAGTAACAACTCAACAAGAACAATTATTTTTACACCAGATCTATTCAGGAACTTCCACGAGGTAGAAAACCTCATAATCACAAATCACGGGTCCCGATTCTTGAACCCTAATCACTTGGCCTCTTGTGCCCAAATTACTAATTCATAACTGCACGAACGACTCACGTGTCAAGAGAGTGATGATATCTAATATCCGCACGGACCACTCACGTGCCAACAATAACAATGACTTATGATTGCACGGACAACTCACGTGCCAACGGGATAACTCTCACACAGAAGGCAAGTACACGGGAGTACATGTAAATGGTCAATAACATTAGAATTCATCTTCTTAAACCGATATGGTTGATTTATTTACATGTATGCTTGTGCAAGTGTTCCACCACAATTCAAGTCAACAAGTAAGAGTAGAGACAATGAAGGACACATAAGAAACGATCACCACGAAATGTACATGGTATAACTCACATAGGGTATGCACACCACTACACAAATAACAACAATAACAATGCCCCCAATCCATCACAAGTCATTTGAAATCATTCCCCGACATAGCGCACATTGTATCGCCACGTGCACAATAATAAAATAAATGCCCGCCTTATCTCGCCGCATGCGCATAATAATATTCCCACCTTGTCTCGCCACATGTGCAAACCCACATATATAGCGTGCCTTGTCGCGCCGCATGTACAAATATCAATAGTAACAATAGAACGGACAACTCACGTGCGAACACTCTAACAATCTTCGCAACAATACCATGTGTGCCGAAACATAACAACACAATAAAGTGACTTTTACAACATGTGCATATATGCTACAACATTTCCTCAAAACAATTTCTATACCACAACAACACATAGCCCTCGTCTCAACAATACTGGGTACAATGGCAACAACAACAATAACATGAGAATACGGCAAGTAAATCGACTCAAGAACTTCAGAACACAAAGAAACAAATGAACGAGCTCACAATGAAAGAGACAATAGAGAATAATGGTTTCAACAAGAATAGCTCAACAAAGGGAGAGATAGTGCGCAACAATGATTTCCACATAGGTAAAACTCGACGGTAAGGGAGATAGCAAGAATCAATGATTCTAAATAAGGATAAGTCAACAATGAAAGGGATAACAAAAGTTCAACTAAGGTTGAGCAAATATGGAAAAGATACTAATAAATTCAATTAAGGATAAGAAATTACGGAAAAGATAATAATGACTTCAATTAAGGATAAGAAATTACAAAAAGGATAATAATAACTTCAATTAAGGATAAGCAATTACGAAAAAGATAGCATGGCAATAAAAGAGGCAATATCTTCAATTAAGGCACGTAAGCATTTAATTGGCAACAAGGGTAAAACATGAATCAATTAATTCCAAATAAGACATGTAAGGGTAAATTTAGTAAATGGGGGATTTAACATGCTAAAACAACTTCACATCTAAAGAACATAAGAACCTAAGAGCCCTAAACGGTAAAATTTCCACAAATAAGCCCGAGTACGTACTCATCACCTCGCGTACACAGCCTTCACATAACACAATTAGCACAAATGACTCAAATCCTAAGGGGTCGTTTCTCCCACACAAAGTTAGGCAAGATACTTATCTCAAAAATGCTAGATTGTTTCTCTAAAATGATCTTGTCGAGTGAAAGAACTTCAGGATGGCTCAAATCTAGCCAAAATAATTTTAAATCATAAATAAAACTCATAGGAAACGATTCCGGATAATGAAGCTTCAATCTTTAACAAAAACTAAAAGGTCAGCCCAAAAGTCAACCCCGGGCCCGCACCTCGAAACCCGACAAAATTCACAAAATCCGAAAACCCATTTAATTACGAGTAAAACCATACTAATTTCATCCAATTCCGACTCCGAATAGATGTTCAAAACCTAATTATTTTCCTTAAAAAAGTTTTTGATAAAAACCCCTAATTCTCCAATCAAAACATGGATTAATTCAAAAACGAACTTCTGAAATCATATTAAAATACAAAAATTATAATTAGATACTGACTCCCATGAAAAGACAGAAGAACACCGTGAAAATCACCTCAATCGGAGCTCTAGAACTCGAGATATGCTCAAAAATACTAAATAAATGCAGTCTGATTTTTTTAATACACGGGGATTTTCGCTTCTATGCCCAAAACTCTGCAACTGCGGTCTGCCAGCTGTAATTTCTGCATTTGCGGACCAATTTTCGCACCTGCAGGGCCGCGGATGCGGACCCAACTTCGCATCTGCGAAACACCAGCACTAGCTCTCTTCTCCGACACTAATATGAGCATAACTCCCTTATACTTTATCCAAATTCGATGATTCTTTTTGCTATGGATCCGTAATTATAATACAGATCTAATGCTTCAATTAAAATAGAAATTGAAGCTCATTTGCTTAATGTGGTACCATTTATGCTTGAAGAAACGACGTTGAAACATTGAAAACGAGCGCAACACAGCAAACCTATCTGAAACTCACCCGAGCCCCTCGAAACACTGTCCGAACATACCAATAAGTCCCAAAATATAATGCGGACCTCGAGGCATCAAATCACATCAAACAACTTCAACTACGAATCACATCTCAAATCAAAATTATTGTACTTATGAACTTTCAACTTCTACAACTCGCGCCGAAACATATCAAATCAACCCTGAATGACGTCAAATTTTGCATGCAAGTCTCAAATGACATAACGGAGCTAATACAACTCTCAGAATCACAATCCGAGCCCCATATCAATAAAATCAACTCCTAGTCAAACCTCTTAACCTTCCAAAACTTCAACATTGCAATTTTCTCCAAAATGCTTCAAATTATCCTACGGCCCTCCAAATCCTAATCCGGACGCACGCCTAAGTGATAAATCACCATACGAAGCTACTAAAATCATCAAAATGCCATTTTTGAGTCGTTACACAAAAGTCGAACTCCGATCAACTCTTGTCGTGTAAGCTTCTAAAACAAGAATCCTTCTTCCAAATTGATCCCGAATCATCTAAAATCCGAACTCGACCACGCACGCTAGTCATAATACATAACACGAAGTTGCTCGAGACCTTAAGCCACCGTACGAGACACTAATTCTCAAAACGACCGGTCGGGTCGTTACAAAAAATATAGTTATTCCAAAGCAATAATATTGTGCACCTTGTTTTACTTATTATCTACAAGATGATTTAAATATATCAAAACACATCAGTCAATATATATTAAAAATATACTCTTATAAGTCACTACATAAAAGAAGAGATATATTTATAATAGAGAAAAGAAAGGTATGGTAGAAAAAAAACTTATATTAATAAGGGATAATTTAAAATCTAACTTTACTGTAAGGATATTTTTGTCTTGAACAAATTAATTTTCAGTTTCTGCTTCTGCTTCTTGGAAGAAGCTAAAATTTGTAACTTCTCCCCAAAAGCAGAAAAACTGCTTCTACTACTACACAAAAGCACTTTTTTATCCTAGCCAAACATCTCAATTTTTTCAAAAAGTAGATTTTGGAGCAAAAAAAAAGTACTTTAAACCTCCAATAAGCTTGTCCAAACAAACTCTAGTAACCCGATTCACTCCAAAACCTCCCTGAAACCAAACCAACCACCCAGGCAAGTTACATAACCACAATTATACATACGTAAGAAATCAAATAGGGGAAATGGGACTAAAATGCTCGAAACGGCCAGTCGATTCGTTACAATTGGTCTATTTGCCACGTGATTTATGTGTGGGGATTGTGTAAATACAAGGTGACAAGTGTATATGCGTTGGCATGGTTTGACACATGAGGGGTGTACTATTTTATTGCATGATTAATTTTAATTATACCATGTCTTTATTTAATCCATTTTCTTACTTGTTATGTGCTTTAATTTGATACATGTCTTTAATTGTTTTATACCTGTCTTCACTTGTTACTTGTCTTTATTCGTTGCATGCTTCTAGTTATTCATGCCTCTATTCATTATCCACCTTTACTTGTTATATGCTCTCATCTGTATTTGATAGATGCTTCTACTATTTAATGCTCTTACTTGCCTTATTGCCTTTATTTATTTCTTGTTTTACTCTACTATGTTATATCAGTTTGCCTTAGAGGATTAAATGTTTTAGTTCCCTTCATTTGTGATGTTGAGAGATTCACTGTATTTGGTTGTTACCGATATATTAGACTGGTTTGCACGTCGCAACAGTATTATTTTACATATTGGATCGGGTTTCACGATGCAACAGTATTATAATATATGTGGTTTGGGCTGCATGCCGCAACAATATTAATACATATGTGGATCGGGTTGCACGCCTCAACAGTATATATATATATATATGTGTGTGTGTGTGTGTGCGCGTGCGCGCGCGTGTGTGAATCTGGTTGCATGTTGAGATAGAAAAGATGAATTGTGGTTATTCATGGTTGTTATATTCCGCTATCTTGTTGTGCTGTGAGACTGTGACGTAATGATATTCTGGGGCCCTCTTTCATTTACTTTCTTGTTTCATTTATAGCCTCGTCCTTAGTTCGTTGAGCTTAGGCTCCATAATTATTGAGTACATGGGGTCAATTGTACTCATACTACGCTTTTACACTTCTTTTGTAGATCCCGGTGTTTGTATAGTAGAGTTCCGAGGTGATAGCTCCAGACCCTTTCTTTCAGGAGACTTGAGGTAATGCCGCTTGGCAATCGTAGACCCGAGAGTCCCTTTCCTACCTTTATCTACTATTTATTGTTCCACACTGTATTGTATTTTCATTTCATACTTGTATTTAGCATTATTAGTGGCTTGTGTACTTGTGACACTATATTTTGGGGATAGAATTAGAACGTTGGTTGTACTCCAATTATACGTTCATGCAATTTCACCCTTTTATTATTATTAATGCTTTTTTTATTTTTTATACTCCTTTAGTTGTTGTGCTAATATTGGCTTGCCTAACAAGCAGATGTTAGGCACCATCACGACCCTATGGTTGGGATTTTGGGTCATGACAGATGTATGTTGTGTTATGCAGTAAAACTCTCACGACCCAATTTCCACTATAGGCTATGATGGCGCCTAACGTCGCCGCTAGGCAAGCCAACAGTGAACTATCCATGTAAATATTAATTTTAATATTTTTAAACTAATTGATTTTATTTAATAAGGGATCGATTATTAGGTGATTGCAGTAATGTAAAGCATAGAATAACATAAGAGTAAAATAGCAAATTTAATACTCAAAATCATCAAATGTCTACGAGAATATTCCCAAAACCCGGTGTCACAAGTGTATGAGCAAACTAGTAGAATATACAAAACCTCCTATACTACTGTCTGGAGTAAGATAGACAGAAAATAAATACAATAAGAAGAGAGTCCGAGCATTGTAGAACGGGCATGGAGAGCAGCTCACCACTTAGCCTCTAGGTAACGGAGGTACGCGCCTGAATGGCCACCAGATGCACCTACCTCAGATCCTGCACGATTAGTGCAGAAGTGTAGCGTGAGTACTTAAACAACATGTACCCAGTAAGTATCTAGTCCAGCCTCGAAGAAGTAGTGCTGAGGGGTCAACATCGACACTTTCTAAGGGCCAATAAATAATGTACATAAATTCTAAATAGGCATAGAATACATAAATAATAATAACGCAATAATAAACAATAAATAAGTGCTTCTTTAACTAGGTGTCAATTAGGATCTCCAACTATCACATATGAACTCCAACAGATAAGAGCCATCAAGTAATTATAATTTCTCAAGTCATGGAAGAAATATCAAGTAAAATCGAACTCCGAGCAATATCAAGCATGATATATGCCGAGGTCGTACGGCCCGATCAAGAATAATGTGTACACTGCCAAGGGTCGACTGGAACGAACCATAGATGCATCTATTATACTGTTGAGGCGTTTGACCCAATCCACGAGAAGGGAGAATACTCTACGAACTCCGACTAACGGCTACTACAAGAATAATACCCAATGAGGCATAATTTCCCCTAACTGTCATATAACCCGCCAAAACTCAAAGTAATGAGGTTCGGTATTTACAATTTCCTTATCGAATATCAAATATTATTTAAGTAACTAAACTAGCAATTTGAGTACAAATAATACAAGTAATACATGGTAGAGTCGTAAAACTACCCGGACATAAGCATGATTTTTAGCTACCTACGGACTCTCTTCACATCGTGCGCACGTAGTACCCATAATTATTAGCAAAACAATCATTTATAGCATCTAGGGGGAGAATTCCCTCTTACAAGGTTAGGCAAGAGACTTACCTCGTTTTCAAGTTCTCTTCTCGGTCCATAATACACAGTAAAGCCTCAAATTGGCCACGCAATCAGAAATTAGCCAATATTGTATAAATTCATTAATATATGGTCAAATCCCATTTTTATCAAAACTAGGTTTTTACCAATTTCCTAAAATTTCCACAATTTCTATGTTAAAATCTACTCAAAATATATGTATTAGACTCATATTGTGTAGAAAATACTTACCTCAAGCTGCTAGATGAAAAACCCTCGTCAAAGATCTCTAAAATCGGCCACAAGTTGAGAGAAATGAACCCAATAAGCCTAAGTCGCGACTTTTAAAACATCTCTGCCCAGAAATTTCTTCTTTGCGGTCGCGGAAGAGGCCTCGCAATCGCGAAGGCAAGATGCCCAGGCCCCAGAAAAATGTACTTCATGAACACGACCAGAGCCTCACGAAACACGTAACAAAACATCAAAACTAAGATTCGCACCCCAAAACTAAATTGAAATGAATTATGAACTTCAAGCATTTCAACTTACTCCGAATGCGCTGAACCATACTTAGACTACTCGGAATGACACTAAATTTTTTTTACAAGTCATAAATCACCATACGGAAATAGTCTCACTCCTGGAATTCCAAACGGACCTCGATAACTCCACACTAAATTTATAGAACTTGAAAACCTTCAATGCGCAACCTTTCAACATTAAGCACCGAAACGCTCTCGGGTCCTCCGAAACCCGATCCGAACACATGCCCAAGTCTGAATTCATCATACGAACCTATTGGAACCGTCAATTCTCGGTTCCAAGGTCATTTACTCAAAATGTTGACTCATGTCAAACTTGGCCATCATAGGCCACTATTAAGGAACCAAGTGTTCCAATTTCAACCCGAACCCTTCCAAACCCAAGTCAACTATCCATGTAAGTCATAAAAGAGTAAAGGCACATACTGGGATTCTTAATTAGGGGAACAGGGATCTAATAAGCAAAATGACCGGTTGATTCATTACATTCTTCACCTCTTAAACAAATCTTCATCCTCGAATGGATCTAGAATCATACTTGGAGTGCTGAATAGGTGTGGATACACGCTTCGCATGTCTTCCTCGGTCTCCCAAGTTGCCACTTTGACTGGCTAACCCCTCCATTTGACCTTTACCATAGAAATCTTCTTAGACCTCAATTGGAAAACCTGCCTGTCAATAATGGAAACTGGCTCCTCTTCATCACCCAAGCTCTCATCTAGCTGAACTATGTTGTAGTCTAACATGTGCGACCTGTCGCTTGATACTTCTGGAGCATAGACACGTGGAAAACCGTATGAACTCTGGATAGACTCGGAGGCAAAGCAAGCTCATAAGCAACCTCCCAAACTCGCCTAAACACCTCAAATGGGCCAATAAACCTTGGGCTCAGCTTGCCTTCTTCCCGAACCTCATGATGCCCTTCATCGGCAAGACTTTCAAGAGAACCTTCTCTCCCACCATAGATGATATATCACCCACCTTCTGATCCACATAACTCTTCTATCTAGACTATGGTGTGCAAAGTCGCACCTAAATCAACTTTACCTTTTCCAAGGAATCCTTCACTAAATCGGTGCCATATAACCTCGCCTTGCCGGTCTCAAACCATCCGATGGGCGAACGGCATCGTCGATCATTTAAAGCTTCAAACGGAGCCATCTCAATGCTAGACAGATAAATGTTGTTATAAGAAAACTCAGAAAAAGGCAATAATTGATCCCAATGCCCTCCGGTGTCAATCACACATGCTATGAGCATATCCTCCTGGATCTGAAGTGTTCACTCCGACCACCGGCCGATCTGCAGATGAAAGGCTGTGCTGAGCTCTACCTGGTGTACCCAACTCGCTCTGTACTGCTCACCAGAAATGTGAAGTGAACTGAAGGCCTCTATTTAAAATGATTGAAACGGGCACACCATGCAACTAGACAATCTCCTGAATGTAAATCTAGGTCAACCTCTCTAAATACTACGTAGTCATCACTGGAATAAACTGTGTCGACTTGGTCAGCCCATCGACAATGACCTAAACGGCATCAAACTTCCTTCGCGTCCCCAACAAACAAACTATGAAATCTATAGTGATGCACTCCCATTTTCACTCCGGTATAACCATCTTCTTAAGTAGGCCACCCGGCCTCTGGTGCTCATACTTAACCTGCTGGCAATTTAGGCATTTCTTTACGTACTCAACTATGTCCTTCTTCATCCGCCGCCACCAATAATGCTGCCTCAGGTCGTGGTACATCTTCGTAGCACCTGGATGAATAGAAAATCGAGAACTGTGTGCCTCCTCTAGAATCTTCACCCTCTATACATCAACATTAGGAACACATAGGCGACCCTGGAGTCGCAGAACACCATCCTTACCGATAGTAACATCCTTGGCACCACCTTGTAGTATCGTCTCCCTAAGAACCAGCAAGTGCGGATCATCGTACTAATGAGCCTTGATCCACTCAAATAATGAAGATTGAGCCAAAATATATGCAAGAACTCGACTGGGCTCTGAAATATACAACCTCACAAGTCTGTTAGCCAAGGACTGAATCTCCAAAGCCATTGGCCTCTCCTCCGCTGAAATGAATGCCAAGCTACCCATACTCTCGGCCTTTCTACTCAAGGCATCCGCAACCACATTTGCCTTGACCGGATGATAAAGGATGGTAATATCTTAGTCCTTTAGCAACTCAAGCCACCTGCGCTGCCTCAAATTGAGATCCCTCTGCTTGAAAGATAATCCCTCTAGATCTTGAGAGCATGAACTATCACGACCAACTCCAAATTGTGTACGGGGTAATTCTTCTTGTTGGGCTTCAACTGACCTGAAGCATATGCAATAACTCGCCCCTCCTGCATCAATATACAACCTAGGACAACGTGTGAAGCGTGGCAATACACAGTATACATCCGTGATCCGGAAGGCAACACTAACACTGGAGTTGTAGTCAATGCGGTCTTGAGCTTCTGAAAACTCGCCTCGCAATTATCGGACCATCGGAACCAAGCACCCTTCTGGGTTAGTCTATTCAAAAGTGACGCAATAGACGAGAAGCCCTCCACGAACCAACGATAATAACCCGCTAACTCCAAGAAGCTCCTGATCTTGGTCGATGTGGTAGGACGAGGTCAACTCTGGACTTCCTCGATCTTCCTGTGATCTACCTTAATACCCTCGCCTGATACAACACGCCCCAAGAATGCCATAGAATCGAACCAAAACTCACACTTGGAGAACTTAGCATATAGCTTCTGTTCCCCCAACGTATGGGGCACAACTCTCAAATGCTGCTCGTGCTCCTCCATACTACGAGATTAGATCAATATGTCATCTAATCCATAAATGTGGTCGGGGCATTGGTCAAGCCGAAGGACATCACTAGAAATTCATAGTGGCTATATCTAGTCTGGAAAGCCGTCTTTGGAACATCCGGAGCACGAATCTTCAGCTGATGATACCCCGATCTGAGGTCGATCTTAGAGAACACCCTGGAACCCTACAACCTGTCAAACAAATCATCAATACGCAGCAACGGGTACTTGTTCTTAATGGTGACTTTGTTTAGCTAGCGATAATCAATGCACATCCGCATAGTCTCGTCCTTCTTTTTCACAAACAACACCAGTACGCCCCAAGGTGAGACACTCGATCTGACGAACCCTTTTGCTAGAAACTCCTCAAACTGTTCATTCAACTCCTTCAACTTTTTTCAGAGCCATGCAATATGGTGGAATAGTGATAGTCTGGGTACCTGGCGCCATATAAATATAGAAATTGATATCACGATCTAGTGGCATGCCTGGCAAATCGGAAGGAAACACATG
The DNA here is from genome assembly GCA_002018475.1 of Nicotiana obtusifolia. NCBI lineage: Eukaryota > Viridiplantae > Streptophyta > Magnoliopsida > Solanales > Solanaceae > Nicotiana > Nicotiana obtusifolia. Next base: position 125,884 of record MCJB01033209.1, on the reverse strand, counting down.
GGAGAACTCCCGCACTATGGGCACTGAATCAATTGTGGGAGTCTTTGCAGTAGTATCCCAAACGTAAGCCAGATACGCCAACCAACCCTTCTCGACCATATGTCGAGCCTTTAAGAAAGAAATAATCAGGCTGGATGTACTGATAGATTAACCCCTCGACTCCAATCTAGGCAACACTGGCATTGCCAAGGTAACCGTTTTGAATGGCAATCAAGAACGGCATGGTACGGAGACAACCAGTCCATACCCAGGACGACCTCAAAGTCAGTCATGTAGAGTAATAGAAAATTCACTCTAGTCTCACAACCACAGAAAGTCATGATACAGGACCGGTAAACCCGATCCACAACAACAGAATCGCCCACTAGCGTGGACACACATACAGGAGTATCCAAGGACTCACGAGAAACACCTAGAAAATGAGCAAACTAAAATGAGAGATATGAATACATAGACCCTGAATCAAATAGTATCGAAGCATCCCCATTGCAGACAGAAATAATACCTGTGATCACGGCATCTGAGGCTACTGCATCTAGTCTGTCTGGAAAGGCGTAGAACCTAGCTGGAGCACCACCTGACTGGTCTCCATCTCTTGGGCGACCCCTACCCACCTGCCCTCCACCTTTGGCCAGCTGGACGGTTGGTGCAGCAGCTGCTGCGGTGATAAAGGGCTGATGGCCCTGCTGTACTGCCTTGCCCCAAAGCCTGGAGCAGAATCTCCTCACATGACCAAGCTCGCCGCACTCATAGCAACCTCTCGGTGCGGAAGATGACTGACCCTGAGTTTGACCCTGGGGACCTGAACACCCACCAAAAAACCCTGAATAGCTGGTGGACGGTAGGAGCTCTCTGGAATGGCGGTGAAATAGGGCCGCACTAGAGCACCCCAAGAAGGCTGTGGTGTTGGATACGTGGGCCTGCTAGACTAGCCACTCACAAATTGACCTCTACCCCCACACAAAGAACCACTGAAACCTCCAGAATATCGAGACAGCTTGTCCCTCAGTGCCTGCTCTCGGCCTTGCTGACAAATACCCTCAATCCTTCGAGCTATCTCCACAACCTGCTCGTAAGGAATCCCCATATGAATTTCTCAGGCCATAGTGACCTGAATACAATAGTGTAAGACCACAATAAACCTCTGCACTTGCTCTGCATCGGTGGTGAGCATCATAAGTGCATGGTGAGACTACTTAGAGAATCTTACCCTATAATCGGTCACAAACATCTGACCCTGCTGGAGCTGCTCGAACTGACCTCGTAGCTCTTCCCTCTGAGAGGGTGGGATATATCTCTACAGGAAGAGACGTGTGAATTGTTCCCAAGTAAAGGGAGGAGAACCTGTTGGTCTACTAAGAAGATAGGACTGCCACCATCTACAGGCCCTGCCTTCAAGCTAGAAAGTGATAAAGTCCACCCTGTAGGACTCTAATACTCTCATGTTGTGCAGTATGTCCCTACAATAATCAATAATGTCCTGGGGGTCCTCATGTCCCTCACCGCAAAGGCAGGAGGATGTAGCCTGGTCCATCTATCAAATAGCTTCTACGGTTCGCCAGCCGTGATCGGTCTAGGCTCTAGTATAGCCGTTGCAACTGGCTGAGCCCCGCCCACCGGTAGTGCACTCAGGGTCTGATATACGGCAAATAATGCCCTGAAGCCTGAGCAGTAGGGGTCTGTGCTCCTTCTCCTGCCTGAGATATGGCTGGGTCCACTGGAAATAAACCAGCCTGCATCATAGAGTCCATTAACCGTAGCATACGGCCCATGACCTCCTGGAATCCCGGTGTCGACATGAAATCCGCCCGGGGCGGCTCAGCTGTAGGTACCTTGCTCTGCTCCTCAATAACAGGATCCGCCACAGGATTAACTAGTGGCATAACTAGAGCAACTCTAGGACGCCCTCATCCTCTGGTAGGAGCTGGAGCCTTCCCTCAGCCTTTAGAAACAGAGGGAGCAGCTCCTCCACAGCCGGGCACATTTGTCGCGTGTGTTCTCACCATCTGCAAGAGAATAAGAGAAAGATACTTAGCACAACATCAACTGCATGATAGGAGATGAAGAAAGAGAAGTTTCCTAACACCCTATAGCCTCTCGAAGATAAGTACGGACGTCTCCGCACCGATCCGCAAAACCCTATTAGGCCAGCTCATCACTCATGAGACCTATGTGAACCTAGAGCTCTGATATCAAGCTGTTACGACCCAATTCCCACTATAGGATGTGATGGTGCCAAACGTCGTTGCTAGGAGCGCTAGCAGTGAACTATCCATGTAATTGTTCATTTTAATATTTTTAAAGTAATTGATTTTATTTAATAAGAGAACGATTAATAGGGATGGCAGTAATGTAAAGCATAGAATAATGAAAGAGTAAAATAGCAAATTTAATACTCAAAACCATAAAACATCTACTAGAATATTCCAAAACCTTGTGCCATAAGTGTATGAGCAAACTAGTAGAATACACAAAACCTCCTATACTACTGTCTAGAGTATGATAGACAGAAAATAAATACAATAAGAAGAGACTCCGGGCGCTGCAGAACGGGCATATAGAGCAGCTCACCACTAAGCGGGGTAACGGGGGTATGCGCCCGAATGGCTGCCAGATGCATCTGCTTCAGATCCTGCACGATTAATGCAGAAGTGTAGCATGAGTACATAAACAACATGTACCCAGTAAGTATCTAGTCTAACCTCAAAGAAGTAGTGATGAGGGGTCGACATCGACACTTACTAAGGGCCAATAAATAAAGTACATAAATTCTGAATAGGCATAGAATACATCAATAATAATAACACAATAATAAACAATAAATTAGTGGTTCTTTAACTAGCTGTCAATTAGGATATCCAACTGTCACATACTAACTCCAACAAATAAGAGCCATCAAGTAATTACAATTTCTCAAGTCATGGAAAAAATATCAAGTATAATCAGACTCCGAGCAATATCACGCACGATTTGTGCCGAGGTCGTACTGCCCCATCCAGTATAATATATGCATTTATTATACTGTCGAGGCGTCCAGCCCGATCCACAAGAAGGGAGATACCCTGCGAACTCCGATTAATGGATACTACAAGAATAATAAGCAAGGAGGCATAATTTCCACTAACGGTCAAGTAACCCGCCAAAATTCAAAGTTCTGAGGTTCGGTCTTTACAATTTCTTTGTCGAATATCAAATATGACTTAAGTAATTAAACTAGCAAGCTGAGTACATATAATACAAGTAATACATAGTAGAGTCCTAAAACTTCCCGGACATAAGCATGATTTTTAGCTACATGTGGACTCTCATCACATCATACGCACGTAGCACTCGAAATTATTAGTAAAACAATCATTTACCTTTTTCAAGTTCTTCTCGATCGACAATTCACACTAAAGCCTCAAATCGGTGCCACGTAATCCGAAACTAGCTAAATATTGTATAAATTAATCAATATATGCTCAAAAGTTTATAATTTTTAACTATTAGAGTAATTTTACAACACAAGTTGGAAGATTCCTAAAATTCATCCCCAAGCCCGCGTGCTTGGATTCTAGACATTTTTGTAAATAAAATTTACCCATAACCTCATGAACCCAAATATATAATTTCTACTCAATCCCATAATCATTTTCATGGTCAAATCCCTTTTTTATCAAAATCTAGTTTTTTCAACAGTCTCCTAAAATTTGCACAATTTTTATGTTACCTCAAGGTGCTAGATGAAAAACCATCCTCAAAGAGCTTTAAAATTGGCCACAAGTTGAGAGAAATGAACCAATTAAGCCTAAGTCTCGACTTTTAAAACATCTCTTCCCAGGCATTCCTTCTTAGCGATCTCGAAGAGGCCCTAAAAATATTATCTTCGCGAACGCGACCAGAGCCTCGCGAATCCATAGGCTTGCCTGCCCTGCCCTACACGAACGCGATGGCTTCTTCGCGAACGTGAAGATTAACAGCGTGCCACCCCCAGCCCTAACTTGTTCTATGCGAACGCGTGCCTTTCCACACGAACGTGGATTGGGTATCACGAACATGAAGAACAAATTCCCATTCCCCCAAATTCCTTCTCCTCGAACGCGACCAACCCCAGCGATCGCGAAGAAGGAAAACAGAACCAACAGTGACAAATTTTTGGACTTAGCTCTGTGTGGTTCGAAACTCACCCGAGCCACGCGGGACCCTATCCAAATGCAAACAACAAGTCCATAAACATAATACGGACCTGCTCAAACTCTTAGAACACATAAAACAAAATCAAGCTAAGAATCGCACCCCAAAACCAAATTGAATCAAATTATGAACTTGAAGCTTTTCAACTTACTCCGAACGCAACGAATCATACTTAGATTACTCGGAATGATACCAAATTTTGCGTGTAAGTCATAAATAACTGTAGGAAACTATTCCCGCGTTCAGAATCCCAAACAGACCTCGATAACAACAAAGTCTACTCCGAACCAAATTTAAAGAACTTGAAAACCTTCAATGCGCCAACTTTCAACATTAAGCGCTGAAACGCTCTTGGGTCATCCGAAACCCGATCCAAACACACGCCCAAGTCCAAAATCACCATAAGAACCTATTGGAACCTTCAAATCTCAGTTATGACGTTGTTTACTCAAAAATGTTGACTCAAGTTAAACTTAGCCATCATAGGCCACTATTATGGAACCAAGTGTTCGGTTTCAACACGAACCCTTCCAAATCCAACTCAACCATCCCCGAAAGAACAGTAAAGGCACATAAAGGGAGCCTTAATTAGAGAAACGGGGATCTAAAATGCAAAATGATTAGTCTAGTCGTTACAAAACCTAATATGTGCTTTATCATGGGCATAGTTAGCTGATTTCAATCCAATATTGTCTCGACCCTAAATCGACCTACTCGTGATGAAACCTAACCCCAGTGCTAGTTAATCCTCACATAGAGTAAGGTAACTCAAGTGAACGATCAATAACAACAAGAATGAAAATAACTGAATTCTATACATCTGCCTAAGGACGGATAGTACAAGTCATCAACCACTATGATTTAGACTTACAAAACTGATATGAAGAATAAATACAATATATGTTTGAATTTAAATAAAGAGAACTCAAATCCTAAACTACCAAGAACAAGAGGTAGCTTGAATCTGGAATACGGGTACGTCTTCATGCAAGGTTTCGTCTGCCTCAGCTACATAGTTCCCAGATCCGCATGCAAGGTGAAGAAGTGTAGTATGAGTACAACCGATCTCATTCACCCAGTAAGTATCTTGACTAACCTCGGTGAAGTAGTGGCGAGGTTTTATGTTAAAGATACTCACTTTCTATATACACCTAAACATATGATAATCAGAGAAGCAATAACGAGATAGAGAAAACAAATGGCCATAGAGTAAACGAAGGGAGAAAGCAAACACTAGAATGCCCCAGAATATCATCAAATCACAGTCTTGCAGCACAACCCATTGGAGAAATATAACAACCAAGAATATGCACAATTCATCCTTGTTATTGCGGCGTGCATCACGATCCACACACACATACACGCGCACACAACGTAACACTAAGAAAACGAACACGTGGTATTTAACTAGGTAATACAACTCAAACAAAGTAAGATGGGCAGTGCAGTATCAAAATCTAGTCTACCGTATATAATTACAAGGCGTTCACAAAGAACAACACACAACCAATCTAAAAGTCACCCAATCCGGTTAAGCAATGAAGAGTAGGACATGAAACGAGTAAAGATATTTGGCAAATAAGAATATGTATCAAATGGAGGCATTCAATATGTGAAATCATGTAGCAAGTAGAGGCATGTAACAAGTGAAGGCATATGGTAAGTAAAAGAATATAGTAAGTGAAGACATGTAGCAGGTTAAGGCATCTAGTATGAAATCACGTGACAATTAAGGGCATGTAACATATTAAGGCTAGCAACAAGTAAAAGCATGACCTAAGAAAGGGCAAGTAGCATTAATAACTCAAGTAAAAGCGTAGATGTCATGGTAGCAAACAAGGTAGGAACATAGATAAAATAGTAAGAGACCAAATAGGAAAGATAGAGGTAAACTCCATAATGAACACCAACATGAAAGTAACACACAAAGCAGAATATATAGATGGAAACCATGGTGGAGAGCATGTATATGTCTAAATCCAACTTCCTTTATTTTTGCATGGTAACAACCAATAAGTCAATCCCATTTCAAACCGCACAGAATACTCTTCCTGCCAACATCATATCAACCACACGGAAATACCCATCGTCTCAAACATTTTTCTAAGGCCCTAATCATCATCTCTTGTTACGTATTAATAATTCCAAGTAACACGACAATAACAGGTATAGATATAAGTTCATGATACTACGATCAATTAAGTATCTAAACCGATCTAAAAAACGGTGCATTAAATCATTTTAAGATGCCAATTGTTCTAACATGATCTGTAATACGGATAATTAAAGTCTTAGTCATAGAATTAAGCGAAGCATAAATCGAGGAATTACCAAGTTCAACAAAGTACAAAGGAGCATATAATTTGTCCCCCCCAGCATGAAAACCCTGGCACATGCACATACGCTCGTCACCTCATATATACATCACCCCCACGTGTAGCAAATAATATCATTTAGTAGGAAATAAATTCTCTCAACAAAGCTAGGCAAGACACTTACCTCATTCCGAAACAATGTCCACAATCCAATGCCGTCTCCCATAGAAATACTCCTCAAAATGATAAAAACCTAATCAAATATCATCTAAGAAAGTTAAACAATGCTAAAAGAAACATCCCAATCAATAAAGGTTCAATCTTTGACAAAATCCCAAAAGTCAACAAAAAGTCAACTCGGGTCCACAAGGTCCAAATCCGATCGAGACCAAATGCTGATGACCAATAACCTTACTAGTCTAGATATATAATTTATTTTGAAATCCGACCTCAATTTGCAGTCTAAATCTCAATTTTACAAATATCCCTAAATTCTACCCAAAACCCCCAATTTCTAATTTTAAACTACTACATTTATGGATAAAAATCTATGAATGCTTATGGAAATGAATCAAAATTATATGAAAATTACTAAATAATGAAGATAGGATTAAAATCTATTCAAAAATCTCACCAATCCATGATCAAGGTCTTAAAAATGGGGGAAGATGGTCAAATCCTGATTTTCCACTTCTTAAATACCTGGGCATCCTGTGCTTTCGCATTTGCAGAGCACCTGCCTCGTTCGCGAAGGACACTGGACAACAAGCCTTTGCGTTCACGAGGTGAGCACCGCGTTCACAAGGTGAGACACCCACCAAGCCTCCGCATTCCAGATCAATAGGGTTCTATCGCGATGAAAACCTTATCTCCCTTCCCTAAAACTCCCAAACATACGCGTTCGCATGAGGGCTGCCGCATTCGCGAAGGCCAGTCCCCCCTAGCCATTGCATTTATGATCTGCTCCTCGTGTTCGCATAGAGTAGCCTACCCCTGTCCCAAATTTCCCATTCGCGATCGCGGTAGAGGCTTCGCGATCGCGAAGCACTGAGATATTCCAGAAAACCAGCTAATTCTACAAGGCTAAAAATAATCTGAAATCAATCATAAATTAGCCGAGCCACCCAGGCTTCAACTCGAACATCCACACAAGTGTAATAAAATCATACAAAATCTCTTGCCAAATAAAATCATCAAAATAACTTCAAATATCAGGAGTCGATCATTAGAACTCAAGATTTTCAAGTTTAAAACTCATTTTTCAACTTTTCATATAATGCGTTGAAACGTCCTCGGGTCACCCCGGACCCCAACCAAATATCCGTACAAGTCTAATATCATCATATGAACCTATCAAAATCATCAATGCAGATTCGAGGTCGTTTACCACGAATGTTGATCGTGGTCAATTTTAGTCATTTTTACAGTCAAAAATCACATTTTTCTTTGAAAATTCACATTTAATTTTTTCGAAAACCGACGCGGACCACGCAGGCAAGCCATAAATCATCAAATAGAGCTATGGAAAGTATTGAAGCACAAAATGAAAAGCTATTACTCAAAATGACTGGTCAAGTCGTTACAAATATTGGGCCAGCGCATTGGATTGGTGTAAAGCTTATAAATAATTGCTGGAAAAGGAATAGGGATTATATGTTAGTCTACCATTTGGATGATCTTGTGCTCACTGGTTACACCGATTCTAAATAATCTACCTCAGAAAATGTGTTTACCCTGGGAGGTGGAACCATAAGTTAGAGGAGCATCAAGTAATCTCGCATTGCTACTTCCACCATGAAAGTCTGTAACGACCCGATCAGTCGTTATGTTTAATTGTGCCCTGTTTCCCTTGTTGATGCTTCACATATTTGTATTTGTGGTTTTACGATTTGTGGGGCTGGTTAGTTTTGTTCTGGGAAGGTTTTGTGTTGATTTGGACTCTTTGGTTCTTGGCTTAGAAGCCTAAGTTAGAAATATTGATCAAAGTTTCACTTTTGCGAAAACGACTCCGGGATAGTGTTTTGATAGCTCCTATAGGTTTGTATCGTGATTTTCAATTTGGGCATATGCCCAGAATCATATTCGGAGGTCCTTAGATTGATTTGTGTTGTTTTACCGAAAGTTGGCAATTTGAGGTTTAGAAGAACTCCCAAGTTTAAATGTAGGCTGACTTTTTGCTATTTGGTTTGAAATTTAGTTTTGGAACTTGGAATAGGTCCGCTATGCTATTTAGAACTTGTCTATAAGATTTGGTGTCGTTGGAGTTGATTTGATAGGATTCGGACACCCGGTTGCAATTCTGGAGGTTTTTGAACTTTTCTTTGGAATTCATTCATTTTGATGGCCGATTCGTAGTTCTAGATGTTATTTTTGTGTTTTGGTCGTGCGAGCGAGTTCATATGATATTTTTAGACTTCTGTGGATATTTGGGTTGGATCCTCGAGGGCTCAGATGAGTTTTGGACTCATTTCGAAATAGTTTTGAACTGCAACTGGATTGATGGTGTGCTGGTGCTCCTACTGCGCAATTGCGCGCACCAGCATCAAAATTGTGAACATGATAGGGGAGGCTCATGTATCGCAATTTCAATTCCTTGTGTTGCATTGCAAAGTCTAGGCTTGGGGTAGGCTAGTTTGCTCATTTGCAAGGAGGACACACTTCACATTTGCGAAGTCTGTGTCGCAATTGCGACATCTCCTCAGTGTGTCAGTAGGCCCAATTGCGAGATTTTCTTTGCAATTGCGAACCTTGTGTCACAATTGCTACATCTACAACTGAACAAAAGAGCTTAGAGTCGGGATTTTATATCATTTTCTCTCATTTTAGAACTCTAGACTCGGTAGGAGTCGATTTGGAGAGGGAATTTTCATCTACAAATATTGGGTAAGTTATTCTAATTAATTTCCAACTTTATTTTATGATTATATCTTAGATTTAACATCAAATTTATGAGAATCAAAGAGGAAAATTTGGGGATTTTTTTCAATGATTTGAAAAATGAAGATTTGAGTTTTAAGAGTCGATTTGGAATCGGATTTGAAAACAAAATACATATATGAACTCGTGGGTTTATGGGTAGTCAGAATCTATCCTTGGATTGGGTTTTGATCGGGTGGGCCCGGGGTTGACTTTTTGGGAATTGTATAAAGATTAAAGCTTTATCTATTGTAATTAGTTTTCCTTGCATTTTTTGATGATATTAAGTCGCTTTTGGTTAGAATTGAGCCGTGTAAAGGTGAATTCTAGGGGAAAAGCTATATTAGAGGGTTGATTTGGCCTAGTTGTGGTAAGTATCTTGCCTAACTTTATGTAGGGGAACTACCCCTTAGAATTTGGGTTGTTTGTGCTAACTGTACTATGTGAAAGGCGTGTACACAAAGTGACGAGTGTGTACAGGGGCTTATGTGGTATTTTGACCAATTTAGACTTTTAGACTTCTTACATGCGTTTACTTGAATTTGTTATAACATGTTATACCTTTTATTGTTAAATTTACTCTCATATGCTCTAATTGATATTGTTAGCATTTGTTATACCCTTTATAGTTGTAATTGCTCTTATATGCTTAATTGAAGATGCTACCTTCTTTATTGTCTTATTACCCCTTTTATTATTTAAATAATCTTACTTGAAGTAGTTACTTCGTGGATATCTTTTTCTTGAATTATTGGTGTTGAAGTTGTGGAAGTCATTATAACATTGAGGTTAAAGTTGGTAGTTTTTGAGATATCTTTCCAGTGGAGAATTCCTCATTCATTTGGTTGTTATAGATATTTTTTACACATTGTGAGTGAGCCATGTGCTATATGTTGTGATAATATCTATATTGTTGATTTTGGTAAGTGTTGTGGCATATGGTCACATGTGGTGCGAGTTCATCATTGTGTTGTGATATTGATGTGCATGCAATGGTATAAGAAAATGGGTTGATACGCATGCGGTGAGATAAGGTGGGAATTTATATGCGTGTTGCTAGTAAGGGAATTACTTGAAGCCACATGGTGAGATAATTTCTAAAACGCATGTAGCTATTTTGGGAAATTATTTTCAAAAATAAATGCAAGGCTCACGCGGTAATATAAGTAAAGATTGTGATTGAAATCGTGAAATGTGAATATGAGGCGTGGTACGTCGGTTGTGATTTTTGTTGCACATTCCATGTTAAAAAAGGCTTGTTGGTTGAGCAGTTCTTGTTTATTTCTTTATTGTTTCACTCATATTTGTCCGTATTTGAGTACCCGTTGTTCTCATTATGTGTTCACCTTTTCTTGCCTTTGCCGCTTAAATTTCCATTGTTAGCCTACATTATTGAATTGCTTATCAATCATTACTTCCTCGCTTTCCATTATTTTACTATGTTATATTCTGTCCAGTTTTCTTGTTCTAGTAGGTGTCTTGACCTGGCCTCGTCACTACTATACCGAGGTTAGCCTTGGTACTTAGTGGGTACCGTTGTGGTGTACTCATACTACGCTTCTGCACATTTTCGTGCAGATCCATGTACATCTGCCCATGCTGGACACCAGTGATTGATTAGCTTTTGTCGAAGACTTCAAAGTACACTTGCTCGACGTTCGCAGGACTCGAAGTCACCTTCTGCTTTTAGATGTTCTACAATTTATTGTTGTTCCGAAACAGTACTGTATTCGAAGACTATTATTGTACTCTTATAGAGCTTATGACTCGGTTCCACTAGGATTTGGGGTGTTTTTGACAGTTGTACTGTCTGGATTCTGTTTAGATATTTTCACAGTTTTAATTTGATGTTCAAGTTATTATTTCTGCTATTTCTCAATGCATATTAGGCTTACCTAGTATTAGAGATTAGGTGCCATCATGACATCCCAATGTGAGAAATAGGGATCATGACAAAGTCTAATATGTTTCAACATCTAAAGCGGCAAAAGAGGTAGTTTGGCTCCAGAACTTTCTAAAAACGTTGGGTGTAGTTCCCTTAATTCAAGCATTAACTACACTTTGTTATGATAATAATGGTAAAATTACAAATACAAAGGAACCATGGAGCCATAAAAGGGCTAAATAAATTTAGGATAAATATCGTTCAATTCGTGATATATTAGTAATGTAATAGTCACCCAGATTGTTTCAGAGAATAACTTGGTGGACCAGTTTACTAAGAACTGCCAAAGAAGACTTTTGATAGGCATGTAGAGGGAATGTGTGTTATAGTTGTAGATGTACGGTTATAAGTCTAAGTGAATGATTGATAGGATAAACTATAAACTATGCGTTCTGTTATAATATTTGGAGTAAAATTTATTTCCAAATAGATCATGTATTCGTCTATGTATCGTTTGCTTATATAGTAGATGATTTAATGTAAAAACTTTTAGCTTATACACGAAAGATAAATCATCGGTTCTTATAAATCATAAAGTTTATATTTACAATCTAACAAGAAATTGGAAAAATCATCAGCATGGTTGTAGCATAAGAATAAATATAATTTATCTTGATAATGAGAATGGTTTAATTATGACATCTTATGCTGGTATATTTTATACGTATTGAACGGAGCAAGTAGAGATAAGTATTTTATACAGACATAATAAAATAATTCTCTAGTCTATTAACCATATACTCTTCATCTTGATATAATTATTATTAGATGTATATGTTATTTATTATTTAGTTTATTAAAAGGAGAGATTCTTTTGTGGGTCAACCTGCCTAATAAGTTGGCAATAAATGTAATGACCCGATCGGTTGTTTTGAGCTCTGGCACATCGTTCGGTGGTTGAGGCTTTTAGTATTTGGTTGATGGGTTAACAAGATCGGATATTTTCAAACTTGGTGGAATTCTTGTTTGTATTGTTGTGTCTTCGTCCTTGCATGAACGCATAAAGGCTCGTCGATGTGATGGTCTTCATTGGTCTGTCTTCTGGGCTAGGTGCTGTGAAATGGTACCTAAGGAGTGGTTGTCAGAGATGGAGGTGTGTTGCGGCTTCATAGCCAAAATCAGTGTTTCTGGTATTGAAGGTTCGAGGAAAATGATCTTAAGGAGTCTTAAAATGATGGCAATCAAATTGTGCGGATGCTACGGAAATGGAAAGTGATTTGGAGTGGCATGACTAACAACGGATGATGAGAAGGGACATGGTAAGATATGTCTCATAGTGTTTGGGTCGCTGGTAGGTCAAGTATCAGCAGCAGAGGTCGAGTAGTCTGCTTCAGAAGATAGTTAACTCGGCATGGGAAGGTTAGTGTATCGTATGGATTTCGTGGTAGGATAGCTACATGCTTTGAGAAAGCTTGGTGCGAATTTTGCCACGGTGAACAAGGGACTAAGTTTTTGTATTCCGTCTCAGATGGTAGCTTCTATGCTTAGGAAGTTTGGATATGAGGGAAACGGTTTTCTTGGGATGTGAAAGAACGTGAATGGTTGATTATCATTGCCGGATGTAATACGACTTCGAGTTTTGAACACATCACTGGGTCTTCAGTGGATGTTAATGGAAATATACGGGCGCTTGCAACAAGAGGGCGACTTTGGGCTCAGGAGGATTAACTGATTTCATGGTGGTTGTAATCAGGGTATTAACGTTGGAAGATATTGATATGGGGTTACAGAGGTGGACTATCTCTTGTGAGATATTAGGAGTTGCGTGATTTCTAGTAAAGATCCTATGAAGAATTCTATTTTCTATCCAACATGAAGTATGTACTACGATGTGAGTTAGGATCACTTAAAGAAGATGGTGTAGCAGTCAGGAGGTCAAGTGTGTGTTTGGGGATGATAATTCGAGTTATGTTATGAAAGATTCAACAAGAGGATGAGAGGAATTTGGTAGAGTGACGGTGCGAAATCATGTTAACCGAGAAAGAGGAGTCATTGTGATTTATGGACTTATGTGGTTGTGGCTTAAAGCTAAGTGGGGGATCCTACCATATACGATTGGGTCATGTGGTTTTGTGCCTCGGCAGTATCGGTTTATCGATATGTTGGTGGATTAGTTATGACTAAGGGAAGAAAACAGCAGGGGTAAGTCGAGCAACTAATTGAAGGTCGTGTGCTACAATTTAACCTTATTGATGTGGGAAGTTTGTGAAATGACCTGGATTCAATACTTACACGAGAAGGTAATGTGCAAGGAAAGAGACTCATTCAATTGCTTCTTTTGGGGTATTTGTGTGCTAATGGAGCACTAGTTTTCAGCTATAAATTCGGGACCAGGTCGGAGTGGGTAACTCATAAAAACGATTCTTGTGGGTTCAAGAATTTATGTGTGATGCCTAAGGGTTTTCCGGTTCGTCATGTGGCTAAGGGATTAGTTCTGTAGCAGAGTGTGAGAGAGATTTAGAGTATTTCTATGTTGTCACTGGGTCTGCAGTGTAGAGAAATGGAAGATACAACTTCGGATTCGCAGAAGATCTAATCAAAGTGGGTGTATTAGTTTGAGGTACTGTTGATTGCCTAAGGAGAGTATAAAATAGCTTATGGGCATTGAGACGATGTGGTCTCGTGATTTGGGTCACTAAGGATGAGTGTCGTTTGAGGCCCGTTGTTTGGTTGCATAGAGCTATTATATCAAAGGCAAGTGAAGAGTAAATCGGAAGAAGTTGAGTCAGTTAGTAGTGGTTTGAATCAGCATGGTTGTGGGAATGACTGGTTCCTTCAGTGTGGTAAGCATATACAGGTGATTCATGGATGTACACGCAAGCTTGACAGCCAACGTAATTTGATAAATTTGGAGGTATTTGATTCTTATGGCTTGTTATGTGTAAATGGATCCCGAAAGAGTTATGGCGGTTTGGAAAACGACTTGAGTTCTGTGTCTTTTTCAGGTATGGGAATTCGGTAGTGTGTGGCAATTCTTCTTCTGAAATGAGATAAGTGAAAGGTTTCGAACGGATGAAGTATTTATTCAACTGGTGGTTCAAGAGTTATGATGAAATTCTTGTACTCTTGCGTAGCTGTATGATAGGTGCAATGAGTGGTATGGAATTGAAATTTGAGGATCAAGGTTGCGATCAAGATTTGATAGGACTGTCACGAGCTCGGAATATGACGTGCTATTTAAATGTCGCCTGAGAATGATGTTCAGTTGAAGAGGCATTGTGTGTTGATTGTGGTTTCTTAATTGGCATTATCGAAGTAGTACGGTTAGTTGCATGGATGTGTAGAATTTGCTACATGGTGCAGAAGGTCGTGGGAGTATCTCCCATGGGATGATCGAATTAGAGTGGTGTGTCAGTCATTTAAGGGGCAGAGGTTGAAATCAAGAATGGAGATTCGGGTATCGTCGCTGATGAGAGAGTTTATGTTTGAGAGACGCCGTATTTCTTTGATTGTGGACCGTGGAAGTTTGTTCCGGATTGGACAGTAGATCGCATGAGTCATGAATAGGGTCATTGTGGATCTTTGGCCTATTATGGGATAATCAGAATCAGGTTGAGGTCCGTTGGTAGGCCTAGTGTGAACGTATATTCTACACCCGATAAGATATGCTTATTCAGCATATCATTTCTTATGGATGAGTCTTCGGGCATAGTGGATAATAATCCTGTTGCCGTCTATTTCTTATGTTACTCTCTTCTACCATGTGGGTTATGAGACGGCTTGATTATTCACACGTGTGTTATGACCCTGTGTAGGTGTGGTATTATATGAGCGAGATGGTTCTAGAGCTATTGGTTGTTTGATGCACGCAGCCACGGGTATGACGTTTCAATCAGGTTGCACGCCGCAACAGTGAGATATTTAGTATAGATCTTTACATTTTTTGTGTGTTTTGTTTCTCATCTATGAGTTAGGTTCATAGCATTTGTTTGGTTGTTTTATTCGTTACGCTGGCCGGATAGTTCTATAGTCGGGATTGTCTTCCTTATTTGTCATATTCGAGTTGTAGCTTGTTGGTGAATTGATGGCATCGTATGAGGTTTCAGATGGTTTTTGAGGTGGCTTATTGCACGAGCAGCTTGTACTGGGTGAGGCGAGATTATCTGGGCTGAAATATTGCACGAGCAGCTTGTACTGGGTGAGGCGAGATTATCTGGGCTGAAATCAGTGGATCCGATTAATGTAATGTATATTAAAGAGAAAATGTCACTAATAAGTTCAGAGTGAGGCAATGGTTCTTGTCAAGCAGAGAGACTCCATGATTTATTCATTTGGCAGCTGGTTACGAGTTTTTACACATCCCTTTCATCGTTGCAGTATTGCGAGGGTTGGAACTGGACTTATATGTGTTATGAAGTATACTACGGACATCAGGTTCGTGAATTTACAAATTTTGCGGTTGGAGGATATTATTTCAAGCATACGAATTATGTGGTGCATTATTTGATTACAACATGGGTGAATGGTCATTGTTTGATTCAGCGTGTTGGGATTGATACGGTATTTGTATGTTAGAAGCAGACCTGGTCGAAAATTCTGGATGTTGAGATTTGGTTCTAAGGCTTGTGGGCTAAGGTAGCATGAAGCTTCTTCAGTCTAGTTCAAGCTAATGAGCTCATATGGGTTGTGGTGGCACGGTAGGTGCAAAAGGTGCTAAATAGTGATTTTGGACAACTCAGGGCCGGTCCGTGGCACGTTCGAGGATGAAGACATGTTTAAGTAGGGGAGAATGTAAAGACCCGACCGGTCGCTTAGAGCTCTGACACGTCGTTCGGCGGTTTGAGGCCTTGAGTAGCTTCATTTATGTATCATGACTTGTACGTGTAGTCGGATTTGAATTTCGGGAAGTTCAGAGTTGATTTGGAAGGAAAATTCTCAATTTCGGAAGCTTTGAGTTGAAAGAGTTGACCAAGGTTTGAATTTTGAATAAACGACCACGAAATCGGGATTTGAAGGTTTCAATAGGTTCGTATGATGATTTTACTCTTGGGCGTATGTTCGGGTTGAGTATCAAATGGTCCAGGAACGTTTCAACGCTTATTGAGGAAAGTTGGCATTTTGAAGGTTTTAGAATTTCCTTAGTTTGATTTGAGGTGGACTTTCGACGTCCATTTGGGATTTCGAGCCCTGAAAAAGGTTTGTATAAAGATTCGTGACTTGTGCGTAAAGTTTGGTGTCATTTTGGAATGTTTAAATGTGACTCGGATGCGTTCGTCGATGTTTGAATGTTCGAAATTGAAAGCGGGAATTCTATCGCCAATTCGTGATTTTGACTTTATTGGTGGCGTTTCGAGCCTTTGGATAAGTTCGGATAAGGTATTGGGACTTGTTGGTGAGAATGGAGGGGGTCCTGGGGGCCTAGGGTGTGTTTCAAGAGGGTTTCAAACCATTTTCCTTTGTTTTGTTATTGCAGGTTTCTAGTGTCAGGGGTGTTCATCGGGATCGTGAAGTGAGTAGCGATCACATAGTGTTGTTTGGGGAGGTGGGTGAATTGTTCTTCGCGATCACATATTGAGGACCGCGATCACATAGTTTTGTTTGATGGTTCATCACATTCGCATGGCGAGGGTCACGAAAGCTAGGTGTTAGCGGGGTGGTCTGGGCTTGGAGGGCTGCTCTTTGCGATCGTAGGGATAGGTTCGCAATCGCGGAAGGTGTTGGTCAGAGGCATGAATGTTTGTCCTTCGCGTTCACGGAGCGGGCTCGCATTCGCATAGGTTGTTCAGGCAAAGGTTCGCAATCACGATTGGATTGTCGTGTTCATGTAGGTGGAATCTATGGCAAGGTTGGTTTGGACTTCGCGATCGCGAGGGTACTTCTGCGATCGTGAAGAGGAAGGATCTAGGCAGAACATGGATTTAATACGGGACATAGATTATTTCCCTATTCTGGATCGGGATGTATGACCTGGACATAACTCTTACGTAATACCGCTAGCAATCTGAATATTCATGAGATTCCTCTTTCGATAGGGATTCTGGCAGTTACATGAGATGCCTTACTTGTTGAGATAGCGCTTGATATCCCTTATCCGTTTGAGGTGGCCTTTGATTCTTCTATTTCGTGAGACAGTACATGATATTCGAGAAATTCATGATGTCATCAGATTGGAGGATTATGTTCGTTACAGTTCTTACCTCATTATTATTGTTGTGTTTCATATATGTTTATATTTTATTATATTGATTTATTGGACCATTAGTAAGTATCGACGTTAACCCCTCATCACTAGTTCTCCGCGGCTAGGCTAGATACTTATTGGGTACACGTTGATTTACGTACTCACTATACTCTTCTATCTTATTATGCAGGTATATCTCTAATCGTTATTTGGGCGCAAGGGCGCAACTATTGAAGGGACTTTAAGGTGAGTTGCATCCCATGATACGATCCGAAGCACACGGAGTCTCCATCATGTCCATTTATGTTACACTATCTATTTCACATTCCTGATAGATGTTGTATTATTATTGTACTTTCTAATAGATGTTCATGCACTTATGACATCGGATTTTGGGATATTCTAGTAGATGTTAACGGTTTTGCATTAATATTGTCACTTTTTATTTTATATCTTACTAATATTGTATTTATCCATGATTTCAAATGCATTAAATTCCTCATTTAATAAAACTTATGATTTCAAAAGTACTAAATTAAATAACTATTTAGATCGTTCACCGTTTGCTTGCCTAACGGCAACATTGGGTGTCATCACGACCCTAGTAAGTCTTGGCTCATGACAATAATTATATATATTGGTAAAATAATAATTAGTTGATGAAATTCATGTAATAGTTTAGAGATTGATGATACACCTTTTAAAAGCTTACAAGTTTTTCATATGTAAATCCAGCTAGTGGATTTTTTATCTGACGCATCAAATAAGTTAAGCAAAATGTTAAAGAAAATGATCAATAAATAAAATTATCAGTAATTTAATTTAATTAATTAATATTCAATCTTAACATGAAAAGTTAAATAATGTTTAATGAAAGAATTTTGAAATTGAACTAAGGAATGCAATTACGATTTTAGTAAAATAATTCATAATTTATTATGGTAGATATTAATTAAAAAATGGGTTTACCCCTTACACTACTAGAAAATTGCATAAAACCGTCCAGAAATACCGACCGAAAATCGGTCGAAAAACTGAAAAAACCGACTGAATTCTGACTGACTTTAATCCGTCGAAATTAGGCTGGTCGGTAATAAATAGCGACCGAAGTCGATTGCAATTTCTGAGCAATTTCAATCGGTCAATTAATTCATAAACGACCCAAAAAGAAAAAATCTGCCGAAAAAACCAACCGAAGTCGTTCAGTATCTTCCGATCGAATTTGGTCGATATTTTTAATTATGCAATTAAAAATGCACCATCTAGGAATCGAACCAGGATTTCTACTGTGGCAGAATACTATTCTACCACTAGACCATTGGTACATTTTGGTTTAAGAATTTCTTTTAATTTATTTTGTACTCTTTTATTGCATTTTCACGCAAAAATAACCGACCGATTTCTATCAGTTTTATTAAAAATATAAAATTACCGACCGAAGTTGGTCGGGTTTTTAAAATGACTGACTGAAATAACCGACCAAAATCGGTTGATTTTTTGAATATTAATTTTAATTTATTTTTTATGAAAACCCGACCAATTTCGATCGATTTCTTAAAAAATAAATTTCGCGGGATGCTAAAATAGTTTCCCGCATTTTTGCGCGAAAAAAACCGACTGAAGTCGGTCCGTTTCGTAAAAAAAAATTCAAAATAATAAAATATTTTGAAAAACCGATCGAAATCGATCGATTGACCGCGGTCTGTTTTGGCCGAATTTTTAGTAGTGCTAAACCGTGTATTATAAATACATGGATTTTTTCACATAAAGGTTAGCTATTTTTGGGTACATGTTTTTGTAGTACTCTATTTTTTAGAAAGAAAATTGACCCACACGAATTATATAAATTTTTGTTATTATTTTGGTAACACAAAACAAGACCGTGGAACTGTTGGAACTGCAATCTGATGGAGAAGGTGTAATAATTGCTGGTGGATTTGTTGAAACTGGAGGTCAGCTTTATTAATGAATTGTGTTCACGTTTCAAAAGGTAATTCGTGAAACCTCGAACGTATTAATATTTAGAATACACATTATTTCAATATTGGGAATGGTTTCCGCTGCATGTATTATATTTCAACAACTTAAACAATTTATAGTGACTTCACTTTTCAATGTTTTTTTAGACTTGAGATATACTAACAAAAAGTTATAATGCTTGGGAATAATTGAGACCCGCTCTATGGTCTCACCAAAATCTTTATGAACTTAGATTGTTTATTAAGTGGAACTAAGAAGTGGCGTCTTTAAATTGTGTGTTCAAAAATTAAAACTACTCCAATAAACACTACATAAGGACACTGTCATGCCCCTTAATGGATCGAAAAGTTAGTCCTTGGGCCATCTTTTGATTTCAGCTGCCAATATTGATCCTATGATATTTGCTCAATGTTACTTCTTTAAGAACATTGTCCTATATTTTTTGATATTGAAAAAATTAAATAATTTCTATTAGCATTGAACTTTGAAATCGAGTGAGTAACTGGAAGTTATGTATCTTACCTTGAATTTCAAAAGATGTATACATAAGAGGTTACTGGACTTTGTATTTCGTTCATAAGATATGTCTGAAATTAATTCTTCATAATATATCAACATTTTCATGCAATATATAGCCAGTTCGTGGTATAACAAGAGTAGTTTGCCATATGTCACGACCTGAAATCCAACTAATCGAGATTGTTATGGCGCCTAATAATGCTTGTTAGGCAAGCCAACCCAATAGATAAATAGGGAGAATCGCAATAAAAGACTAATAATAGAACAATAACATAACATAATGGCAATTTTGATATAAACACAACAAGTCTAAAACCAACATCTATCCCAAGATGTAGAGTCACAAGTACATGAGCTTTTAGATTATACTAAATACAATATATTAGAAGAAAATACAACACTGTCCGAACAAAATGGAAATAATACATCAGAACTAGGAAAAGTGACTCTAAGGCCTGCAAATGGAATTCGGCTCTACCTTGAGTAAATGCCTGGTATCTGCTAAGTACCAATCAGGATTATGCTAGTATCAATATTTGGATCTGCCCAAGAAGTGCAGAAGTGTAGCATGAGTACTAACGACCCAATGTACTCAATAAGTGTTGAGCCTAACCCCGACGAAGTGGTAACGAGGCTAAGACAAGACACCTGCTAAAAACCTGTACATTTATTGTCACGATCCCAAATCTCAAATGTTGTGATGGTGCTTATCGCAATATTAGGCAAGCCGACAATCATTATAAACCACACATCTTTAAATTTGGAAACATAGTAAAATAAGCTCAAGAGTAAAATCTCATAAATACTGATAAGAGAATCATCGCGACTGAATACAATATCCCCCATAATCCGGGTGTACTGAGTGCATGAGCATCTAACTGACACATACTCTGATTGCTAAACACTGTCTAGAAAGACACAACAGTACAAATAACTAAAAAGAAGGAAAATCAAGGTATGCGGATGCCAAGGCAGCTAACTCAAAATTCTCCGATAGATGAATCTCCAAAGCTAGGAACCGCCGTGCTCAGAAGCACCTGGATCTGCACACGAAGTGTAGAGTGTAGTATGAGTACAACAGACCCAATGTACTCAATAATTAACAAGATAACCTTGGGCTGAAAGTAGTGACGAGCTCAACCAATATAGTCCAAACGCAGAATTTAAATAATACAAATAAAACAAGAAATATGACAATAATATCTCAAAGAAACTCATAATCTGTTGCTACATAGTACGTGAGTGTAGACATTTTTTCATGTTTAATAGTTAAGCTCAATACAGATAAAATATGCCAAGTATGACTGATATGAGGAATGTTATAGCTCAATATCTTTATGTTAATGTGCATGTCACATGTGATGCATCACAGTGAAAACCTCATGTACTCACACTCTCAGAGTACTCAATCTGACTGTCTCAATTCTCGCTCATCATACTCAGTCACTCAGCAATGTACGGTACCTGCGCTCATTGTTGGTATGTCAAACTTTGGAAGGGCGGATCCTGTCCAAGAGCTAATATAAAACCAATCTGGCTTGCTGTCAGTCCGATCCCATAATAATAAAGCCTACAAGGCCTGTTGTGGGGTGCAGCCTGATATTTCTCTCTCTCTCTCTCTCTCTCTCTCTCTCTATATATATATATATATATATATATATATATATATATATATATATATATATATAACCATAAGGCTTGCTGCGGCGGGCAGTCCGTTCCACAAATCTCACTCACAACACGGCTCTCAGGCCCCAACTTAGTCATCAATCTCTCCCGTCTCTCAGGCTCACAAATCTCATGCCAATCAGCTCCAAACAATGATATATAACACAACAATTAATAGTAAAAGAGCTTGAGAAATTATATGCAAATGATGGATGTGACTGAGTACAAAATTGCCACTTATGCAAATAATTCAACAGCAAAAATGACCCCAGTGGGTCTCATCCGAATAAGCATATAGTCTAACATGATTTCTAATGTGGATTACAGCTCAATTACTCTAACTCATAGGGATCACATGAATAGAAACACGGTTTGATGACTACACAGTACCACAGACCGGGTCACAAGTACTATGATGCATGCCCACACGCCCATCATCTATCATGTGCGTCACCTCAACACCAATCACATAACACAAAATTTAGGAATTCACACCCTCAGAACCAAGTTTAGAAGTGTTACTTACCTCAAACTGTGCAAATCTCTAATCCAATAAGCCCTTGCCTCACGAATCGGTCTCTGATTGCCTCAAATCTAGCCATAAACAACTGGATACAATCAACACAAGCTATAAGAATCAATTCCATATGATAAAGCCAAGTTCTTAAGCAAAAGTCAGAAAGTCAACTCAAAAAGTCAACCCGGGGCTCACGTTTAGGAAACCAACCCGAATCTCAGTAGCTGAAGACGGTCTGGGAAAATTCTGAACCGCCTCTATCTTCTTTGGATCCACCTTAATCCCCTCACTCGACACCACATGCCCCAAGAGCGCCATCAAACTGAGCCAAAACTCACACTTGGAGAACTTGGCATAAAGCTTCTCCTCCCTCAACCTCTGTAGTACAATCCTCAAAAGTTGTGCATGCTCCTCCTAGCTACGTGAGTACACCAGGATATCATCAATAAATACTATGACAAATGAATCAAGATATGGCTGAAATACACTGTTCATCAGATGCATGAATGTTGTTGGGGTGTTGGTCAGCCCAAAAGACATCACAAGGGACTCATAGTGACTATGGCGGGTCCTCAATGTCGTCTTCAGAATATTCAAGTCCCAAATCTTCGACTAGTGATACCCAAACCTCAAATCTATATTAGAGAACACTCTAGCTCCCTGAAGCTTGTCAAATAAATCATCAATGCACGACAACGAGTACTTGTTCTTGATTGTAGCTTTCTTCTACTGCCTATAGTCGATGCACATCCGTATAGTACCATGCTTCTTCTTCACAAGTAGAACTCCTGCACCCCAAGGCGACACACTAGGCCTAATAAACCCCTTGTCAAGAATCTCCTGAAGCTTCTCTTTTAATTCTTTCAACTCTGCTGGTGCCATACGATACTGAGGAATAGAAATGGGCTGAGTGTCCGGCATCAAGTCAATAACAAAATCAATATCCCTATCAGCTGGCATGCCCGACAGTTCTGCAGGAAACACATCCAGAAAGTCTCTTACTACCGGAATTGAATAGATAGTAGGAGTATCAGCACCAACGTCCCTCATAAAGGCCAAATATGACAGACACCCCTTCCCAACAATCTGTTGGGCCTTCAAATAAGAAATTACCCTACTGGGAACATAATCTAGAAAACCTCTCCACTTGATCCTAGCAACCCTTGCATCGCAAACATCATGGTCTTAATGTGACATTCCAAAATAGCATGATATGGGGATAATCAATCCATATCCAAAATCATGTCAAATCAACCATACTAAGCAATTATAGATCAACTCTAGTCTCCAATCCTCCAATAGTCACCACACATGACCGACACACACGGTCCACAACAACAGTATTGCCCATCTATGTAGATATATGAATAAGTGAAACTAAGGACTCACGGGGCATGTCCAAATAACGAGAAAAAATGTGATGATACATACAAATAAGTGGAAGGGTAAAATAATATAGAAGCATCCCTGTGGAATACAGATACAATACATGTGATCACTGTTTCTGAAGCAACGGCCTTTGTCCTAGCAGGGATGGCATAGAATCGAGCTTGACCGCCACCTGACCGGCCTCCTCCTCTAGGGCGGCCTCTAGCTTCCTGAGTCCCACCCCGAGATGGATAATCGGTTGGTGAAGTAACTGGTGCTGAAGTCATAGCCTGACCCCTCTACTGAACTGGACCTTCCAATAGGCAAGGGAAATACCTTCTTACATGTCCAAACACCCCACACTCATAGCAACTCTGATTCGACAATTGTGGTGCGGACTGAATCGGACCCCGAGAACCAGGATTATTGCTGGATGAACCCGGTACAGATGAACCTTGAACTGAGCTGGGAGGGCCCTGGGAGATGACTAACCCCGGAGAGTTCCGTATGAACCATGGCTAGCTGATGCACCATGATGAATCGGACGAGCCATTTGAGCGGGCTTGTAAGCACTACCCCTGCTATGGTGGGACTGACCCCCAGAAGAAAAACCACTAAAACCACCCAAACCATAAGGCATTTTGGCCTCCCTCTCCTCACGCTCCTGACTACGGACCAACTCTAGCTACCGAGCAATATCAACCACCTTGTCGAACCTAGCACCTGATACATTATCTCGAGTCATAACATAGTGCAGTCCATAGTTGAGGTCATAAATGAACCTCCTAATCTTCTCCCTCTCTGTGGGAACCAACCAGACCGTGTGATGAGCCAACTCTGAAAATCTCATCTCGTACTGGGCCATGGACTTACCCTTCAGGCGTAGCTGCTCAAACTGCCTACGCAAATCCTCCTTGTGGGTCGGTGACACAAAATTCTTCGAGAAGAGAACGGAGAACTCGTGCCATGAAAGTGGTGCAACATCGGCTGGCTTGCGCTACTCATAGGCCTCCCACCATTTAAAGGCTGCCTCCGATAACTGAAAAGTAGTAAATGAGACCTCATTAGTCTCTAGATTACCCGCCGTGCGAAGAATCCACTAACACCTATCCAAGAAGTTCTGAGCGTCCTCTAACTCAGTCCTACTAAATGATGGAGGCTTGAGCCTCCCGAACCTCTCTAGTCTCTTCTGCTCCTCATCACTAATAACGGGACCCACCTAGGCCTGAGCAACTGCAATCCGCTGGGTTGGTAGCACCCCTGGTGTCTGAAATTCCTACATCACCTGCTCTAGAGTACAGGCAACGGGAGCCTAAGCACCTTCCCCAGTTTGAGAAATGGCTGGCATGGCCGAAAATGAAACCGCCTGAGCAAGGCTAGTGCAAACAGTCAATATATGGGCCAGAGCCTCCTGAATTCCTAGAATCACAATGGGCACAACTGGTGCCTAAGCTGGTCCCACAGGCTCAACAACATCTAGAATCTTCTCCTGATCTAGAGTAACTAGTGGGTTTATAGGTGCTACTCTAGCTGTTGTACGAGCTGCACCTCCGCCTCTACTGCGGCTCCGGCCTCTCGTGGCCCTAGCTGGTAGTGCTGGTGGCCTTCAGCCAAATCCGATAGCACGTGTCCTCACCATCTATAAGAGAATAGAATAATAGATGTTTAGTTTTCAGAATCCTAGGCAAGCCGACAATCACAATAAACCACACATCTTTAAATTTGGAAACATAGTAAAATAAGCTCAAGAGTAAAATCTCATATATATTGTTAAGAGAATTTCCACGACTCAATACAGTATCCCCCAAAATTCGGGTGTCACTTAGTTCATGAGCGCTAACTAACACATACTCTGACTGCTAAACACTGTCTAGAAAGATAAGACAGTACAAATCACTGAAAAGAAGGAGAATCAAGGTCTGCGGACTCCAAGGCTACTACCTCAAAAGTCTCCGATAGATGAAGCTCCAAAGCAAGCAACCCCCGTGCTCAGAAGTACCTGTATTTGAACACGAAGTGCAAAGTGTAGTACGAGTGCAACCGACCCAATGTACTCAATAAGTAACAAGAATAACCTTGCGCTGAAAGCAGTGACGAGCTCAACCAATACAGTCCAAATACAGAATTTAGACAATACAGATACAATAGGAAATATGACAATAATATCTCAGAGAAACTCATAATCTGTTGGTACACAGTACAAGAATGTAGACATTCTTTCAGATTTTAAAAGTTAAGCTCAATACAGATAAAATATGCCAAGTATGACTGCTATGAGGAATGTTACATCCCTATATCTACATGTCTATGTGCATGTCGCACGTGATTCACCACAATGAAAACATCATGTACTCACACTCTCAGAGTACTCAATCTGACCGTCTCAATTGTTGCTCATCACACTTAGTCACTCAGCACTGTACGGTACCTGCTCTGACTCCTGGTATGTCAGACCCCGAATGGGCGGATCCTGCCCAGGTACTGATATATAGCCATTCTGGCATGCTGCGGCGTGTATCCTGATCCTATAATAATAAAGCCTAAAAGGCCTGCTTCGGCGTGCAGCATGAACCATGCAAGTATATAAAGCCATAAGGCATGCTGCGACAGGCAGCCTGCACAACATGGCTCTCAGGCCCCAACTCAGTCATCAATCTCTCCAGTCTCTCATGCTCACCAATCTCATGCCAATCAGCCCCAAACAATGATTTTACCACAAAAATAAATAGTAACAGAGACTGAGATATGATATACAAATGATGGATGTGACTGAGTATAAAATTGCCATCTAAGCAACTAATTAAATAGCAAAAATGACCCTAGTGGGTCTCAACTGGATAAGCACATAGCCTAACATGATTTCTAACGTGGATTACAACTCAATTACTCTAACTCATAGGGATGACATGAATAGCAACAAGGTTTGATGACTACATAGTATCACAGGATCGACCGGGTCATAATTACTGCGGTGGACGCCTACACGCCCGTCACCTAGCATGTGCGTCACCTCAACACCAACCACATAACACATAATTCAGGGATTCATACCCTTAGAACCAAGTTTAGAAGTGTTACTTACATCAAACCGTGCAAATCTGTACTCTAATAAGCCCTTGCCTCGCGAATTGGCCTCTGAACGCCTCGAATCTAGCCACAAATAACTCGATACGATTAACACAAGCTATAAGAATTAATTCCATATGATAAAGTCAAGTTCTTAAGAAAATGTCAAAACGTCAACTCAAAAAGCCAACCCGGGGCCCACGTCGAAATCAAACAAAAGTAATAAAATCCGAACATCAATTCAACCACGAGTCCAACCATACAAAATTTACCAAATTCCGACACCAAATTGTGTCTCAAATCCCTAAATCTTACTCTGAATCCCTAGTCCCAAATTCCGAAAATTCCGCCTTAATAACACATAAATTAGGTGGGAAATTCAATGGGTATTCAATATTAATGAATAAAAATGATCAAAAGTGACTTACCTCTTGAAATCTAGTGAAATCCCCTTCCAATATCGCCTTAATCCGAGCTCCTAACATCCAAAAATGACTAATATCTCGGAATCCTTCGACTATATACACTGCTCAGGCCATTCGCTTATGCAGGCCAAATCCGCGGAACCGCTTTTGCGGTGCGAACTCTGCACATGCGGAATTCATTTAATCCCTCACAATCTGCACCAGCGCTCCAAGATCTGCATCTGCTGAAACGCTTCTACGCCCAAATGCCCGCTTCTGTGAAGCCAGCCATGCCTATCTATGTCCACATCTGCGGAGCCTCGTTGCATTTGCGGGCTCGCAGATGCGGAAGATCCCTCGCACCTGCGACCACTAGCCAACTCCTACAGGCCCGCACCTACGGCCCCTGGCTCGTTTCTACAAGCTCGCACCTGCGACCAATCCCCTCGCAAGTGTGGTCACACCAGAAAGCCCCAGCTTCAGCAACTTCTTAAGTCCAAATTCCAATTCGATAACCATCCGAAATCCACCCGAGGCCCCCCAGACCTCAACCAAATATACCAACAAGTCCTAAAACATGACACAGACTTAGTGGAGGCCTCAAATCACATCAAGCAACATCAAAACATGAGTCGCACCCCAATTCAAGCCTAATGAAAACTAATGAATTTCCAACCTCTACAATCGATGACCTGTCAAATAAACTCCAATTGACCTCAAATCCTGCACACAAGTCCTAAATGACACAACGGATCTATTCTAACTTTTGGAACCAAAATCTGAGTCCTGTAACCAAAAGTCAACTCCTGGTCAAACTTCTCAACTATCCAACTTCTATTTTTTCAACTTTCGCCAATTCAAACCAAAATCATCTACGGACCACCAAATCAATATCCGAACACACTCCTAAGTTAAAAATCACCATACGGAGCTATCGAAACCATCAAAACTCGATTCTGTAGCCATTTACACATAAGTCAACATTCGGTCAACTCTTTCAACTTAGGCTTCCAACCGTGTGACTATGTGTCCCAACTCATTGTGAAACATCCCCGGAACCATACCGACCACCTCAAAAAGTCACATAACAACAAGTGAGCATGGAATAAGCAATAAATGGGGAACGAGGCTATAATACTAAAAACGGCCGGCTGGGTCGTTATAATTATATATCAAGAAGTAAAAAAATAATAGATAAAAAATCAAATATGACAATAGGATAGGGACATGTAAAATGGACAACAAATGAAAACAATAAGTAAAGAATCACCAAGTAAACATATTTCCAACATAAATAACAAAATCCCCAAGTCAAGTTTACATTCAAAATGTCAACCCAAAGAGCAATGAAATCAATACATATGCACGACATCACCCTTAGTTCTTTTGCTCTCATTCTCATGTAATAATATTAAAGCAAGTCCACGGCATCATCCGTCATACTTTTACTCTCATCTTCACATATTAAATAAGAAAACAATTGTACGGCATCACCCTTCTTGCTTTATCCTCATGCTCTCAAGCAATGATATCAATATGCAAAAAAGGCAGGGCAACAAGCTTCGTGCTTTTCACTCTTCCTCACAGAGTAATCACAACAACACAATACCAAGCAAGGTGGGAAGCAAATTCAACTTCAACAATAGTATTTGGACAAAACTCGTCATATGAGAATCTTTCCACAAGTAGTGACAACAACCAATCAACAATTTCCACGATCTCAACACCAAGTATCACAACAATCTTAACATAAGAAATAACATGAAAGCGAGTAACCAAAGATTTAACAGTCTAGCTAAACAATGGAAGACATAATACACAAAATAACATGGTACAAGTAAGGCCAATTCCAACCCACATGCTTATCCTATGACCAACATATATACACTCGTCACCTTGCATATACACCGCCCCCAACACATAATTCACATAGAAAATAGACTTGATTCTACCTTATTTCCCACAAATCAAGATTAACCAAGAGACTTAACACTTTTCATAAACAAGTCAACAATCCAACATGGCTTTTTCTTTATAACAAGCCTCCAAACCAATCGGATCTAGCCAAATATCGTTTAAACAATTCAAAGCAAGCTTTAGAAACTATTCACGAATGAAAAAGTTTAATCTTTAACCAATATTGGAAAAATCAACAAAAAGTTACCATGGCCCCACGTGGTCGAAATTTGAGATTAGGACCAAATCCCAATTACCCATTCACCCCCTAGCCCGGATATGTGATTTGTTTGAAATCCAACCTCAATTTGAGGTGTAAATCGCAAATTAACTATTTTTTAAATTCTAGCCTAAACCCCAATTTCTACTTATAAATTCATAAATTTATGATGAAGTTCATGGAAAAGTAATTGAAATTGATTGAAAATAAGTTAAAGTTAGCTCACCAAAAATCGCCTCATGTAGTCTAGGGTTCAAAAATGGTGTAAAATGAGCTAAGTCCAGAAATTCGCAACCATTACCCAACTGCTGAAGTTGCAATTGCGAACAACGTTCGCAAAAGCGAATAGTGCACCCCAAGGTAAACCACTCGGTCTAATGAATCCCTAGTCAAACAAATCTTGCAATTGATCTATCAATTCCTTCAACTCAGCTAGAGCCTTAAGGTATGGTTAAATAGAAATAGGCTGAGTGCCCAGAACCAAATCAGTACAAAAGTCCATATCCCTATCGAGTGGCAGACCTAGCAAATCTGTAGGAAACACCTCAAGAAACTCACTCACAATCGGTACCAAATTCATAGGAGGAACCTCCCCACAAGAATCACGGATATATGCCAAACATGCCAAATACCCTTCTCGACTATATGTTGAGCCTTCAAATATGACACCACCCTACTAGTGGAGTGACCAAGTGTCCCTGTAGACTCTAATCTAGGGAACACCGGCAACCCCATAACAAGAATCACCTCAAAATTCACTATATTCAACAACAGAAGACCAACTTCAGTATCAAAGCCATTAATAGTAACAACACAAGACATCTATCCCAAATCAACTACTCTAGAATCTCCAACCGGTGTAGACGCAGAAACAGGAACATCAACAGAATCACGAGGCATACTCAAATATGAAGAAAAATAAGAAGATACACAAGAATATGTAGAACTCGGATCAAACAACACAGTAGCATCTCTATGACAAAATGAGATAATACCTATAATAACTACATTGGACAAGTCTGCCTCATGTCTAGCTAGAAATGCATAACAACGGGGCTGAACCCCACTAACCCGACCTCCAACTCTTAGACGACATCTCACTAACTGGCCTCCACCTCTAACAATCATACCACCACCTTAGGCAACCTGACCCCTACCTCTAGCTGGTTGTGCGGGTGGTGGAGCCATCGGTGCTAAAACTATGGCATGCTTACCCTGCTGTGGCATGCTGCTCTGTGACCTAGGGAAAAACTTTGCGACGTGCCTCAGATCCCACATGTATAACAAGCCCTCGGATGACGTGGCCTCTGACCTTGGAACTATCCTTGTCGACCTGAAATACCACCCTAGTAACTCTATATTTGAGGTGTTAACCGGAGCTGAAGGTGCACTGTCTGCTAGCTGTTCGGGATATGGTCCATTAGCACTGTGACTATCTGAAGCACCATGGGTGACCTGTAGAGCTGACTGAACTGGCCTAATAGTATGCCCTCTACCAAAAGAAACCACCTCAAGACGAGGCACCACTGAATCCTCCAAAATATCGGGGCCTCTTATTAGAAGTCGTCTCCCTAGCCTGGCCTCGGATGCACTAAATCCGCCTAACGATCTCCACTACCCGAGTGAAAAGAAATATCATCCTCGGTCTCTCTATCCATATGTAGCCTGATGCCATATGTAAGGCCATCTATGAACCTTCGTACCTTATCCCTCTCTGCAGGGATCAGGATAGTTGCATGGCGCGATAAATCCGTAAATCTAGTCTCATACTGAGTAACAATCATGCTATCCTGCTGAAGGCGCTCAAACTGATTGCGGAACTCTTCTCTCGGAGTGAAGGGAATGAACTTCTCTAGGAACAACTATGAGAACTAAGCCATGTGAGAGGTGGTGAACCTGCTGGTCTACCCTGTACATACACCGGCCACCATCTCTTGGCAGAACCATGCATCTGAAACACTATGAAATCAGCTCCGTTGGACTCCACTATACCCATGTTGGAATATCTCATGGTAACAGTCCAAGAAATCCTGTGGATTCTCAGAAGGTGTATCACTAAAATGAGGGGAAACAACTTGGTGAACTTGTCCAACCTCTTCAGCCCCTCAACTGACATCGCGCGTCTCTCCCCAGGCTGTGTAGCAACAACAGGATGAACTGCCCCAACTGGTAGAACTCCTGGGTCTAATAACCACGAGACATCTATTCTGGAGTATGAGTCGGGAGTCTAGGCTCCTCCCTAGGCCTGAGAAATGGCTGGTTCCACAGGCAACACACCGGCCTGAGCCATACTCTCCATAAGACCAACCATGCGGACTAAGGCATATTAAAGCATTGGGGTATCAATGAGCCCCTGTGGGACCTGAGCATGTCTTACTTTTCACTCTTCCTCAGCAAGCAATCACAATAACACAATACCAAGCAAGGTCGGAAGCAAATTCAACTTCAACAAAATATTTGAACATAACTCGTCATATGAGAAACTTTCCACAATTAGTGCCAACAACCAATCAACAATTTACACGATCTCAAGACCCAATATCACAACAATCTCAACATAAAAAAACATGAAAGCGAGTAATCAAAGAACTAACAGTCTATCTAAAACATGGAAGACATCAAGGATAAAATAACATGGTACGAGTAAGGCTAATTCCACCTGCATGCTAATCCCATGGACAACGCATATACACTCGTCACCTTACATATAGCCCTACCCCAACATATAATTCACATATCAAATAGACTCAATTAGACCTTATTTACCTCAAATCAAAGTTAACCAAGATTCTTACCTCTTTTTGGAAGTAAGTCAATAATCCATCATGTCTTTTCCTTTAGAAC
This sequence comes from Nicotiana obtusifolia, assembly GCA_002018475.1. Classification (NCBI taxonomy): domain Eukaryota; kingdom Viridiplantae; phylum Streptophyta; class Magnoliopsida; order Solanales; family Solanaceae; genus Nicotiana; species Nicotiana obtusifolia. The sequence continues at coordinate 93,872 of MCJB01033209.1, read as the reverse complement.
AAGCCTCTAAACCAATCGAATCTAGCCAAATATCGTTCAAACAATTCAAATCAAGCTTTAGAAACAACTCACGAAAGAAAAAGTTTCAATCTTTACCTAATATTGAAAATGTAAACAAGAAGTCACCCCGAGCCCACGTGGTCAAAATTCGTGATTAGGACCGGATCTCGGTTACCCATTCACCCCCAAGCTCGGATATGTCATTTTGTACGAAATTTGACTTCAATTCGAGGTTTAAATCTCAATTTTATAAAATTCATAAATTCTAACAAAACCCCCCAATTTCTACTTTGAAATTCATAGATTTGATAACGAAATTCATGGAAAAGTAACTAAAATTGATTTAGAAACAAGTTAAAGTTACTAACCAATGAGATTGGGAAGAAACTTCTCTCGAAAAAATCACCTCTATGGAGTCTAGGGTGAAAAAATGGTGCAAAATAAGTTAGGTCCAGAAATTCTCAACCTTTACCTAGCTACGGAAGTCGCAATTGCAAACTCTTGTTCGCAATCGCGACATTCGCAAAAGCGAATAGCATCTAAGTCTTCAGTTATCGCAAAAGCGATAAAATCCTAGCTATCGCGTACCCAGGCAGTTCGCAAATATGAACAATGCTTTGCAAATGAAAGATGTCCCCAAGTCCATAGTGTCGCAAATGCAACAGCCCCATTGCAAATATGGAGCTCTCCCTACCCGCAAATGCAATTCAAAAATTGCAACTGCGAAGTGCCAACCCCTAGCCCATCCTCGCAAAGGCGATACATCATTCTCAAAAGTGATTCATTCATTTGCAAGAAATACCTCACAAATGCGAGAACTGCAGACTCTCAACACCAGTTGCTACTCAGCTATTCCAAAATCATCCAAAACACATTCGAAACCCGTCCGAGCCCCTCTGGCTCTAATCCGAACATTCACACAAGTGTAATAACATCATACAAACTCGATCATTATCTCAAATAATTAAAATAACATCAAATATCACGAATCGATCATCAAAACTCAAGATTTTCAAGTTTAAAACTCAATTTTCTAACTTTTTACATAATGCGTCAAATCGGCCTAGGGTCACTTGGGACCCCAACCAAACATGCGTACAAGTCTAAAAATATCATGCAAACCTACCGGAATTATCAAAACACCGATTTGAGGTCGTTTACTAAAAACGTTGACTGTGATCAACTCTAGTTGTTATAAAAGCCAAAATCACTTTTTCTTTAAATTTCAACATAGAATCTTTTTGAAATATGACTCGTACCATGCATGCAAGTTATAAATCATAAAATAAAGCTATGGGAGGTCTCCGAACACATAAAATGGAGCTATTACTCAAAACGACCTATCGGGTCGTTGCACCATACGTTTGAAATGACATTTCTTTATCTAATTCTCAAGAATTTTATTCTACAAAATACATATATTTTCATAGGATATAGATTCAATTTGGTGTAGAAATGATGGTCCTATGCAATTGAGATGAAATTCCTCGATTTTTTTCTAATTTTTAGAGTATGACCTTGCTGCAGAATAAATCCGAGAAATCAAATTTATGTCTTGTGGTTGATCGGACAGCATTAGAGGACTGCTAAGAGATATGCTATGTTCTGAAACCTGTTTTCTAAAATAGGTCATAAATATTTCTGAGAATATAATTATCTCATTATAAGTAAAAGGTAAATATCAAAATTAAATTATTTTGAAATGTATGTCATTTTTTTTTGACAAATTAAATATAAAATTATTTACCCTAAAAAATGGATAATAATTAATTTTGTAAGTGGTTTTAAGGATATGCGACTAATGGTAAATTGCGTTAGATTGAACAGATAAAGATGTATTAAATTATCGAACCACTTGAGGAGGATGATTCCAATGTTAATGAAATATCCACCCTCGATCCGGACTCACAATGGACATCACTTATAAACAAGAATAAGAGCTTTCAGTAATAGAGAAAATAATAGTATATTGCCTTGGTATCCGTGCGTTACAATAGTTCAATGAATAATCAGACTCCCTTTATATAGTAGATGAGTTTTACCCTACGTACAATTCTATAAAAGATAAAAATCTTCTGTTTAACTAATCACTGGCTCTCTATCGATACATGTCGATATCCATGCCGTGATATCCGGCAGGTAACGGTTATTACGGCCATCTATTGGTCGTGCTTGGTTGCCTGACAACATTCTCTAAAGTCTTTTGGGATTTGGACCGATCCCGGATCATGGCTCTAATATTCTCGAGGGTTGGTATCATGACCCCAGATTCTGACTCGATGAGACCATTGCCTCGATTCCAGTTCCTTGTCATCATGTCTCTAGCTCGATTTATCTTATCAGAAGCCGAGGTGTAGCATGAGCTCGTTTTACCCGTACACAGATAGTCCCCTCGTTTCTCAGAGAGTAAGTTGACGAGAAACGACATGAGCTCCCCGATTCCTTCTTCAACACGCCGTGACTGAAACGACAAAAAACCCGAAACATCTCGTCAATCATGTCATTATGACCTCAAATGCATGTCAGCCATCGGTTGGTTGTCCCTGGACGAAAATGTCGCATGCCCATATAAATATCCTCTCCTTCGTCCATTTTTTACTTTACATCCAAACTTCTACCCTCGTGCCTTAAGGATTTCATTACCCATTTTTTTATACTCTAGCATTTTTACGTCCATTACTCAAGCTTCCTCAGTAAGTTGAAAATTTTTAATCATTCTCTACCCAAGCCAACATATATGAGCTTTCAACTTTCAACCTTTCACTATCTTTTTCAAGCATTTTCAGATAACAACGGCCAAAACCTCTAGATCTGTTCCCCAAAAGGTCACTTCTAGTTCCCAACCGACTGCCAAAATTAATGAAACCACTCCCGATATGGTCGACCACGAGAGGTCCACTGCTGACGCGGCTACTAATGAACCGGCTGCTGAACCTCCCTTGAAGATGTTCATCCCCGGGGGTTGTTCAGTCACTAACGACTTCAAGGTCGAGAAGCCCTCTACAGTGCAGGGTCGGCGTGAGGAGGCATCGAGATATATTTGCCCAATCACCAAAGATGATCTCCACGCGGTCCGAAAGGACTACAACTGGGCCGACAATGATATAGTGGTCCCTGACTCCCAGCAGGTCATTACTACCCATGTTGAGGGATAACTAAGTGTTTACACTTATGCCTTCACACTGGGCCTGATGGACCTGCTCAATATAGACTTTTGTAGGAGGTACAAGGTATGTCTCGGTAAAATTCACCCATCTCTGTGTAGGATCATAATCCTCCTTTGATTTTTTGTGAATAAGATCGACTCCTGTCTGCTTACTGTAGATCATCTATTCCATCTGTACAGTCCCCAAATCTTACGAGGGGGACTGATAAAGCTCATGCGCCGATCTACCAAAACCTTATTCTCAAGCATCGATGAGGACCGGGATCGAGGCTGGCAGGGACGCTTTGTCCGGGTGAGGATCTCGAAATTGATTCCAGCCAAATTTAGGCCATTCCAGAGAAGTGGAATGCATAATGTAGGTACAACTTTATTTTGAATGTTGATTTCATGTTCATCTCCCTTTTCCTCACTGGTATTTGTGGTGGTGCAGCTGTCGCTCGGTTCAAGAAGTGGATCGAAGGTATCGTCTCACAGATGCCCTACTCGGAGCGCTCATGGTGCAAACTCTCAAAGGGCCATTGCATTAGGCTTCTTCTCCTAGCATCACATTCTTTTTTCCTTTTCGCAAGTTTTCCTAAGACCGTCGAGCTTAGGCCTCCAGTCGGGGATGAAGACTTGCCCGTTGATTCCTCTGCTTTGGGGCAACAAGGGGCTGCAGCAGGAGAGAAGAAGAAAAGAAAGGCTCTGGGTTCCCCAAGCTCAAAGAAGATGAAACCAAAGAGAAGATAGGCTCGTAAACCAAAGGAGAGCTCGAGCTCTCAAGCACCAGATTTGGACTCGCTCTACCGGCTTAGGGATGAGTCCGAGGAGGAAAATCTTTTTGCAGCCCACGAACTGTCACCCCCCGAGGAGTAGGGGGCCGTTGAACAAGAGCCCCACGAAGCTGATCTCCCTCATATTTGGGAGGTTGATGAGAAGGTCAGGGCCGAGACTTCCCGAGATGCTGGCAGTGCCTCGAAGAAGGCACTCGGTATGATAGATATTACTGGATCGCCTTCGTTCACCAAGTCCATATTCGATGAAGCCCGAACAGTGAAAGAGCAGTCCGACGAAAGGGCCCATGGAGCGGACAATCCCCTTCGCTCTTCTTTCGAGGGTGAGGACTAGACTGCTCTGGGAGACTCCTCCAGGTTGGATGACTTGGAGGTGCCGGGGAAAGACACTTCTTCAGAAGGCAGGCTAACTTCGAGCCCAAAACTGATCAACAGGTTACCCACCCCGAGTGTGGATCCCGGCCGAAGGAGGTCGATAACAATTACCGTCGTGGAGGATGCCCGGGTTTTTTCTACCCATGTTGGAGTGGTGAGCTATCTCTGGTGCCTGGTAATCGATGAAGACCAGGCGAGAATGAATGAGGTGGATGTGATGTGCTTGTTCAACGAAGCGCAACAGACGTTGAATCGGATATGGTGTTATTATGCTTATTCGTGTTCTGACTAAGTTCGTAATGTCCCTCATGTCTTCTCTCTCTCTTATCTTTTTGCAGGCCTCGGTTCTTCACCATGAAAGTTTTCTCTGGTCCCAGGATAGGGTTAACCAGCTCGAGGCCGAGCTTAGGGAGCTCTCTGAGAAGAGGGACTCGTATAGGCTTCTCAGCTAGCAACACAAAAAAAATGTCAAGAGCCTTCATGCCCAGTTGGATGCGGCTCGGAAGGAGCATGCTGACCTGGTCGAACAAGTAAAGAAATTTTAAATTAGTGATAATGAGTTAGACATGGCGACTAACGGCTAAACCTCGTAGGTTCAGCAAAAAATTAACAAGATCGACCAGCTCCGGGCCGAAATGAACGAGGTCCATGCTATGGCTGATGGATGTAAAGAGAAAATGGACCGATTGGCTTTAGAGAAGGAGACTGCCCGGGAGCAGCTGGCATCGGTGGAGGTCCACCTCCGGGTGGTGCAAGAAAAGGCCGAAGCATGGGCTCGACAAATCGAAAACGTCCAGTCTCAATTGGGCTCGGCCATTGCTGAACGGGTTGCTCTTGGCAAGGAACTTGAATCAGCAGGGTCTATGTCGGAAACAACCAGGGGTGATGCTGAAGAGATGGTGTTCCAGTATAGGGCCGATGCCGAGGCAGCCCAGGATCACCTGAAAGTTATCGTTGAGTATGCGAATTAGCAGTCCCGAAGGGAGGCTCTCGAAGAGGTCCATGCCCATGGTTTCGATCTGCCGGCCGTGATCAAACATACTAAAAGGCTCGAAGCCGAGGCCAAGAAGCTAGCTGACCCCGAGGATGAGGAAGGCTCTAAGGGCTCCGGCGAACCCGAGAACATAGAAGACCCCAATGGCCTTGATGACGAGGCGAGCTCCGGTGAAGACCAGGTTTAGGTTCCTCGGAGTTTTTTCATTTTGTTTTTGTATTTTTGTTTATTTTGTTGAGGTTTTTTGGCCTTTGTAAAGATCTTTACTGGAATGTATATAAGGATCTTTTCCCTTTGGCAATTTTCAAGTTTGTTTCTTTTGGCTTTTTGTTTACAATTGCAAAGATTTCAAATGCTTTAGCATGGAGTAAAATGTAGTAATAAGGTCTTGTCCGGATGTTCGAATAAGGCTCGTTCTAGATGTAATTTTTTTCAAAACTAGTGGGGGCTAGGTATGACTGGAAGCTTTTCCCAAAGTGCTTACTTAGATATTTTTAGATTATAATTTTTCCAAGGGTATCCTTTGAACCTGTTTAGAATTTTTGAAGGCCTTATGTTTTTGTTACGGGCTTCAAACGTCTTCGAGCCGTTTCTAGGTCGGCCGTTGTCTTTTATGTTCGGGTATTGCGCTTTATACCCCAGGCTTCGATACCCGAGCTATCTTGGATTGCCTAAGACTATAATCCCCGAGTGGGGGTGGTAATAGCCTTTGATGTTTAGACACTGCCTAATCGGTTTTTGTGTCCCTCGGGCTTCGATTGCCCAAGCCATCCGAGTTTTCCTTGGATGACAGTCCTCGAGTGGGGGTGATCTCTTGGATCCGAATAGAGGCGGCCCTTGAGCTCAATATCCTTAGGGAAACAAAATGTAATAATTCAAAGGGACAAAATATGTTTCCGCAAGGTAGAAACTTTCTTTCATTTCTTTGCGCAACATATATGTGGTCTATGTGGGAACATATATGGCTTAAGTGGTCTATGTGGGAACGATTCATTTGACCATCTGGCCCTTACAATAAATCCTATCCACCGAGCCTAGACTGTTCAAGCACGAAGTTTCCTTCCTTGCTAAAATCGTTATTCGAGAGTAAATGACCCCAGTATTCGAGGCTATTGTCTTCAGACAGGCTGAACCTGGCAGCTTTTGTGCGCAGAGCTCTCGATTCTTTAGGATTCAAGGCAGCTTCCCGGTCTTTAGATAATCTATATACTTGTTTCTCCAATCCCAGGTTAAGATTGTTGAGTTTATCTTGGCGTGGCCATCTTCCACTACCGATTTCATGAGTTGTAAGACCGTTCCTGAGTTGAATTCATCGTTATCAACCAACGATCCCAAGTTAGCAAAAGCAACGGCTTTGCTGTTTTGATCTCGAGGTAAATGTAGCAAAGTCCACTCTTTAAATCGATGTAGCGTTACTTGTAGTTTATCCAGGTACCTTCTCATTTGTTCCTCTTTGTCTTCGAATGTCCCGTTGACTTGGTTTACAACAAGGAGGGAATCGCACTTAGCTTCGATCACCTCAGCCCCCAGGCTTTTAGCCAGTTCGAGAATTGCAATCATGTTCTCATACTCAGCCTCGTTGTTAGTCAATTTTACAACTCTAATAGATTGTCTAACCACATTACCCGTCAGTGGCTTCAACACGATGCCAAGTCTGGACCCCTTTGCGTTCGAGGCACCATCCATAAAGAGGGTCCAGATTCCCGAGGAAGTCCCGAATTCAACAAAAATTCCCTTTCGACCTCGGGTATTAGGGTCGGCATGAAGTCGGCCACGAAGTCCGCCAAAATTTAAAATTTAATGGCGGTTCAGAGTCGATATTCAATATCATACCCGTCGATTTCCACAGTCCATTTGGCTAGCCTTCCCGAGAGCTTGGGTTTATGCATTATTTTTCTCAATAGGTAAGTAGTTACAACACATACAGGGTGGCATTGAAAATACAGTTTTGGCTTCCTAGAGGTGCTTAGCAAAGCGAGCGTCAATTTTTCTAGGTGAGGATACCTAGTTTCAGCCTCTCTTAGAGTTCTGCAAAAATAATAGATAGGAAATTGTGTGCCTTCCTCTTCCCGGACCAAGACTCCACTTATCGCTATCTCGGATACCGCTAAGCACAGGTATAGTTGTTCGTCTGCCTTCGGAGTATGAAGCAAAGGTGGGCTCGAGAGGTACCGCTTGAGTTCTTCCAACGCTTGTTGGCACTCTGGGGTCATTGAGAAGTTATTCTTCTTCTTCAATAGCGAGAAGAATTGATGGCTCTTGTCGGAGAACCTCGAGATGAATCAACCCAAGGCGGCTATGCGCCTGGTTAACCTTTGAATGGCCTTGACATTGTCCACCATGGTGATGTCCTTGATGGATTTGATCTTATCAATATTAATCTCGATTCGGTTGGACACCATGAATCCGGGGAATTTCCTAGACCCGACTTCGAATGCGCATTTCTCCGGGTTCAGCTTCATATTGTATTTTTTATAATATGTAGAAGGTTTCCTGCAAATGTTTCAAATGGTCCTCTGCTCGCAGGGACTTAACCAACAAATCGTCAATGTAAACCTCCATTAATTTTCCTATTTGCTCCTCAAACATCCGATTTACTAGGCGTTGGTAAGTGGGACCGGCATTTTTTAGTCCGAACCGCATTACGTTATAACAGTAGGTTCCGTATCTAGTGATAAAAAATGTTTTTTTCTTGGTCGCCCGGGTCCATCCGAATTTTGTTGTACCCGGAATAGGCATCGAGAAAGCTGAGTATCTCATGGCCGCCTGTTGCATCGATCATACGATCAATGTTAGGCAAAGGGAATGAGTCTTAGGGGCATGCCTTGCTTAAGTATTTATAGTCTACACACATCCTCAATTTATTTCCCTTTTTAGGCACTACCACTACGTTTGTTAACCAATCCGGGTACTTAACTTTCCGAATTGAGCCTATTTTAAGGAGTTTGGATACCTCATCTTTGATGAACGCGTGCTTGACTTCGGACTAAGGCCTCCTCTTCTATCTAATCGGGTGAATTTTGGATCCAAGCTCAGCTTCTGAGCAGTTATTTCCGGTGGGATCCCTGTCATATCAAGATGGGACCAAGCGAAGCAATCTATGTTAGTTATAAAGAATTTAGCAAAAGCTTTCTCCTGAGCTCAGGAATAAACCTCATGCCCAGGTATACCTTCTGATCAGGCAGGTGCTCGATCAATATGACTTGCTCCAACTCCCCGACCATTGGCTTGGTGGCATAGGAATCGTCAAGGGATACGAAAGATCTAGGAACTCCGTAGTCGTCATCCTCGCCTGTCTCCTGCCTTACCGGTTCGATCAGGGATGGTATCGATGATTGCTATTTGGTTTCTTCCTTGGTGACGTATGGGTATGAGGTCACATGTTCATTTGGATCAGTCGTTCCATTATACTATGGGATTTCGGGCATACAGAACTTCTTAGGGATTGGCTTCGAAGTGCACTCGGGGGGGAAGGTTTTTGGACAAACTTCTTGGAATCCAGGTCTTTCAGTACCGGCGGCGCTCCTGGGATCTGGCCGACCCTGGAATTATATGTCTCCACCTTTTTGTCATTAGCTTCGATTTTCTTTTCTCTTGATTTCACCCGTTTTGTCAATTCCTCGAGCATCTTTATTATCTCGGGGTTGGTGCCGGATTCAGTTTCACTCGGTCTTTCTGTGCCTGGTTCATTTATGCGAGTGTTTTCCCGGGATGGTTCGGGCTTGATTCTATTGGGTGCGCGGCTCTGGTTCTGCAACTGGGCTACCACTGCTTGTTGAGCCTGCAACATTTCAAAGATCACTCGCAAGTTTATCCCATCAACTTCACCGCCGTGTGTATTTTGGGCTACTGATCGGACTCCCCCATGGACGATGTTCCCATGGTCGGTAGGCAAGTTTGCATTGATGGCCACATGTGAGCTAGCGTTGATCGAGTCCGCAGCCGAAACTCCGTTGGGGTCAACAGGGGCCACCTCACTACCGGGTACCACATTGTTATTCTCTCATGGTGGCCAGACTCAGCATCTATGTTCAAAGGAGCAGATTGGGAGTTCAAAATTTCAAACTTTGACCAAGAATTAAAGACTTTAAGGAACAAGTGTAAAACAGGAGGTGTTATGAAAATTTGTATCAAATTGCTACTATTATCCTTAGCCCCGCGATGGGGCCCTAATTATTTACCCTAAAAAATCGATAACAATTGAAATTGTAAGTGGTTTTAAGGATATGCGGATTAATTCGATACAAACGGTAAATTACGTTAGATTGAACAGATAAAGATGTATTAAATTATCAAACCTCTTGAGGAGGAGGATTCCAGCCTAAACGAAATATCCATCCTCGATCCAGACTCACAATGGCCAGCACTGATGAACAAGAATAAGAGCTTTCAATAACAGAGAAAATAATAGTATATTGCCTTGGTATGCGTGCGTTACAAAATGTTCAATGAATAATCAGAATCCCCTTTATATAGTAAGGGAGTTTTACCCTAAGTACAATTCTATAAAAGGTAAAAAATCTTATGCTTAACTCATCACCGGTTCTCTATCGATACGTCCCGAGATCCACGCCGTGATATCCGTCCGGTCGTGGATATTATGGCCTTCTGTTGGTCGTGCTTGGTTGCCTGACAACGTTCTCCGAAGTCTTTTGGGATTTAGACCGATCCCGTATCATTGCCCCGATATTCTCGAGGGTCGGCATCATGCCTCCGAACTCTGACTCGATGAGACCCTTGCCTTGATTCTGGTTCCTTGTCATCATGTCTCTAGCTCGATTTATCTTATCGGAAGTTGGGGTGTACCATAAGCTCGATTTTACCCGTATACAAAAATATATCACATAAATTAAGATGGAGATTAATGCTTTGCTAAAATTTATCTTAGCTACTATAACTTTTTCTCAACCTAAAGTCAAATTCATAATCCTACCGGACATGCAATCTTTAAATTTTTTATATTAATTTTGGCTAAAAGATCGAGCTGTTAACAATTAGAGTTTGATATTAGACCACTTCTCTGCATTATATGAAAATGCTATCGCAGAAAAGGGAGGTACAAACAAATTAAATAAGCTACAAATAATGATTATGGCACCCACTTTCCTTAAATCAGAAGTCAAATGATTTGGTTTATCCACTACTTAACTCTCGTTATAGCAAGACACCCATGAACATGAATATATGCATTAATCTTATTGTCAAATTGGTAAAAGAGTGTGGCTTCCAATAAATGCACAAGCAATTCAGTGTTGGCGAGTGTAGCCTGCATACTGCACAGGTATCTAAGGAAACATTTGATGTAACAATCAAGATAAAATTATTACATACTGGAATAATTCGACCGGTCATTTTGAGCTATGGCATTCCCTTAGGCTGTTCGAGACATTGAGTAGCTTCATATGATGCATTATGACTCGCGTGTATGGTTTATTTTGATGTTCGAAAAATTCAGAATTGATTTGGAAGAGTGATTCTCAAATTGGGAGCTTTAAATTGAAAGAGTTGATCAAGATTTGACTTTTGAGCAAACGACATCAGAATCGTAATTTGATAGTTTCGATAGGTTCATATGTTATACTTGGGTGTATTGTTTTGATTCGAAATTGGATGTTCATAGAAGGTTTTGACTATAATAGTCGAAGGTTGGCAATTTGAAGGTTTGGAGAGTTCATAAAATTGACCGGGAGTTGAATTTTGTGCTATCAGACTCCGATTATGGTTTTGAGACCTCGGTTAGGTTCGTCTAGTTGATTGAAACTTGAGTGCAAAATTTGATTGTAATATGAAATGTCTAAGTGTGATTCGGGCGCGTTCGACGAAGTTTGAAGGTTTGAAATTTAAGAGAAGGATTTTTATCTTTGATTCTTGATTTTGTTGTTAGCTGTATCATTTTGAGCCTTGAATAAGTTTGAGTTAGGTATATGAACTTGTTGGTAAGATTAAATGAGATCCCTAGGAGCTTGGGTGTGATTCGGGTTGTTTCAAACCATTTCCTTGAGTTATTGCATTGCTGGTTTTGCTAGTGTCTGTGGTTCATCGCGATGGCAGATCGAACCACTCGATCGCGGAAAGTAATTGAAGCTGAGGGGCTTTTGTACATCACTTTGACAACATGTTGTTTGCATTCACGTAGGGTCTAGGTCAGGAGAATCGTGTTTGCCGAAGGGAGTACGCATTCACAAAGTAGTGGAGTTTGGCTAGAGCTCGGTACTTCGCGTTCACGGTCAGTGTGCCGCGTTCATGTAGATTCGGGAGGCAGGTGAATCTCATTCACAAGATGTAGGTCGCATTCACGTGGAGAAAAAGTGTGGCAGGTCGCATTTGGGCATCGTGATCACGAGGGACCTATCACGATGGCGTAGGGTAATTGTTAGGCAGCATCATATTTTTGCTTCGTGATCATAAAGCTTAGGACCGCGATCGCGAAGGGTTGTATCTGGGCAGAATATAAGTTGAGAGCTCGGATTTTGGCTCATTTTATCTAGTTTTTCTTTTGCTAAGGCGATTTGGTTAATTCTTGAAGACCATTTTCATCATCTAACATAAGGTAAGTGATTGCAACTTGCTGTGAGCTAAAGACATGCATTATATATGAAATTTAACATGAAAAACGGTAGAGATTGTTGGTTATTTTGGAATTTTTGGTCGAAAACTAAGAATTTGGTAAAAAGAGAAATTAGAGATTGTTGGTTATTTTTGAACTTTTGGTTGAAAACCAAGAATTTGGTAAAAAGAGAAATTGACCATGAAATTGGATATGAATTAGAGAACAAATTATATATTTGAGTTCGTGGTACTATGGGAAACATTAATTTTCGAGAATTTTTTTAACTTCGGGCGTGTGAGCCCTAGGTTGACTTTTGTTGACTTTTTGTGCGGGATTGGGAATTTACTTCTAATTGATAAATTATGGGTTCTTGAGTATGTTTTAATTAGTTTGCATGTTCTTTGGCTAGTTTCGGCAGCATTGGTTTGAAGTGTTAGAGCGGCGTAGGGTCGGCATCAGATTTCGGAGCAAGGTTAGTCTCTTGGCTAACCTTATAAGGGCAAACTTATCCGCATAGGTATTCTATTTTCTATATGCTATGTGTTATTGGATCTACATACGTACGGGGTGACGAGCGTCCATGCGTATGCTAGATTTTGACACGGGTAGGTAGACTTATATTTATACCATACTTTAATTGTACAACTTGAGTTAATATTGCATGTTTAAATGCTTAATTCATGTTTTGTTAGCGTTGGACTTAACTTGCACAGATTACCCAGCTTTGCTATTTTAGAGACTTGGCGCGCTACATGATTACCCGTGGAAATTACATCAAGTTACACCTTCTCTTACGGATTTATTCCCGTGTCATACTTATTTGTTCAAAAGTTTCATCATTATTCAACTCACAAGTATATTCGTGAGTTGGGCTAGTGTCCATCCAAAGTTTTAATATTCTTATAGAATCGGGCTGATTGCCTCAACACCACTCTTACAAGATCAGGCCATTCGCCTTAGCAAGATTATATAACACTTCTCTAATAGGATCGGATCGTCCGCCTCGGTAGGATTATGTAGCACCACTCATATGGGATTGGGCCGCCGAATATTGTAAACCAATATTATAGGATCGGGCTATTTGCCTTGTAAGGGTATTGTAAAGTGATTCTTATGGGATCGGGTCGTTGCCTTAGCAGGATATTGTAAAACCACTCTTATGGGATCGGGTCATTTGCTTTGGCAGAATCGTGCCTAATATTTCGACAGGGAGTTAGTGTGTATATGAGTGTCTTGACTCAGATTTGGCATTTGCACGTGATATTTGTCATATGATTTGGTATTTAAGGATTTCGTATTATTCTCCTATTGAGAGGCATATTGTAAATATTTATATGCTCCATTGCTACTTGGCATGCCTCATACCTGTCTATTTTCACACGTAAATTTGATTATTGGTCTATTAGTAAGAGTTAATGTCCATCCATCGCTACTACTTCTTCGAGATCAGAATAGATACTTACTAGATATGCATTGATATACATACTAATACTAAACTTCTGCACAAATTCTGCAGGTACTGACTCAGGTCAATCGGGTGGTCATACAGGTGCGTCGGTGCAACTTTTGAGGAGACTTTGTGGTGAGTTGTTTTCTATGCTATGATCTACATTATACAGAGTCCCCTTCCCATTTATTTACTGTATTCTATCTATTTTATATTTTAGAATTTTATTATAGTAGTATTGTATTTTTCGGTAGATGCTCATGCACTTGTGACATCTAGTTTTGGGCATTGTTGACCATTGTTCATGGTTTAATTTCTATTATGACATTCAGTTTTATATTTTGATCATGTTCAAACGTTGAAGATGATGTCAATATTTTACAATGAAAATGAAACGTTTAAACTTATTATTTCATCACTTATTTTAAAATGCGTTATGAAATATTGATCGTTGTGTTGATTTATTGTTGGCTTGCCTAACGGCAACGTTGTGGGCCATCGCGGCCTATGGTGGAAATTGGGTTGTGACAACTTGGTATCAGAGCACTAGGTTCACATAGGTCTCACGAGTTGTGAGCGTGCCTAGTATAGTCTTGCGGATCCGTACAGAGACATCTACACTTATCTTCGAGAGGATGTAGGCCACTAAAAAGATCCTCTTTGTTTGTTTCCTTATCATGCGACTTTATTTTGGCTGGACACCTTATGTAGGCTACTAAAGAACTCCTCTTTCTTTGTTTCCTTATCGTGCGACTTTATTTTGGCTGGACACCTATATCATCAGTTCCTTCTGACTCACTCTTACTCGATGGCGAGCACTCGATATTAGTTGGGTACCGACGAGTTGTAGGGATCCTACAGAGGTGGCGGGGGATTTGTTTTCCCTATATTATGAGGGCAGATTACTATCGTTGCCTTGTGAAGGGGTGTATAATCATTTTAGCCAAGTGTTGGTGTTGCCCACGGGTTCGAGACTATACATAGTATATTGTGGTGCTTCACGCATTGATCTTCACGTGGTGTTGTTGCAGATGGTAGGGAATTTACTTATGTATTGTAGCAGTGAATGTCTCAGGTGGAGGAGTATTCGGTTCATGATTGGGAGTTTGACATTTGTTCTTGCAAAGGAGAGGCATTAGGATTATGGATATTCAGGCTTTGGCCGATTGATTTGCGAGATTTGGGTATTTTCGATCTTAGTAGAGTTCTAGCTTGTGTTGTTGTGCATTCATACTTGTTTGAGTTCATTAAGGCTTCTCAATATGATGATTTCCATTTGCTTGTCCTAGGGGACATAGTGTTGCTAGGTGGTGCTTAAGAAGCGGTCATCGGAGATGACGGTGTTGCGACTTCAGGTCGAATTTGTATTTCCAATGTTGGTGGTTTGAGGAAGATAAGCCCTGAGAAGGCTCAAAGTTTGTGGTATGGTATTCATTCGGGTGCCACGAAGATGAATCATGATTTGAGGCAGCATTATTTGTGGCAGAGAATGAAAAAGGACATTGTTGGACATATCTCGGTAGTTGAATTGTCAGCTGCTCAAGTATGAGCAGCAAAGACCTGGTGGATGTCTTCGGAAGATGGCTATATCGGAGTGGAAGTAGGAGCGTATCATTATGGACTTTATGGAAGGGTAGCCACAGGCTTTGAGGAAGCTTGGCATGATTTGGGTCATTGTGGACAAATGACTAAGTCTTTGCATTTCATTATGGTGATGACTTCTTACATTTTGAGAGTTCGGAAGTAATAGAAGGGGTTTTCTTGAGCTACTAAGAGAATGTAGATGCTTGATTATCATCTTGGTGCGCAATACAGTCCAGAGTTTTTGTAACGACCCGATCGGTCGTTTTGAGCTCTAGTGCATTGGTTGGCGGTTTGAGGCCTTGAGTAGCTTCACTTCAGGTATTATGACTTGTACGCGTTGTCGGAATTAAATTTCAGGAAGTTCGAAGTTGATTTGGAAAGAAAATTCTAATTTCGGAAGCTTCAAGTTAGAAGAATTTACTAAGGTTTGACTTTTGAGTAAACAACCTCCGAATCAGGATTTGAAGGTTCCAATAGGTTTGTATGCTGATTTCGGAATTGAGCGTATGTTCGGGTTGAGCATCGGATCACCTGGTAGCATTTCGGCGCTTATTACGGAAAGTTACCATTTTGAAAGTTTAAGAATTTCCTACATTTGTGTTGAAGTGGATTTTAATGTGGTCGATGTCCTTTGGGATTCACAGCCTGGAAATAGTTTCGTATGGTGATTTTGGTCTTAGGAGCGTGTTCGGACGTTGATTTAGAAGTCCGTAGGCCGGTTCAGCATTAATTGGCGAAGTTGGAAGATTTTGGAAAGCCTGACCGAGAGTATACTTTTTGATATCTGGGTCGGATTCCGATTCCGAAAGTGAGAGTAGGTCTGTAATGTCAATTATGAATTATGTGCAAAGTTTGAGGTCAATCGGACTTGATTTGATAGGTTTCGACGTCGAATATAGAAGTTTGAAGTTCTAAAGTTCACTAAGCTTGAATTGGGGCGCTATTCGTGGTTTTAGCGTTGTTTGATATTATTTGAGGCCTCGAGCATATTCGTGTTATGTATTGGGACTAGTTGGTGTGATTGAATGAGGTCCCGGGGGCCTCGGGTGTGATTTGGGGTGGTTTGGACCATGTTTGGGTGTTTTGATGCTGCTGGTTGTTGTTGCTGGTGTCGTGCTTCGTGATTACGAGTAGGCTTACGCGATCGCGAAGAAGGATTTTTTGATAGTTGGTAAATGTTCATCGCGAACACAACGAGGAGGTCGCAAATGCGGAGGTTACCCTTCGCGAACGCGACAGGGAGTCGCGAACGCGTAGAAGGATGGGGTTGGGGGACCTGGAGCCATTTAGCCTACGCGAACGCGAGGCTTACCCTGCGAACGCATAATAGTGGGGACTGAAGGCTTCACGAACGCGTCCCTTTGGTCGCGAACGCATAGAGGAAATTATGGGAGGCAGCATTTTAGCGTTCGCGATTGTGAAGGTATTCCCGCGATCGCGAAAAAGGGTTGCCTGGGCAATGTATACGTTTGTAAAAATGGGTTTGGCTCATTTTATCCCAAATCTTCCATGGGACCCGAGCTTGGGGCAATTTTGAAGGAGCTTCTTCGTCACCCATCACTATGTAAGTGATTTCTTCACATTGTAAAATAAATACATGGTTTATATATGGATTTGAACATGAAAATTTATAGAAATTATGGGATTTTGGAAGATATCTAGAAATTAGCATTTTTAAAATTTGACCACGAAATTTGACATGGAATTGGGAACAAATTATATATTTGAGTTCGTGGTGTTATGGTAAAGTTTATCTTCGAAAAGTTTCGGAATCCGAGCACGTGGGCCCGAGGGTTGCCTTTATTGATTTTTCGAGCGGAGTTGGGAATTATTATAAATTGTTAAATTCCAAGCATTGGAGTATATGTTAATTTATTTATGTGTTGTTTGACTAGTTTTGGATCGTTTGGCCTTAAATTGAAAAGTTAGAGAGGCGTTGGAGCCGGTTATGGAACTTCGGAGCAAGGTAAGTCTCCTGTCTAACCTTGTGAGGGGGAAAGTACCCCCTAGGTGATATTTATTGTTATGTGCAACTAGTTGCGGGTGCTACGTATGCATGAGATGACGAGAGTCCGAACGTATCTAAAGCATGTTTATGTCGGAGTAGACTTAGGATCTTATCATGTAATATTTGAATTATTTGAATTCATTCTGCTAGCTTAATTAATTGAAGTTATAACTGAAATCAATTTAGAAATAAATATATGTACGCTAGTCCAAGCCTTAACACATTGAGTTTTGGACGAGTTATTCGAGGAATGGTAGAGATTATATTCATATTAAACCCATGTGCTGTATTGTAAACACGCGTCTCGTAATTCGGTAACTTTCTTCCTTTTCTTGTGGAGCAGGATCAACGTTTCGGCAGTATATAGATGCATCTATGGATCGGGGCGCTCGTCCCTCGGCAATGTACACATTATTCTGGATCTGGCGGAACGACCTCGGCGGAATCGTGCATTATATTGCTAGTAGTCCGAATATTCACGAGATAAACCTCCCACTAATGCCCCACATTTTTATGGTATTCCTTATTTATTTGGTATTGACACTTGGAATTTTCTAAACTATTAGGGTAAAATACAAGATCGAGAAAATTTATACATTAAAGAAAATAATTGGAAAATTATGAAATTACAGACTTACTCCACTATAGTTGTGCACTTCATATTTGTTATGAATTATCATGTCATTTATTTTGGACCTCTAGTAAGTGTCGATGTCGACCCCTCATCACTACTTCTTCGGGGTTAGGCTAGATACTTACTGGGTAAGCATTGATTTATGTACTCATGTTGTACTTCTACACTAAATGTGCAGGATCTGACAGGTTCATGTGGTGATCATCTTGGCGCATAGGTGCATCTATTGAGGAGACTTTATGTGAGCTGCAACCTAGGCTACGTATTGCAGTCCACCGAGTCTCCATCGTACTGTTTATTTATCCTATTTTATTTACATTCTGGACGGATGTTGTATTGTTGTTGTACTTCTTAGAAATGCTCATGTACTTGTGACATCGAGTTTTGGGGGTTCCTTCGGGTTGTTCATTATTGTGGTGCATGTAAATATAATCATTTACCCTATAAATTCAACTTTATATTGTTTAATTAAGGAAACTATGATTTCAAAATACTAAATGAGTAATTAAATTGGTAAATCACTATTGGCTTGCCTGACAGCAGCGTTAGGCGCCATCACGACCTATAGTGGATTTTGGGTCGTGACAGCTTAGTATTAGAGCGTAAGGTTCACTTATTCATGAGCAAGTCTAGTAGAGTCTTGCAGATCGGTACAGAGACGTCTGTACTTATCTTCGAGAGTCTACAGGGCTGTTAGGAGCAGTTCCCTTCTTGATTTCCTCATCGTGCGATTTGATTCCATTGAGGCTTGGGCCTTTATTTCCTTCCTACTCAATCTTAGCGACGTGAAGTGTTTCTAATGTTGATGGCTAGAAGGATGATCTTCTAGGATGTTTAGAGTTGGTAACAAAGCATTAGTTCAGGTGCTATAGGTATGGATTGATTTGCAGGCAACATTTGGGCAGCGAAGTATGAGGAAGGGCATGGTAGGAGGTGTCTCGCGGTGGTTGAATTACTAGCGGATGGTTTAGCCGAGTAAGAATGGTCGATTAGCATATAGATTCCATGGCAGCATAGCCGCATGCCTTGAGAGGAGTTTAGAGCAATTTGGGGAAATCATGGTGGACAGTGACTAGGTCTACAAATTGTATTTGGGATGGTGGCTACTGTACTGAGGAACATTTAATATGGCAGGAAGGAGTTTGCTTGAAATGAATGGGGGTGTGAAGGCTTGATTATTGATTTGGATGCAATGTGACTTCGGGTTGATATGTACTGTCGGAATTTCAGTTGATGTCAATGGGGAATTAACAGACTTGTACAGCTGGTGGATGAGTATGGGCTCAGGATGGCCTACTGATTTCGTAGCAGTCGTACCTAGTACAATGCCGTTTGAAGATGTCGACATGGAATTTCGCATGTGCGTTATGTCCTGTTAGCAGGTTAGCGGTTACGTGATTTTGATGAAGTTTCTACGAAGAGTTCTACTTACTATCCAGTCAAAAGTGAATTGGAAGAAGTTGGACGGTTATAATGGTTGAATCAGCATGATTGTGGCAATGATCAGTCCCTTCAGCATGTGGAGTTATACATGTGGTTTGTGGTTGTACATGCGGGCTCGACAGCCACCAAAACTTGATTTATTTGGGAGGTAATTGATTCTAATGGCATTGTTATGTGTAGACAGATTTCTGGAAGAGTCATGGCGGTTTAGATCACGACTCGAGGTTTGTAATTTTCCTGTGGTTTGCGAATTCAGTTGCCTGTTGCGTTGGCTCTTCTAAAACAAGCTAAGTGAAAGGTTTCTAGCCTGTGAAGTATTTATTCTACTAGTAATTCAGGGATTATGATGAATTCTATTATTGTGGCATAGCAGTATGATAGGTGCAGTGAGCGGAAAGGAAATTTGAAAAATTAAGGATCAAGGTTGCGATTCGGTGTTTTCAAGAATGTCACAAGCTCGGATGGCAGAGGAGAAATCAGATGTTAAGAGGAAGTTGGCATTTTCTTCAGTGTCACCTGAGAACGGTGTTCTGTGTAAGAGGCCTTGCGTATTGATTTGCGGATTCTCGATTTGCTTTACAGAATTAGAACGCTTGGGTGGTATGGATGTGCGGACTTTTCTACCTAAGCGGAAGGTCGTGGGAGCGTTCCCCATGGAGAAATTTGTATAAGTGTGGCATATTAGTCACTTGATTGATAAAGATTAAAAGCGAGTACAGAGATTTTTGATACTATCGTTAATGTGAGAGTTTATGCCAAAAAAGCGCTTTATTCCTTTGGTTGTGAACTATGGGAGTTGTTCTGGATTGAGACGGCTTGATTATTCGCACACGTGTTGAGGTCCCATGTAGCTTGTCGTGTTATGTGAGCAGGAAGGCTCTCGAGATGCAAATCATTTATTGCACCTTAGTTTTTCTTAAGTTTTGTAGTGTATGGCACTATCCGTCTCCCCAGGGATTTGTATTTGGCACTTGGCATGCTTGTGGTCGATATTCGAGCATTTCATAGGTACAATAATTATGGCTTAGGTATTTCCTTATTTATTGTTATGTGTAGATCGGGTGGTACGCCGCCACTAGTATGTGATTTGGATCGGGTTGTACGCCGCAACGATATTATGTGTGGATCGGGTTGCACCCCGCAACAGTGAGATGTTGAGTACGGCTCCCTATATCTATTCTTGTGCATTTTGTTTCTCATTCTCTAAGAAAGGTTCGTAATATCTTTTAGGTTGTTTTATTAGTTACATGGGCTAGGTAGTTCTTTTCCAAAATTCATTTTTCCTTATACATCATATTCAAGTTGTGGCTTGTTAGCGCATTGATGGCGTCATATGGGATCTTGGTTAATGTTTGAGATGGCTTATTTCCTGAGCAGCTTGTATTGGGTGAGACGAGGTTTTTGGGCCTGAAATCAATGCAATCAGATCTATATAAAGTATATTAAAGAACAAATATCATTATTCAGTTCAGAATGAGGTAATGGTTCCTGTCAGGAGGAGAGACTCCAGGATTTGTTGATTCGGCGGGTGGTTATGAGTTTCTACACATCTCTTCTGTCGTGGCAGTATTGGAGGATTGAAAATCGGGCTTATATGTGTTATTAGGTATGCTTCGGGCGCCAGGTTAGTGAAATTTCAGCTGTTGTGCTTGGAGGAGGTTGCCTTGGGCAAATGAGTTATGTGGTGCATTATATGATGTCAGCACGTGTGCATGATTATGTGTGGATTTAGCGTGTGGTGATTGGCATGGTGTTCGTATGTTAGAATCAGGTCTTGTAGAGAAATCAAGGGTTGCAATTTGGTTCTAAGGCTTAGTTGACTGAACAAAAAAGGGAGAATCTTCGGTCTGGCAGCTAACATGCTCACCTAGGTTGTAGTGGCACGGGTAGGTGCACGAGGGGTTAAGCAGTGATTTTGGACAACTCCGGAGCAGTTCTTGGCACGTTCGAGGACGAACATATGTTTAAGTGGGGGAGAATGTAACAAACTGACCAGTTGTTTTGAGCTCCAGCGCGTCGTTCGGCGGTTTGAGGCCTTGAGTAGCTTCACTTCAGGTATTATGACTTGTACGCATGGTCGGAATTGAATTTCAGGAAGTTCGGAGCTGATTTAGAAAGAAAATTTTAGTTTCGGAAGCTTTAAGTTGGAAGAATTTACTAGGTTTGAATTTTGAGTTAACGACCTCAAAATCAGGATTTGAAGGTTCTAGTAGGTTCATATGATGATTTCGGACTTGGGCGCAAGTTCGGGTTGAGCATCGGATCACCCGGGAGCATTTCGGCGCTTATTACAGAAAGTTAACATTTTAAATGTTTAATAATTTTTTAAGTTTGGGTTGAAGTGGATTTTGATGTTATCGTTGTCCGTTTAGGATTCCGAGTCTGGGAATAGTTCCGTGTGATTTTGGTCTTAGGAGCGTGTCCGAACGTTGATTTGGATGTCTGTAGGACGTTTCGACGTTAACTGGCAAAGTTGGGGAGTTGGACAATTTTGGAAAGTTCAACGGGGAGTGGACTTTTTGATATCAAGGTTGGATTCCGATTCCGGAAGTGGGAGTAGGTCCATAATGTCAATTACGACTTGTGTGCAGCATATGAGGTCAATCGGACTTGATTTGATAGGTTTCTACATCAAATGTAGAAGTTTGAAGTTCTAAAGTTTACTAAGCTTGAATTGGGGTGCGACTCATGGTTTTACCGTTGTTTGATGTGATTTGAGGCCTTGATCAGGTTCGTGTTATGTATTGGGACTGGTTGGTGTAATAGGACGAGGTCTCGGGTGCCTCGGGTGTGATTCGGAGTGGTTTCGGACCAAGTTTGGGTGTTTTGATGCTGCTAGTTGTTGGTGCCGGTGTCATGCTTCATGATAACGAGTGGACTTAGGCGATCGCGAAGAAGGATTTTTGGACGGTTGGGAAAAAATGGAAATGAAATGGGAGTTGTTAATAGAATCTTTTCAGAGTTTGATTAATGGAGTGCATCTCCTCTTTATTCTTGAATGAGTTTAGGTAGAAGGGAATCTAACAGGCTTGCTCGGCCGGGTTCACTCGGTTGAGCACCAGTCGCGCTCCCGAGTTCGGGGCGTGATAGTGATTAACCCTCCTAAGCACTTTAACACTTTACATATTTTTTTAAGCGCAAATTCTTCAATCCAAACTTCAATTTTTACAAATAGATGATATATAATTACCCCATTGGGTTGTACCAAAGTTTCAGTTGCACCCCTTAAAAATACGGCTGTTCTATGACCTCTCCCCCCCCCCCCCCCCCC